>CM054125.1:33566935-34166935 GCA_028751855.1 Ambrosia trifida | reverse complement strand
CTTGACATTCAGTGTTTCTTCTACTATCCTGGTTCTTGAGTTAAAAACCTTGTAGGCTTTTCTAGTGGAAGAGTAACCAAAAAAGTAACCTGAATCAACTTTGGCAGCAAACTTTGAAATAGAGTCTTTGATGTTTAGAATGAAACATTGACATCCAAAAGCCCTGAAAAAGGAGATAAGGGGCTTTATGCCATGAAGAACTTCATAGGCAGTCTTGGAGTGTCTCTTGTTGACAAGGACTCTATTTTGAACATAGCATGCAGTGTTAACTGCTTCAGCCCAGAAATACAATGGTAGGCCTGAATCAGCTAACATTGTTCTTGCTCCTTCAATTAAGGTTCTGTTCTTCCTTTCTACTACACCATTTTGTTCAGGAGTTCTGGGAACACTGTATTGTCTAATAATCCCTTTAGACAAGCAGAATTCATCTAGAGTTTTGTTCCTGAACTCTGTCCCATTGTCACTTCTAATGGCTTTGACAGATTGAGAATATTGTTTCTCTACTTGTAGAATGAAGAACTTGATGATTTCAGCAGCCTCATCCTTGGAAAATAAGAAGAATACCCATGTAAATCTTGAATAGTCATCTATGATGACCAAACAATACTTCTTCTTACCAAGGCTCATGATTTTTACAGGCCCAAATAAGTCCATATGGAGTAATTGAAGACATGCAGTTGTTTTTTATTCTTCAATAGACTTATAGGAGGACTTATGTTGTTTTCCCTTTAAACAGGATACACGGTGTTCTTGACACTGGTATACCTTTAAAGGTAGACCTCTGACCAAGCCCATTTTTGTGACTTTATTTATGGTTTTAAAGTTCACATGGACAAGTCTCCTGTGCCAGAGATCAGTCTCTGAATTTGATGCCTTTGAGAAGAAACAGGTAGTGTTGTTCAGTACTTTGTCCTTTTCAATGTCCACTGCATAGACATTGCCACATCTTTTGGCTATCAACAAAGTGTGATCTTCATTGATCTTCTCTATCAACTTCTGGCCGTCTGGTGATATGATCTTGCATGATGTCTTTGTGAAAAAGGAAGAATATCCTTTATCACACATTTGTGACACACTCAGCAAGTTGTACTCAAGGTTTCCAACCAGATTGACCTTGTCAAACTGTATTTTCCCAGAGGAGACATTGCCATGTCCTAGCACATATCCCTTAGCATTGTTCCCAAAGGATACAGATCCTTCTCTTTGACTGATAAAATTGTTTATCAGGTATCTGCATCCTGTCATGTGCATTGAGCCTCCACTGTCTACATACCAAATGCTATTTAAGCCTCTGGAAACTCTCTGCACAAGATAGCAAATTAGTTAGATTTGGGAACCCAAGCCAGTTTGGCTTTTGGTTTGATCTTGAGAACATTTACAGTTTGTTCTTGACCAAGTTGAGGAATCCATGTCTTTTTGGCAATGGATTTTTCATTAAGAGCAATGGTGGTATCCTTTTGAGGACCACCATCAACTTTGGTCATCAGTAGTTGTACCATGTTCATGAGATCTTTAATCTCAGCAGTTTGTGAAACTGCTGATGATTTAGGTCTAATTACTGAAAGAGAATTTTGAGAAAAAGATTTTTGTTGAGATTTTGTCTTTTTCTGAGAAAAGGTGTTTACTGGTTGTTGTTTCCTGGGAGAAAAAGTTTCTACAAAATCATTTCTTATTTGTTTTCCCACAACCAGTTGTTGAGTTTTCTTGTTATACTGAATACCTTTTCTGTATCTGCAAAATTCTGTCTTGTGGTTGAACAGACCACAGATTTCACATTCTTTTGTCTTTTCTTTTAAAGACAAGTTTCTAACTGTATTGATTGGTTTTAGGTCATCAGTAGTTTTCAGGTTCTCAACTCCTGATGTAGTTGAAACTACTAATGGCTTAATGTCAGATTTTATCAGTACTTCTGAAGAACTTTTTTGAGAGTTTTTAGAAAGTTTCCATGGAAAGATGTGCATTCTTTCTCTTCAGAAGTTTCACCTGAAACAATTTTTCTCCCATCTTCAGTTGTTTTGGGGGAAAACTCTGTTGGTGTTTCAGTGTGAATGTACCCTATGCCAAACCTAACATTTGAAGCACTTTGTTTGTTTAGCAATAGTTGGTACCCTTTACAAGATTCAACCCATTTTTCACATGTGACCTTGGTGTCAGCAAGCTCTTGTCTGACATTTCCTAGGTCATTTATCATGATTTTAATTTGTGCTTGGGTTTCAATAGCACTGTTAGTTAATTTAGAAAGTTCTTTTGTTTTTGCAGAAAGTTTTCTTTCTAAATCACATTTCATCTGAGTGAATTTTCTCTCAGAGTCATTTGCTTTACCTTGTAAGTGCACATTAGTCTCTCTTATGAGAGCAAAAGATTCTTTGCAAGAATTTGAACAAAGTTTTGTCAAAGATTCTTTTGATACCTGTGACAAGGCAGATTTTGAGGTGCATCCTTCAAATGCCATTAAGGCAAAGTTCTTTCTGCCATTGTCAGGCTCTCCCCAGTTGATGTCAAACATCTTGTTGTCTGCATCAGGATTACACTCAGTAGTGTCAAAAGGAAGACTGCTCCAGTCAACATACCCTGAAGTAAATAAAGTTTGTTGTGAGGGTTGCTAAGTCTGTGGAGGAGGTTGAGCAGCTGGAAAGGGAGGGATTGATTGTTGGCTCTGCATCTGTTGAGCAGGCATCTGTACATATCCATGGGTCCTGTTCCTTTATGCCCAGCCTGCTAGGCTGTATGTGGGTAATGATTGTATTGGGGCTACTACTGGAGTGCAGCAAGGAGATCCTTTGGGGCCCCTTCTTTTTGCTCTTTCCTTACACCCCCTTATCACGAGGGTTCAGGAACACTGTAACCTCCCGTTTCATGCTTGGTATTTTGACGATGGGACGATTATAGGCAACGCATCTGAGGTTTCTAAGGCTATAAACATTATGAACGTGCATGGGCCATCTCTGGGGCTTCACCTCAATATTAAGAAAACAGAGGTCTTTTGGCCGACTTGTGACAGGTTGAAAGTTCAGTACGGGCTTTTCCCGAGAGGGATTGGTAGACCAGAGAGGGGGGTTAAGCTCCTTGGTGGGGATGTTAGCCGAGATCCTATCTTTATTGGGGAGTTGGCAGGGCGGCGTGCCACGATTACGGTTGACCTTTTGAAACTCCTGCCCTGCTTTAGGAATTCCCAAAGTGACCTCCTCCTGCTCAGGTCATGCATAGGGGTCGCTAAGTTACTTTTTGGGTTGCGAACTTGTCAACCTCACTTGATGGTGGATGCGGTCTCCTTTTTTGACGATGGCCTCTGGGAGCCTATTGAAGATATAGTTGTGTATGGTGGCCCCTTCTGTTAATTAATATTTTTATCTTTATCTTTCCCTTATCTTCCTCCCACAATTTTTAAACATTAGTAACTTTTAGATACGGCATTTTAAAAAAATTGACCAAATTAACGAGCATTTTATTATCTTTCTAACAAACACCGTAATGTTAAACAAAAAACGAAAAATAAACAGTTTTTTAGTGGGTTTTTGTTAATACAGAAAAAAACACAATGTGTTTAGGTAAAATTCATTAATCATGTCTAGGCAAATCACTAATCACGTTAAGATATTATATATGCTTTTGAACCTTCTATTATATATGAAAACCCGTTAACTACATATATATTTACAGAAATAGTCAGTTTAGTAAGAATCTAGGGTAAACTGCTAAAATCATCCCTGTGGTTTGGTGAAAGTTGCCACTTACGTACAAACTTGAGATTTTTTGTCATGATCGTACCCTGATTATAACTATTTGTCTAAATCGTCCCTGGCACTAACTCCGTCCAGTTAGTGCCAGATAAGTCAATGGTAATTTCGTCCATTCACCTTTTAAAGTTTTGTTTGCAGAAATCGTCCCTCCCCAATTATTAAAAAAACTAAAAGAAATATAATTAATATATAAAAATTTAAGTGGGTCCCACCCCTACCCACCCATTTCATCTTCCCCACCCTAACCCCACCACCACCACCCACACCCACTAACCCTCCACCGTTTCATCATCCTCCAACAGAATCCGTAACTTCCGGCGACACTTCGTCTTCCCCACATCGCACTACCACCCACCACCCAACACCCATCTCCACCGACATCCACAACCACCATTGCAAACCCCACCACAACCACCACTGTAACCCCACTAACCCCACCACAACCGCCACTGTAGCTCACGAATTATAAACACCATTGAAGAAAACGCCTTCTTCATGACTGAACAATAAGCTCAAATTTACCAGGCTCGGTTTTCACTTGTATATATTTTACCAATTCTGCAAAGACAGGGAGAGAAATATATAAGCCTACTAGGCTTTTATTTAGCTAACTAAAGGTGTATAAATCAGTTTTTTTTAATACCCGGTTTTGTACTTGGAACTGGTTTCGGGTATTGGAAAATCAAGTATTGAGAGACACCGGTTGGGGGTTGGGTACGGGTTTTGCAGAGAAAAATCATACCCTATGCACGTGGGTAGGGTATAACCGGATTCGGGCATAACGAGGTATGAGTCCGTTATTAATACCCGGTTTTAAAAAATAAGTTTTTTTTTATTTTTTAATTTTTCACAAAAAATAAATTCATTTTAAATTTAAATATGGTTGTAGTTTGTAAAAATAATTAAAACAATTAAAATAACATTGATGAGTCATGGTTTGATGATTGATTTTGTCATGATTTTTGTGACACCCGGCATGTTTAGGTCAACATTTTACAAACACATAAGTCTACCTTAACGGAAAATATTTAACAAACATACTTAACTAGGTCAGTTGAGTCAGATCACATTCCGTATTGTACAGGGTTCAATGATTCGGAGGATCATTAGGTTAATCACACACACACACACGAGTCCCGTTGTTGGTGAATTACATGAATTAGATTAAGTAACAGACATGAATTGATCTGTATATGTTATATGATATGCAAATACGTGTTTAAACGGTGTTTAGATAATTATCCATGATTATATATGCTTAACATAGGTTAGTATTGCATGTTCATGTGTTAGGATGTGTTAAAATGCGTTAAAACGACAAAATTGGAAAATCTGGAAAATGCAAAGTCTGGTTCGACCTTAAGGGGGGTCGAACTAGAGGAGGAACAACTTATAAAACCTCATTCGACCTCAGTAAGGGGTCGAACCAGATGATGTGTTGCCTTGAGGATCTCATTCGACCAGAAAACTCTCATTCAACCTAGGCAAGGGGCGAATGAGCCCTATGTATAAATATCACACTTTGTCATTTTTAAACATTTCACAAACCCCAAATGCCTCTAAACACTCTCTAGCAACTTTAACCACTGGGGAAGGAGTTTTTGCTCTTGTTTTTCATAATCTAACCTATAAACATCTTCTAAACAAAGATGTAATGTATGTTCTTCATCCTAAATCCTTTTTAAAGCATTTTGATTCGTTTTCATTAAACCCCAAAGGTCCAGATCTAATTCAAACATGTTTTCATGGATAAAAACCTTTCTAACATATTCCTAAACCAAACCTTTTCATAAACAATGAGTTTTCATACAAATTAACACGTGTTAATTGTGTTTTATGTTGTGTTACGTACTATTTGATGATCGATTGTTGTGTAGATGTTATAACAATGATCTAGGACTATTGTTGATGATGATTTATGATTGAGATAGGTTACAATTGGTTATTGATTATGTTTTGCTCATTTTGGGGATTTTAGGTTACATATAGGGCTTGTTCATGATGTTATTGATAATGATATGATTGGGGGTTTTCTTGCACATGATAATCTGAGCATATTAAGCTAATTGATAGATACTTTCGATAAGTTTCCATAGCGGGTAAAGATTGCATGCGTATGATGTGACATTTCCATAATTTGCCATCTTGGATAACTTGTAAAACGGACGGATTTCGGGATAAAATTTGTAGGGTTTTGTGGGAATATGTTAATGGTAGTTGACGGCTGTGATTGGTGATGTTTCGTGATGTTTTCAGACTGTTTAGATGCGTTTTATGAAGTTTTGCAGCAAAAGGGTCGAACGTGAAACTCATTCGACCCTTCGTGGGATCGAATGAAGCTCAAATAGCTCGAATGTGCATGCCTGGGGTCGAATGTGCATGCATGGGGTTGAATTAACACGTGTTAGGGTCGAATTAATATGCATTAGGGTTGAATAAACATGTGTTAGGTCGAATGAACTTGTGAATAGGTTGAATGAACATCATGAGGGTCGAACCAAGGGACCATGGGTCGAACCAGAAGCCCTTGGGGTCGAACCAAACCCGGAAATCTTCCGGTTCGACCTTACGACTTCGTATATGCGATTTTTGATGCAAACTAAGTGTTTTATGCTTGAAACTTATGTGTTAACCTTATGTACTTGACTAATTGATGTAATGGGTCACCAACGGGATGTTGGGTCTGTCTGGTATGTCCGGTTAACGTTCAAACACACATTTAAACACACATAGTCAAGATCTGGACAATCGGGGACTAGTTAACCTTCGGGTTAGTGGTCAACACAATTACATACACTCATTTATAGGTTGCCGTTAGTTGGGTCTATCACACACGTGTCGGATTACTTTTAAACTGAAGGCGCAATCTAAGGTGAGTTCACGGCCCCACACTTTACTAGTTTTGTTTTCGGGGGAGAAACATGCTTATACATTTTAATCACACATTTTCATGTTATACTATGGCTAACATTTTATTACTATACGGTTCATCTAAGTCCCTTAGAAACCACTAATACGGGGATGTAGCGGGGAAATGTGGATAGCGCTATTAGGCCTGACAAACCCCACTCGACGGCTGGAGGCCGGGCGGGTTCATATTGTCTCGATCATACAAGGCCTACTGGCGATGACGGTAGTCCGTAAATAAGGGTCTCACATTATAAATCACAGTCAGCAATGGTTTCACCCATAGTAGTAATATATACATAACGTCTAGCTAGCGTTCACACAAGCATAGTAGTAACGGTAATGGTTTTAAAGGATTAACGAAACATTGATTGAAAAACCTGTGAACTCACCAACATTATATGTTGACGATTTTAGCATGTTTTCTCAGGTCGCTAAGGTAGCAGCAGTCAGACTAGGTGTAACACCCCAACCGATGGCGGAAACATCGAGGTGTCACGTAGTGACGATTGTTCAATAGCTCATGGACTAAAGTGTAAATTTTTGAATACCTTGATTAAATAATTTATTACATTGAAATGAAATACAACGATTCTAACTGCCAACTAAATTGAAATACAATGAATCAAAATCTAAATATAAATCCAAAAGCTTAAAGAATGCATCTCAAAACAACCTGAAACATGTACAAAATAATTTGGTCAATACAAAAATGTATTGGTGAGCATACACTGTTTAAATAAATATAGTAGAAAAGTGTTTAGCAATTCATGTGCGGTACCATTTGCAATTATGTAATAAGTAATATCCGTTCAAAACCAAACCTGAGAATAATGACTAACACATGACTAACCAACTGAATAATGAATTAACAAGACAATGACCAAGATTCTCTCAACAGAGTCTCAAGGGGGTATACCATAGTACTATTCATTGAAATGCTAGGCCGCCTAGCGGTTAATGATTTTGACAAGTCATAGACACACCAATTAACATAAAGCAAACACACATGAGAATTGCATTTAGTAAAAGAAATAGAAACTTGATAGTAAGTACATGAGTCACCCCAGAATAGTAAAACAGTAAAAAGAGGAAAGATATACTCACAGTTTGCGAAAGCGATCAAAATCCACTTAAGCGGTCGTGAGCTAAGTAATGGGAATTCCGAGGAATTCAACCTATAATGTGTAAGAATACTAATAAGGAAAAGTCTAAGAGTCTAAAGTATCTAGGGTCTAAGGCATTAGGGTTTGCTAAGTCGATTTGGGGAATTAGAGTTTTAATGATAAGTCGCGTTAATGTAAAAGTGGTATATCACAAATAATATATGAAAGATTGTAAATGTGGTTTAGGTAATATAATTATTACCTATTGAATATTTAGATAAAAATATATTTGAATAATTAAGACGAAATAATTTAGTTAATTACTTTAACTAAATTAAATAAATACAATAATCATTAATGTATAAATAAATAATTAATTATGTGTTTCACAATGATCTATCAAATGGCAATTAAGATTTTCAAACACAAAACATTTCTATTTTATAAGAAAGGTATTTATAAAATAGATGTTTAAATAGTGTAAGTAAATAAATGTTCAATTATGTCTAATTAAACGTAAATAATATTAAAAGTACAAGACATGATCCAAAAATGTTATTTTTATAGAAAATGGATGATTTCTGATGTACATTAATGAAAATAATTTTCTCATAATTTTTATAACTTATTTCTATTTAAAACTGATTTAATGAGATTAAATCATGTTTATATGATTAAAAATAGGAAAATTAATAAAAATAAATGTTTTCTAAACCAATAATTTTTATTTCAGTTCATAATGATTAGAAATAGTTTCACAAAAAGTTTGAGATTAAAATCATTAAAAATGAATTTTTAATCAATTAATTATGATTAAAACAATTTAAATCAATAAAAAAATACGAAAATAATTTATTTTCCAAAAATTAAAATGTGATAATTTTCTTTATGGTGTCAAGATGTTACACCTAAATTTTTATAATTTTTGAATAAAAAATGAATTTATTATGAATATTTAAAAATACAAGTGTGTATATAAATATATATATATATATACATAAAAAAAAAGAAATAGGAATCCCAAAAAAAAATAATGAGGTCAGACCACAGGGTTGAAAGACTCGAACCTTGGTCTTGGACCTGTGCACCCACAAGAGCAACCATTACTCTACAACACACTTTGGTGAATCTAACTCAAATCAATACATTCTTATATTTCTTTTTCACCATCCATCATCTTCTTCCCCAAATAGACAAGAACCCTAACCCTAGGCCTTAAATTCAATAATCCGATTTAGGCAAAATTAATGCCCTGTAATAAGGGGATTTTGATCCTAGGACGATACTAAGTAAAATGGCATGATAAACATGAACTTACAATCACTTTAATGACTCGATTTTGAAGCTTCTAGCTCCGAACTAATCATCACGAATTGGAAGGCTCCGGACGCGATTTGATTAATATTTTTGTGGGTTTCAATTGTGTTAAAGTGCAGAAATGAATGAAAGGTTAATTTATAGCAAAAGAAATCGTTTAAGAGGCGTTTTATTTGTTTTTATTAATCCGGTCGGTTACTAACTCAGGATGTGATTAAACTCCCATTAAAACTCGTTAATACACATTACAAATCATTGAAAACTTTTTGCTATGCTGCTATAAACGTACTGGATCACAAAAAAAACATTAAATGCGTTGATTAAGAGACTTGCCGGAGCAGAGTCGCCGGAACAAGAACGCCGGCCGGAGCAAAACTCGCCGGAAAAATGGGATCAGGAAGGAGGCAGCTTTTTTTTATCTTAAAACTTTCACAACGTGGCAAGTATAGTCCCTCTAGATTAAATTGGTTAAGTTTATTGATTTTTAGTTAAGTTTCTTTAATAAAACACTAACCAAGTTAAGATAGATTAACCAAAATGTTTTGAAAACTTTATAAACTTAAACTTTTTTTTTATGTTTTTATTTAGGACAAATTGAAATAAAAACAATTCATGTTTCCTCAAACTTTTGTTAAACTTTCCACGTTTAAATTACAGATTTAAAAGTAATTTACGTTTTAATAGATTTGCAAACGTTGAAAAGTATAGGGACTAAATTTGACAAACGATTAAAGATGGAGGTGACGGATGTCACACTAGGCGCATGGAGTCGCAGTTGCGTCTAGGATCATGTTTTGGATGTCGAAACTTTAAACTAATGTTTTATCTTTATTCGGTTATTGGTAAAACTTAAATTGCTTCCGCTGTGTTTTGGATCATGGTTTTTAATTATTGCATGGTTTGGTTTACGTATCTTTTCACATATAGTTGTCGTTCGTTGTGACCGTTGACTGGGATCATGGTATGTCACGCGCCTCGCGGTAAAACTCCGCATGTGGAATTTGAGAGTGTAACAATTTTGTATGAATTTACTATGAATTAAGCTTGGAATGTGGTTACTTTGTGTGTATTTTGGTTGTGTAGGTTTGCAACGAAGATGTCATGAATTTTATGAGCTTTACATGTCAAAAGGATAGAAATAAGAGAAAAACAAGCATGGGAGTAGCCATACTTTCATGGGAGTAGCCTTACTCTCACTCTATATTGATTTTTGGGCGTATCTTTGGAGTATGACAGCAGAAAAGCAAGAAAAACATGAAACTGTGGATGCAGTCAGAGTATCAGTACGCCCGCCAGAGTATTAGTATGCCAACCTGCTGTTACCAGCGGTTATTGACGGTTCCAGGACGAATTTTTATATCAAAATCGTCCAAAAACATCGACACAACATCTAGGGAGGCCAAGGAACTGCCAAGGAAGAAGAAACTTAAGTGACAAAGCTTTTTTATCATCCTAATCATGTCTTTCACTTCCGAATTTTACATTTCATCATCATTTCACACTATCACGAGTACCTAAATCATTCATGGTTGCATCAAGGTCTAGGGTTTGAATTCATTTGATATTCAATCTAAGTTGTAAGTATATTTGACATAGGTTTGCTTTGATTTGTTAAGTACTTGGCACTTTTGGTGATTTCATGTGTTTATTACATTCCTATGTTGAAATATTTGCTATTTTGATCACGTCATAACATTGTTTCTTCAATTTGGTGTTTATCATTAGAGAACAAGGTGTTTTGATTGATAGCGTCAGATAGTGACTTGGTAATTGATAATAACCACATCATACAACATAAATTATTCGGTCTAGAATTGTTAAAAGAATTGTTGTTTGATTGAAGAGTCTATTAATTATCCAATGTGCGAATGTTGTGAACTTAACTATGTCTATGTAGTGATGACTGTGCTATTGAACTAGATTGTTTATTGAATGTGCAAAACCCGAATCCTTGGTGTGACCATCCTTTAATTGCTTGTTTTAAATCAATCAATTTTTTTTTTTTTTTTTTTTTTTTTTTTTTTTTTTTTAGCAAATTACTTAGTTTAAATAACCCAATCAAAGAATCAATTTTACATTATGTTCATAAATCAATTGACGCTAAACACTAGCCAAAATCTATTCGTGGTTCCACACCCTGCTTATCCTTGCTAGTCTAGGGTAATTAGGAACATAAATTCTCTCTATCTTTGATCAGTACATCGACGCCAATCAAACATACATTCACATAAATACAAATTATTTCCTTTATAATATTCATTTTAAAGAACTTAGATATAAAAGTTGTAAAGTAAACATAAAAAATATACTTATTGGGTATTCTATTGGGTATTGAAAAACACCAGTATAGGGTATAACCGGGTTTGGGTATAGGGTATAACTGATTCCGGGTATTTTCGAGAATAAATCGGGTACGGTTACAGGTCTGGGTATTGAGCTCAAAATGTATACCCTACTTGTACCCTACGAGTAGGGTCGGGTTCAGTTACAGGCATAAAATATCCGGGTACAAAAATAACCGATTCCCGTTTTTTTTCTTTGGGTCAGGTTTCGGGTTCAGATTTTTTGTGCACCTCTACAGCTAACCATAAATCTTATACGTATATAGTGACATAAACTAGAAGGGTGGCATGAAATACTTGAAATACTCACACCGGTGGCAATTATGTAACATGTTATTTCTTTTTAAATTTAAGAATTATAATAGTATCATACTTAAATTAAAGAGAAAAAAATATTTGTTTTATGGTGTATTTTTTTTTAAATATTAGCGTACAGTTATGGTTGTCTAAAAATCACGGGGCAAGAGAGGAAGGATATGTTTAAAAGTAAATAATATGTTTTAAAGAATTATGTAACATGTTTAAAAGTTGTAACAGTCAAAAGTATAAAATTATGTAAAGTTACCTATTGACAAAATAAGTTTGGTTATAGTTTGAAGGTGTAGTTGGAAAAGCCAGCTATTTTGACCACCCGTAGTGGAGAAATGAAAGGGGTATTAAATGACCATTCGCGCCTCTACACCGCCCCCTGTGTGCTAAATATGGTTTTTAGTATGTGGTGTGAAAATTTTCGCGCTGAAGTTACGCGTGGATTTATTAGCAGAGGGTTGAGCCAATGAAAAAAGAGGGAGGGTCGCTAATATCTTAGACCACTATGGTCGGTCTAACAATTTCACACATGCATATACCTCTCATAATCTGTCCTCATTACATATGGTAGTAAATATCAACTAACAATATAACATCAATCCTGGTGTGAATCGAATTGCAACTGCCTTTTAAACCTCTTTACTATAGTAAATATCAACAAAGTTTATCCCAATGGCAATGTTTTTTTTACCCTATCCTCTCCATCTTTCAAGTCTTCTATATTTATCATCCGCAAATTTATCATCCGCAAATTTATCATCCGCGGAGACTGTTTGTTATCCCCAAATTTATCATCCGCGCGATGCGGACAAGGCTTTCGTGCCAGATTAGGGGTTGGCCCATGGCAGTAGGTTTTCTGACCTGGAGTCTTGCAGAGAGTTTCTTGGCAACTGCTTGCCCCATGATGAGTTGGCGTTTTAGCGCACTCGCCCCCGCAATGATCTTTTAGAAGATGACATATTGAGTTTGGTGAATTTTCTATCCTCCTTAGCTGAAATTGTCCATGAATGGGGCACTCTCCTCCAGGATAGGCAATATGTCTTGAAGGAGAAGAAGATATTTGAGGAGGGTTTTTTTTTTTTTTTTGGTTGGTGTTGCTAGAAACATGGATTATGAAGATATCTAAACCGGTTAGATATAGCATATGATTCTTAAACACATGGTAAATCTCTAGCTGACAAGTAATAATTAACCACCCCACTATGCATATCTCTTAAATCAATCATCATCATGACATATTATATGTTTTAATACCAATTTGGTTGTTTTTTTTCTATATTCACATCACAACTTTAGAATGTCTTAAGAAAGTCACAAAGTTGTACATAGACTTAACTCGAACAAGATGTGCACACGTAAAATTAGATGTAGGTTTTATGAGTTATCAAGTGTTGATCATTTGAAAAAAATTCCTGAAAACGACCTTTTCCTTTTACAGTACACATGTTTTGTCATTTCATATTAGATTTGTCTAACTAGAAAGCTCCCAAGATATAGGATATAGCCTAGAAAGCTCCCAGATATAGCCTATTATTTCATAAACAATCAAAAGTACCTTATAATAGATTCAAATTAAATCATTCAAATGAAAAGTTAAAACTCTTACGTGTTGACTCCTTTTTAAACAAGGATATAACTAAGTGGGTATTTAATGATAACTTAAAGCACAAATCGCTAGGCAATTAGTGGTTTACTTTGAACTTTAAACAAGTCGTCTAGTCGATTTAATATGCACTCTACAGTAGAAAATACAAGATAGCCATAAGATGCATTTTATTTTCAAAACAAAATTCATGTTTTGTTGCTTTTTGACATGATTAACATCTCATCATCATAGGCGTCCCTGTGACTATAACATATCTTGTTACAACTTTATAGAACTTGTTACAACTTCAGACGAAGACCAATTCGAACCGCCGACACTCAACATGATTCGATTTGAAAAACCGCTAGGTTCATTACCCCCTGAAAAGAAATGTATAAAAGGATTTAGAGGCCCAGGCACCTCTAACACACCTTCCAACATTTTAACAACCATGCTCATTGCTGGCCTAGTCTCAGGTCTATACTGAACACAACAAAAAGCCACCTTTAGCATTCTCTCTACTACTTCATGATCCTTCTCTTCAATTTCACAATCTATCATCAAATCTTTTAATTGATTCTTCTCGTATTTACCCCACGCGCATACAGGGAACCATTGTTGGCTATCGTCAAGAGTAATGTCCATGTTCTTCCGCCTCCCTATAATCTCAAAAAGTAGCATCCCGAAGCTATAAACATCACATTTATGTGTAACTGGAAGAGGCATCCAAAGCTCAGGTGCGGCGTAGCCTGGGGTACCTCGCCCCCCAGTCATGGTTATATGGGACTTATCCCTATTGCAAAGTTTAGCCAAACCAAAATCGGCTACTTTTGCACAAAAATTTGAATCTAATAATATGTTTCCTGGTTTAATATCATAGTGAACTATTCTTTGAGCACATTCTTCATGTAAGTACCTGAGGCCTCTTGCAGTTCCTAGCGCTATCTCGTAAAGCTTGTCAAACCCTATCATAGCAGCCCCTTCATTCGCTTTATATAAGTGTTTATCCAATGAACCATTAACCATGAACTCGTATACAAGAGCTGTAAAGCTTGGTTCAAAGCAAAAACCATAAAGCCTAACAAGATTAAAGTGATGAGTTCTTCCCATAGTGCTCACCTCTGCCATGAATTGTTTCTCAATTCCTTGGTTAGATGTGCCACTTAGTACTTTCACGGCTACAGGCTTGTTGTCGATAATTCCCTTGTAAACTATGCCAAACCCACCTGAACCTAATATAATGGCGAAGTTATTCGTGGCTGTTACTAGTTGTTGCGATGTGAACGGAATGGTCTTTTCCCTTTCCATGTCATCAAGGAATTCGACCATTGTGGGTCGAATACACTGAGATTCGTCATCTTCTATTGCATTCGTCTTCTTTGCCTTTGATTTTGCATAGCGTGATAATCCATATGCTCCTAGACAAACTGCAAAATTAAACGTATTAGCATCTAGAATCCGTTTGAAATAAACGATAAATGGGTATTGTTCCCTTTAGAGGTTTAACACAACTTACCGACTAGAAAAACAAAAGCACCAACCACAACACCAATAATGAGGCCAACAGGAGGAGAAGAACCAGGAGAAAAAAGAAAAGGAGAAGGCTGCGAAACACCGGGAACGAAGGAAGGAGCTGGAGGGAAAGATTCAGGAGGAGAAGAACGAGGAGAAAAAAGAAAAGGAGGAGGCTGCGAAAAACCGGGATTGAAGGAAGGAGCTGGAGGGAAAGATTCAGGAGGAGAAGCAAAAGAAGACATAATGTTATAGAAACCTAGAGGTGAAACCTTTAAATTTTAAATACAATACACACAGCATACAAAATAGAAGACTTGTTTAGAGTGCTTTAAATTAAAAAAAAAAAGGTGTCACTTGAATATAGTACATAAATTTTGTCACTGATCCGAGAACATGAATTTCCAAGCGACCAAGACTTTTTAAGTTTGTTTTTTATTGATTTTTTTAAGACTTAAATACTCGTTTGGTCAAGTCACATGTAGGACAATGGGTTTTGTTCAGAAATTTTCCAATCGGCGGACTTGTAGATTACTCCCATCCTTAGCATTACGCTATGTAAAATTCCAGACTTCATATATCAACATGCAACGTCATTTCAAATTATAATCATTTTAAATTCATTTTTTCCTCCAACAGTAAATTAATAAAAACCTTCACATCAACCCCACTTTATATATATATATATATATATGACCACTGGTATAACTAGAATAACGACGATGACATTTATATATAAAACTTGGATTATAATTAAGACCAATTACTCAGGTATGGATAATATGTATGGGACATTTGGACATTAATAATATTGGGGCATTTGACGGATATAATGGTCACTACTAGAAAAAAGGCCTTTCTTGACACGCATTGCGTGTCAAGAAAGGGGTCTAATGACAAGAAAAAAACGTCAAGGATGGCGGTGTCATAAATTTAAGATGACATATTTTCGCGTGTCATCTGTTTATGACACACATTTATGACATCATTTATTGACATACGTTATGACACTTTTTAATGACACATTTTTATGACAGTTTTTGTTGACATTTTTTCAACACATATTATGACAGAATTTTATGACGTTTTTTTGCGTGTCATAAATTTATTAATCTAAAACAAAATCCTGTAAAATTACATATTTACCCTCCTGGATTTATAGCTATTTTATTATATGCAAAATAATTAGCAAACTAATAACAAAAACATCATTTCATTATATAATCCGGCCATATTTATCAAATTACAAACTAATCCGAGACGTTTAACGTTTACAAAAATATTGTATCGACATTACATTGCCTTCAAACAAACAAGTTTGGATCATTTGAAAATAAATGTTGCGGCGTAGCCTGACCATTCTTCGTGAACGGCATCCATGTCTTCATCCCCGTAATGATCCGCTTCTCCCCCAACCTGAGACAACAATAAAATGAATACATTAATCGAGGCCGGCCAATTATTTTACATAAATCATAACACATCGCTACGTTTATTTTGCCATAACTTACATTGCCCAATATTTCGACTCCTCCTTGCACCATCTCTTTCATGAATTTCATGACGTAAAATCCACATTATGTGATTCCCTGCTGGCATGGACACTACACACTAAAAAAAATACGAAAAATATTAAACCTAATTAGAGAGTATATATATACTTTGTAAGCATAATATTAAACCTAACTAGTATTTTGCCAGCAGGCGTTGCCCCGCGAGCTTGTGGCTTGATGGCGTATCAAGCAGAGACGGCAACAAAAGCACTAAAAAATAATATTCGTGAATCAGTTGGAATCTAGGAAGTAAGTTGAATTACAATGGAAGCATAATAATTATCTTAGATACCGAGTTACCTCATAGATATGAAACATGAATTTGTCAAAGATGATGAACGAATGCTCCTCCTCCAACCCAATGTTGTATGCCAATGACACTTTCATGATGTACTACTTCATCCACTTAAACGCATGAACAAAACAACCAATTTAGCATCTGTCATAACAAATTTACAAAAGAGAAAGCACAATCACTGGATCAAACAATTTGCTAGTCGAAGCAGCTTATTTCAGTCACGTATAATCAGATAAGCAGTGTACACAATATAAAAAAAAAAGAAGTTACGAAACTTGGCTCTTTTCACTTAATTTTCCACACGGTGGCATATCCTCTCAAAAGTTTCAATATCCTCAAAAGGTTGTACTCTTAAAAAAGAAGTTACGAAACCATGGCTATTTATAAATGATCATTAATTTCTTCCATTTAAGTTTCAATATCCTCAAATTAATAAACCTAAACTAAATAAGAAACATCGAAGATCTATTCCAACAACATAACAGGAAAAAAACCCAATTTAATTAAGTAAAAAAGTACCTTTTTGTAGCTTAAGGATGGAATTGCAGACGAAGCATCAACAACTTCGTCATCACTCAACTGAAATTGAACGCCGCCACCGTGCAAGCTGGATACAAACAACCATTTGCCGCCGTAGAATCCGGATATCTATCAACAACTTCGTCAACAGGCAGTCGCCAGAGATGGTCGTGGGACTCCTACCTGACCCTTCCTTCAAGATTGGCGACACTCACGCAATAGGCGAGCCTTAAATCGTTGGAACAGCATGCTTGGACAGGCCAAATAAACGAATTTAACTGAAAGATGAACAATTCAACTGAATCAAGTGAGCCGAAAGATACCCAAAGTCTAGTTTTAATGATTGGCCTTCCTAAAAAAGGAACTCAGCATCAGCAATGTAAGGAGAATTATATCAAAAAATTCTAAACAAGTAAATATTTAAAAGTTAATAATAATATAAATTATATCAAAACAATTTATCATTGATATTGATAATTTTAAACATAAGGAAGGAATCGTTGATAAGATTTATCAATAACAAATTAAAAGGAAAGCCCGAAATCTCGCTTAGGCTACCACCAGGCGCTATTGGCTCGCCTTGTTGCACCTAAGCGCGCGCCCGAAACGCTTTTGACAACATAGTTGTTCACTGTTTCAGTGGGTATATAATAGAATAATTAGAATAATTAGATAACTCGTAAAGTTATTCAATATGAAGGCTAAAATCTAACTTGCCAGTCTGAATAAGGCCATGTCCATTTGATAGTTTATCTTCGAGAAAACAACCAGTCGGTGTACAAGCTCCGCAAAGCGACCATAGTCCACAAACATCGTATATTACCGATAACTCATGTTGATAACATCACATTTGTGCTGTAAAGGTCCAAAACATATTACCAAGAATAAAATTACATATATAAACTTGGATTAGAAATTGTGTAGATCTCAAGTGATACCTCCACAACACCAATAAATGTGCATGTCAAGCCTGTTCCAGTTTCCATCGAACCTAAGCGTGAGTCACCTATCTTAAATGAAACTACCTGGGCTCCAGGGGCAATTCCATTAAGCAATCGTTCCTGTAAGTTCACAAAGAATTTAGTGAGCATATGGTCATCCACATATTAGATAATAACATAAATTTAAGAGGTCTTACCGTAGGGTGGAAAGCAGTGGTAATACGGTAATACCAGCAAAATGAGTGCCATGTGGCGAACTATCAGTTACTGTACTCAAAATAGTACCTTCATTATAAACATTGGTCATGGATGTACAAGCATACAACTTGCTAAATACACCGTACTTCCGTTCAATCCTGCAGAGCTAGCTCTGTGGTATCATAAGAATACAACTTGGAGTCAATTAAATAAAAAACCCCCCAATTTAGCTTTAGGAACCCTAATTTAACACCCACCCTAATCAGGTCAAGTAATCAATTTTTTTATTATCTCCTGGTTACTACAATATGAAAGCATCATTATCATTCCAAATAAACTCAAATACATCCATCCATTGTTCAGATTTCATAAATCCTACACCTACAAATGAATTCCATGAAGAACAGAGAAAGATTTAGAAGATTTTTAACTTACTCTTCATGAGATATTGACTGAAATCAACACAGGCAGACAATCGTTGCAAGCCACTTCGGTGGCCTTTCTGAAACTCCGACCATCTCCGGTGAGTATTGTAGGCATATTTTCTAGTAGTGGTAAGAACGATTTCATGGGGCTTTTGTCGCACATCCAAAACCGACCCTATATACAGAAGGAATTGGAACTTACCGAGCCGAAGAGTGTATACACGAGCACAAAGAGGGTCGAGCACAAAGATTTTGGATGTGAAAGAGAGAGATTTTGGATGGATTTTACTCGAGACACAGGTTTGGAACGAGCAGGAGGTGAGAAGGTTATGGATTTGACAGAGATGGTGATTGTTATGAGAGAGGGTGATTGTTATGAGAGAGAGAGGTTTGATTAGGGTTTGATTTCAAAACCATAATTCAGCAGATTAGAGTATTTTGTTATGAGAGGGGAAGGTTTATGGAAAAGCGCGCCCAATGATTTGAGATTTTAGGTGACACAAAACCATGACAGTCATTTTCAAAACCGTCATGTTTTTTATTTTATGACGAAAAATTATTGACACGCATAAAAAATCGTCAAGAAATTATCATTTTTTTTCAAAGATGACATTTTTTTTATGACATGCCCTTTTGCATGTCATTAAACGGGGCATGTCATAAAAAAAGTGTCAAGAAAGGCTATTTTTGTAGTAGTGGGTGATGGTAGTTCGGACATAAGAAAACAATGACAGAACATAGAATGTAAGATATAATCAGGACGATTCATAAGATTTCGGACATAAGAGATAGGATATAATTTGGCCATTAAGTCCGAGATATTTGATTGGATATAAATCCCACAAGAATAATAGCACTTAGAACATTAGAACATTAGAACAAAAAAAAACGAGACCTTTGGACATTAGACACTAAATGAGTTATACGGACTTCGGACATAGTAAATAACTTGGAGTTACTTACCATGTGGACAATTGGGACTCTAAACAACCATGAGCATAAATAGGTGATTGACCCGGCATTTGAAACTCGAAGGATTATATAGAAACAATGTCATATAAATATTAGTTATTTAATCCTTATTTATAACTCGGATAATATATAGAACAAGAGATAATAAACTTGACATGTAAATAAACCACGAATATACTTTGTACAATGTGTTGAGAAGAGTTACAATCCGTCAATTAGAATAAGTCAAACAATAATAACTAAAAGTCCTAAGCATGTCCATACGTGTAACCACGACACTTGGTTACACGCGCTAATACTTGTAATTATGATAGGACTTGCATACTTGTAATTATGTAGGACTTGCACACTCGGTTACACCGCAAACTTACCAACAAGTGGTAAATTCCTCAAATGGACTTCAGTGGAAGGAGGCCATAACATGTGAAATAGATTTTATTTTACAAAACCACACCTGGGAGCTAGTGGATCTTCCTGCGGGATGCAAACCACTAGGATATCGATGGATTTTCAAGAAAAAGATGAAGCCAGATGGCACCATTGATAAATACAAGGCAAGGTTGGTGATCAAATGATATAAACAATGAGAAGGCTTGGATTATTTTGACACATATTCTCCTATAACGCGAATAACATCCATCAGGATGGTACATGCCATTGCAGCCATTAGAAATTTGGAAGTTCACCAAATGGATGTGAAAACGGCTTTCTTGAATGGAAGTCTAGAGAAAGAGATTTACATGGAACAACTCGAGGGTTTCATAGCCAAAGGACAAGAAAAGAAAGTATGAAAGCTTGTAAAATCCTTGTATGGTTTGAAACAAGCTCCAAAACAATGACATCAAAAGTTTGATCATGAAATGCTCGATTCTGGGTTCAAGATCAACGAATGTGACAAGTATGTGTATGTGAAAAACACATTAGATGGATATGTCATCTTATGTTTGTATGTGGATGACATGCTCATTGCAGGAAGTAATTAGAAAATAATAAAATCTACAAAGGACGTCCTGAGAGCAAGGTTTGACATGAAAGATATGTGACCAGCGAACGTGATTTTGGGAGTACAAATCACACAAACCCAGTTCAATGCAAATGACTCTAATGTGGCTAGAACTCCCATTGACACGAGTCAACATCTAGCTAAAAATCGAGTTGAGCCTGTTAACCAATTACAGTACTTAAGAATTGTTGGCAGCTTGATGTATTTGATGAGTTGTACCAGACCAGACTTAGCACATGTTGTAAGCAAGCTAAGTAGATACCCAAGCAACCCAAGTTCAATTAATTAGGGTTGCGTGACCCAAGTGCTTCTCTACTTGAGATACACACGAGATTACGGGCTGCATTATAATAGATATCCAGCAGTTATTAAAGGTTACTGCGATGCAAATTGGATATCTGACACGAATGATTCCAGAGCAACGAGTGGGCATGTGTTCACACTTGGAGATGAAGCAATATCGTGGAAATCATCTAAGCAAATTGTTATTGCTAGATCCACGATGGAATTAGAATTCATCACTTTGGATAAAGCAGGTAAAGAGGCAGAATGGCTACGTCAATTTGTTGAGGATATACCAAGGTGGCTTCAGCCAGCATCGGCCATATGCATACATTGTGATAGCCAATCGGCAATTAGAAGAGCTCATACCACAATGTATAACGGTAAGAACATGCATATAAGACGTAGACATAACACGATACGAAAACAAATCTCTATAGGAGTTATCACTATTGACTATGTGAAGTCAAAGGATAACATCACAGATCTGCTAACAAAATGCTTAAGCAGAGAGTTAGTTTAGAAGGCGTCCTTGGGAATGGGACTAAAGCCCTTGAAAAATTAAGTTCATGCAAAGGAAACTTAACTCAGCTGACTGGAGATCCCAAGATCTGAGTGAAATAGGACAACCTAACTGTATGAACAGGTGAGGTCACAGTGGGTGAAGAGTTTCTATAAACCCTGCGCTTTGAAAACGGAGTTTGCCATATGAATTTGGTAAGCTTCCTAGTCCATTCCTAAAAGTGACAAAATTGAGGTTAAGCTTATGGATTTTAATTATTCGAGTAAGCTAACCAATCCTAGTGAATCACCTATGTGAGAGAGAAGTGGGGTCGCTTCGAAGGGTATTGTTGGGGCACAATACTTAAGAGCTCTCGCAGAACCAGGCACATGTCCATGACCATAACGCACACAAATATGAGGACTTGATGTTGTTTGGGAGAGTCTTATGTGAAGCGTATTCTCGTCTACACAAACGGCAAACGATTTCAAACACATCGCTGTCTACTTAGAGCCAGTGGGCTAAGTGCGTTTTATGAGTGAAGGTTCAAAGGGTCACACCTACCTATCGTATGCAAAACTCAACTATTGAAATTTGATCGGAAGGAGGTTGTTTCTAAGAATAACTCCCATTCATGTGGGAGATTGTTGGAGTTTATATGAATATGTGAATGTGAATTGTCCCAAATTAGTTGAGGAATGAAAAGGAGATGGGTTTATAAGGTGAAACCAAATGGAAGAGATTAAATTATTTGTGTTACATTATACTTGGGCACCTACCCGCGCGCGGAGGGGGGGGTGCAAAACTGGATTCTGGTTCGTAAAAAATTCTTGAACCAACGCGACGCCCGCAGGACCTGCGGACACGAATGCAGCTCGAAAAAACCGGGTCCACGTGACGCTGAGTTTTGCTACCCATTTTGATTTATTTTGATGTAACTTAAAGAAAGTTTCCAGAAGACTATTTCATCTCCTGGTCTTCAGCTTATGGAAGGGATTTTCGAATCCTGGTCATTAGCTGCGTTTAATGGCCTAATTAAAGTGATTAATTGAGATTAATCACGAATTTGAGAGCCCCATCAATTTCATTCTATGGTTTTGGAGCCTATAAAACCTGTTGTATTGCGTGCAGCAGAATATACCAATAGACAGCCAAAATAACTCACAAACATACGTAGCAGCAGCAACAACCAAACCTCTGATAATTTTTCAGGCAAGTGGGATAGTCTGACAATGCACCATCGCCACTGTTAGCAACCGGTGTACCCTGGGAATAGACGACGAATCTGTTTAAGGGAATTGTGTCAAACACAAGCCTAGTTTTACTGTTATTTCTTCTCATATTTCTGTAGTCTTTCCTAACAGAGCCCGGCGGTGCTACCATCTCCACTACCCTGTACCAACACACACACACCCATCACCATATTTCTAGAGAGATGAGATCATATCTAGAAAGAGAGAGAGGATGAGAATGATGAAGAGGGTCCTTAGCCACCACCATCCATGGTGGCCTACAGTGGCCCCAATAACAATGAACACGCATAAATACATAAACTAGAGAGAGAACCAAAAGAGAGCAGAGAGAGAAAGCAACATACGATAAAGAGAGAGGAGACGAAGACGACGTTTGGGATTCAAAGGTCCAAATGTAGGGTTCTTCTTCCTCGACAACGTCATGTAGCCTTGTTTTCCCTCCTTGTCCCGATTTCCCCATCATAATTATAGATTATAGTAATGGTTAAGATTTGGTAATAACATACAGGGGATCCCATCATAATTATAGATTATAGTAATGGTTAAGATTTGGTAATAACATACATGGATGTTAATGGTTATTAGCGGTGGATTATTGGTAGCTCATGATGAGGGTTTTGGTCTGGATTCCGATGGTGGTCAATCGAGTCAGGGTACGGGGAGATGATTGCAGAACAACAATAGTAAATGGTGATGGTTATCTGAAACATAAATTAACCGTGACGAGACGGGCTCTGTTAGGTTTATATAAATATTAGTTATATAATCCTTATTTATAACTTGGATAATATATAGAACAAGAGATAATAAACTTGACATGTAAATGAACCACAAATATACATTTGTACAATGTGTTGAGAAGAGCTACAATCCGTCAATTAGAATAAGTCAAACGATAATAACCAAAAGTTCTAAGCTTGTCCACACGTGTAACCATGACACTTGGTTACACGCGCTAATACTTGTAATTATGATAAGACTTGCATATGACTGATAAACAGACCCAAGACCTCAGAGTATTGTGCAACCGTGTGACATGACAGGTGAGTTTCGTGAACTTCCCCTTTTTAGTTTTAAACTGTGTTGGGGTGAACACATGTTTTCAATAGTAAACCAGTATGATGTGACAAGGTGCTCCCGATACCATTCACACTCATTAACCCAAGGTAATTAGGCCACTTAATCAATGGGTAGTACTACTTGGGGAATCCCCCACGCACAGCGAATCCGAAAGCCCGAAAAACCCTCCACTGAGGTATGTGGATCGTTGTAGCATATATTTTGCCATGGGAATCCATAATGGGGGTAGATGGATTCCGTGTTAGGTTTGAGGTGTGACTTGTACATCACCAGTGCTAAAGCATGTGAACTTGAGAACTTATTTTTAACATGATAAAACTTGTTTTAGGTTGGTAAACTTATTTTTGAAATCAGTTTAATGCACACACGGACTCACCAACATATTTGTTGATCCAAACTATTTTTAAGCATGTGTTCAGTTACCGCTTTTGGACGGATTCGAGGCATAACATGATTATCAAACGTGCGGATTAGCGATGCTTACAGAAATTGTATACACATTAATTTTAGTCGCATGTTACTTCAGTTGTGCAAGTTTGGCATCAATCTGTGTTTCAGCCAGACACTCTTAGTTGGGGTGTTACATTGAAGGAAGGAGCTGGGGGGAAAGATTCAGGAGGAGAAGCAAAAGAAGGCATAATGTTAAGAAACCTAGAGGTGAGAACCTTTAAATTTTAAATATAATACACAACAAAAACAAAATAGAAGACTTGTTTAGAGTGCTTTAAATTTAATAAAAAGGTCACTTGAATGTAGCACATAAACTTTTGTCATTAATCCGAGAAAATCATTGCTAAGCGACCAAGACTTTCTAAGTTTGTTTTTTATTGATTTTTTAAGATTTAAGACGCGTTTGGTCAAGTCACCTATAATACAATGGGTTTTATTCACAAATTTTCCAAGTGGCGGACCAGTAGATTACTTTCACCCTTAACATTCACAACAGTGTACACTGGTCTAAAATGTCAGACTTAACATATCAACATGTAACGTCATTTCAAACCTACTTTTTCCACCAACAGTGAATCAATCTAAACCTTCATATCACACCCCACTTAAAAAAATGAATCTATGTGTGTGTAGCCCCCACCTCACCCAAACCGGACTAGTCCGCACTACTGGACCACCCCTCCAACAGGCCTCGTTCGATTTAGGCCAATCCAAAATTATGAACAACAATTCCAGACCACCCCGATGTAGTTGCTCTTATTTAGTTAATAAGCTTGAAATTTGATTTTGTAGTAACTAGTTTTATACTCGGCATTGCGGCGTGTTAAATCGAATAATTATCTTTGATAACCTGTACATTCATGTTTCAATTGCTTACACATTACTACTTATGGCACGATCTTAAAAATAAAATATATCAAGATATAGATAAAAATTTACTCATCAAAGAAAAAAAGTTTATTATACTTTAAAAAATATAGAGTAACTTGATTGAAGCTCGGGGGCAGCAGCGTAAATTATATACTATTAACACACAAGTGATTTGAATAGTACTTTTATTATTATTTTATTATTGATTTTATTATCTTAAATACCTATGGTTTAATAAGAGATCACATAATGGGGTAGTGGTGGAGTGGTTTGTGGTGCTTATGTGTTCTTTGTGGTCTTAGTTTCAAATCCCATTTGAGTCTTTTTTTTTTTTTTTTTTTACAACACTTATTTATATATAAATACATATGATTCTATAATAAGTAACAAAATGGGGTAGTGGTGGAGTGATTTGTGGTATATGTGTGTTTTTTGAGGTCTTGGGTTGAAACCCGTTTAAAACATGGCATTTTTTTTCCAACACTTATTTATTTATAAATACATATGATTCTATAATAATTAATAAAATGGCTTTGTGGTGGAGTGGTTTGTGATGCATTTTTGTGATAGGAGATCTCAGGTTCGAAACCGGTTTGAAACATTGTTTTTTTTAAACAAATACGAAAAACTATGTTTATACACCTAGTTGATTTAATAAAAGGTCAAGAAAAAATTGGTTAACGTTCATGAGTGTTAAGTGTAACATGGTAATTTTCAAAGAACAAGATTTGAAACCGGGTCCCTTGTAACGTTGTTATTTGATTTCCTTTCTACATATATTAATTGAGTTAGATCAAATACACAGGGTATGTTTGGCAAGGAGCTTTTAGGAGCTTCAAGCTTCAAGCTTTTAAGAAAAAGCTCCTACTTAATAAAAAGTATTGTTTGGTTGAAGGGGCTGGAAGCTTTTAGGTTAGAGAAAAAGCTCAATACTAGCTACAAGCTTTTAGTTAGTAAATGACACAAATACCCATTCTATTTTAAAAATAAAATAAAAACCTTCTTTACAATCTTTTAATTATGACCATTTTGGTTATTTTATACATTTTATTAAAAGCTCCAGCTACTCTGCCAAACACCAAAATATATTTAAAAAGCTTCCAGCTAACAGCTTCCAGCTACCAGCTTGCAGCTACCAACTTGCAGCTTCCAGCTACCAGCCTCCAGCTAGTTTTGCCAAACATACCCACAGTGAAAAGAAATAAGAAGTCGTAGGAAGGGTATCAAACGGACTCCGATTGAACTCATTCAAGCGACATTGAAACCGTCTCATTGAACCCTACGATCTTAGTTTTTAGGTTTTCGCCTTTTTGAATTTTTAGCTTGTATTTTTTTTATTTTATGTTATATCATTGTGTCTTTTATGTAGAATTGTGTATTTTTATTATTTTCATCATTGTGTCATTTTTGCAACTGATTGTGTCTTTTTTTTTCAGCATTGTGTTATATTTTTCGGCATTGTGTTATACTTTGTGGCTCATTGTGTCATATTTTGTGATTCTTTGTGTTTTTAGTATCCTTCTCACCATTCTCATTTTTGTTACACTGTGTAGAATAACTTGACCCTATATTAATTAGCACGAAAATTGAAAAGCCGAAAAAATAATAAATAAACCTTAGATAGTAATTATCATAATAATATCAACACTTTTAAAATATAAACTTGTTTAATTAAAATCTTACTCACTTAAAGGGGGTTGTTGGCTATTATTGTATGCAAAACGACTTGGTCGTTTACTTGATGATATTTATTTATTTATTATTGTTGAAAGAGATGGGGTCAGGAAAACAACTTTAGTTCATGATTTTATATATAAATTAGACTGAATTACAAGTTTTGTCTTTTAAGTTTATACCATTTTTCAACGACTGTCCTTTAACTTTAAAATTGATTGGTTTTGTCCTTTATCTTTTAAAATCTTGCACGTTACGTCCTTTAAACCAAGTTAGATTTTAACTGAAATGTGAGGGTAAAATCGTCTTTTTACTATTCTAGGGCCTATTTTGGTAATTAAGTTAAAGTTTTGGACAAAATGTAAAATTTAAAATTAATATAAAACCCCCTCCCTCTCTCAACCATTCCCCTGTCACCACCACAACCTACCACCACCACCTACCCAACGACCACCACCACACCATCTCAGGCCACCACCCTACCATTCCCCTCTTTATAAAACCCAAGCAATTCTTACTGGTCGAAGAAAACCCCAAACCAAAATCCATTATCTGTCGAACTCCCTGAAGAAACATGGAATGGAAGCCAATAATTAAAAGCTCCCTTCCAAATCCATTGGTAATTAAGAAAAGCTCCATTCCAAAATCCATTAGTAATTAAGAAAAGCTCCATTCCAAAATCCATTAGTAATTAAAAAACCCATTATCAGTTCATCACCTGATTTATCAAAGAACTTTAATTTTTCTTGAGCATCGGAGTCAATAGGTGTTGTAAATATCCTGAAAAAGATTCGACTCTGGCTAACTTGATTTGTCCAGATCCATAACAGATCTGGTAGTGGTAAATGTTCCGAGCATCCGTTCTACTTCCGGTGACTCAAGATCTTCCGACGAAAATCCGATAAGACCCAAACAAACTGATCTTACCAATTTGGGTTTTTTCATATCGGTCATGGTAATGGTGTTTGCACTCCAGTAATGACAGCTTCTAGTGGCAACCGGTTTATGGTAGTTCGTGAAGGTGGTGGTTCGAGTAACAGTGGTGAGGGGAAGGGGGTAATGATGGTGGTCAGGTGGTTGTGGTCGGATTTGTTTTGTGTTCGGGTCAGGGTTTGGTTTGATGGAATGTAATGGAAGGGGTGGTAGTGTTGGTGGTCGACCAGGTGGTGGTGGACCGGTGTCTGGTGGTGGTCAGCCAGGTGGTGGGGATGGAGGTGGGTGGTGGTGAGCGATGGAGTTACAGTGGTGGAAGGGATGGAGGTGGGTGGTGGTGCTGACAAATGATAGAGAGAAGAGGGGGGAGGGGTTTTCTAAATAAATGGGTAAAAAGTCAATTTTACCCTCCACTTAGAGAAAAAAATTAACTGAGTTAGTGTCAAAGGACGTAACGTGCAAGATTTTAAAAGATAAAGGACAAAACCAATCAATTTTAAAGTTAAAGGACAGCCGTTGAAAAATGGTATAAACTTAAAGGAAAAAACTTGTAATTCAGTCTATAAATTAAGTTGTAAAACTAGCTAATTCAATAATTTGTTATGCGTACAAGCGAATTAAAATCATATATGACTAATCCTTCACTCATTATGTAGTATAGTGACAACGGTAGGATAATCTAACTGTCAATATCAACCTGCACCGTCAATCTTGCTAAAATTTGTTGTCAATCAGAGAATCTAAAATTTGTTGTCAATCAGAGAGCTTAAAAGATCTGAATTCTATTGATAATTGGTTTTTTTTATGTCAATCATGTTGTAGCTTAGTGGTTGCAATTGAGGTGGGAAGGTTTACCCACTTTGTGGGGTTCCTGTCCTGGGAGGTCACATGTTCGAATCCCACTCAGAGTAGGGTTATTCTGAAATGAGGGGCTGGACCTTAGGGTGGCCCGGGGACCGGACCTGAAGGGTGTGGGGCTTCGTTATGGGTGGTACCGTTGGTCGTTCAAAAAAAAAAATTGGTTTTTTTATGTGTCACTACAATACATGAAAGAAACTATGGGGTATGTTTGGCAATGAGCTTTTAAGAGTTTTTAGGAGCTTTAAGTTTCAAACTTTTAAGAAAAAGCTTCTACTCAATAAAAAGCCTTATTTAGTTGAAGGAGCTGTAAGCTTTTAGGTTAGAGAAAAAACTCTATAGTGAAAAGCTACTAGCATTAGCTTTTAAGAAAAAACTCTACTAGCTACAAGCTTTTAATTAGTAAATGACATAAATACCCATTATATTTTAAAAATAAAATAAAAACATTCTTTACAAGTTTTTAATTATGTCCATTTTGATCATTTTATACATGTTATTAAAAGATTCAGCTACTCTGCCAAACACCAAAATATATTTAAAAAGCTTTCAGCTACCAGCTAACAGCTTCCAGTTACCAGCCTCCAGCTAATTTTGCCAAACATACCCTATTTATAAAACATGAGGATGGAAAGAATTGCGCATGATTGCTGGCTGGAAATTAGCTATACCAACCCTAGACATAATGCTTGATTGACTCCATAATATCATTTCCCTTTATAGTTTATTTTCAACAGCCCCCCTTGGATCTTCAAAGCTCAACTTAAGGGTGAGCAAATGTTGGTTCGGTTTAGTTTTTACATATAACCGAAACTGATAACCAAAGTTCGGTTTTAGGAAAATCCATAACCGAAACCGTTCGGTTACGTCGGTTCGGTTACTTCGGTTAATATGTCGGTTATCGGTTCGGTTTCGATTATGTTCGGTAAATAACCAAACATAAAACTTGTGCAAAATTATAAACTTAAAAATAATTAGTAAAGTCTTTTGAACATTTTTCAAGAATACAAATATATATAAACTAGCTTTTATCCCGGAAGCGTCCTGAGGTTGAAAAATATAACAATTCTAATAATACTAATACAAATAGTAATAATTATTACTCTTGTAAGTAATTAAATAAATAAAAAATAACCTTGCTATAAGGTGACACCATGTGTTGCAGTGTTGCGCGATTCTTTATCCTGGCTTCTCTTGATGAAGTATACCTATGCATCTTTAGAAGAGTAAAATTTCAATGATAGCATGGCGATTGGGCTGAATTTCAACATCGTAGATAAGAACCTGGTTTAAAAGAAAAAAACATGATTAATGAATAACCTGAACACTATGTGTTTTTTTCCTGTATGAACGAAACCCCATAAAAAATAGTCGTTTTTTTCTTCGTTTTTTATATAGAACTATGGTACTCGTTAGAAAGATAATAAAACGCTCGTTAATTTGGTGTAATTTTTTTATTTAAAAAATCTCGTATGTAACAGATATTAACATTTAAAAATTATGAGAGGAAACATAAGAGAGAAAAATTTTAAGTTGTTTTTAAATTGTTTTTTCCTAAAATTACTCAATTTAATTTTAGAAGATTAGGTTTAATGAGTAAAGATCAAATAAAAAGTGTTTTTCGGTAAGAACTGTGAGAATCAAATGGGGTAAAAAAAATTTATTTTTTTTTTTAGAATTTTTTTTCCCATGTGCTTAAACATACTTTTTAGATGAATAATACAAAAAAAAATTTAAAAATTTTCTTTTAGTGTAATTACGTCATTAAAGTAAATACACTAGTTTACACTAAAGTAATTATGTAATTACTCTACACCAAATTTTTTTTTTTAGTTTTCAATACTATATTACATGTTTAACAATATGGGAAAAAAAATTCAAAAAAAAATAAAAAAATACCCTCCTTTGATTCTCACAGTTCTTACCAAAAAACACTTTGTACAAGATCTTTCCCCTAGGTTTTATATTATTATTTGTTTTTTTCATTTGCCACATGGCATGACACATGGCACACTCAAGGGGGAGAATGCCTCCTTGAATGCCATGTCATTAAAATGACTTTCTTTTATAATATATATAGAAATGCAAGAAAAATACATGAAATAACCATGAAATAAATAAAATATTCTTCAAATATATGGATATACATGAAAAATACATGAGTTACATAAAAATTATATTTCAAATACATATATATACATGAAATATACCGAAAATACATGAAAATATATTTCAAATATATGGATATATGTATGAACATAATTAAGTATATAACTATCGGTTCGGTTTCGGTTATTTCGGTTATGAAAGAGGGGAAAACCGTAACCGTAACCGAATGGTTCGGTTTTGGCCATATGTTAACTGTAACCGATCGGTAAATTCGGTTTCAATTATTTTCAGTTCGGTTATCAGTTCGGTTTCGGGTTTTTTCGGTTATCGGTTTTCATATGCTCACCCCTAGCTCAACTTGTTAAGATAATAACTGAAGATTCTTAGATTAACTGCTTTTGTTAGAATATCTACCAACTGGTTTCTGATTTAACGAACGGGAGTTCAATAATCCCTTCTTCTAGCTTCCCTTTAATGAAGTGTCTATTCAACTCCACATGTTTTGTTTGATCATGTTGAATTGGATTTTAGGGGATTTGGATTACGGCTTCATTATTAAACATGATTCTGCTAGACTTCTGTGGAGGAAACTCGATTTCAGTTAAAACTTTCTTATCCATAGAATCTTAGCCACTCCTCAAGCTATATCCCTTAGTTCAGCTTCCGTACATGAAAGAGCCACTACTTTCTTTTACTTTTCCATGTCACAAGGTTTCCTCCGACTAAGTACCTCGAAGTAGATCTTCGATTTCCTCTATACCTAGCCTAGGCGACATCAATGTAGGCCTGTATCTCCAAGTGTCCATTCGATTTGAATAACACTCCATGACTTGGTGAGCCCTTGAGATATCTTATATTTCTAAGAACTACTTCCATGTGCGTAACCTGTGGTTGGTGCAGCAACTGACTGAGGACCCCGATAGCGTAAGCTATGTCTGGTTGAGTATGTGACAGACATATTAAGTTCCCCATTAATAGTTGGTATCTTTCTTTATCAACCAACTATGCGTGAAGCTCCATGTAGAGTCTATGATTAACTATCATAGGAGTTTATATTGGTTTGCAATCCATCATGCCAGCTTCTATATGTACTTGATTAGCTTATGTAATGTAACAACCCGGCACAGACCCCTAAAAAATTTTCGCGTTTTAGTACCATGTTATAATAGAAAGTTAGCTAAAATAAATATTAATTGAGTCGATAACGTGCAGAACTAAAAATCGAACCAAATAATATATATGAAATTATTATAATACATGTTCGAGACCGAGTTAATACGCGATAACGAACCTAAACCCGCACCCGAACGGATCGGGTGAGTCACCAAGGGAGAGGACACTTGTCCTCCCCTCTTGATGACACCCACCATCCTTGTTATTATAAAACACACACATACATCTTTGGTCATCCATTTTTATCTTCACAACACCCCCAAATTTAGAGAGAGAAAGAAGCTAGAGAGATGAAAGGGGACCGGAGGTCTCCTCCTCCTCCGGCGGAGCTCCGGCAGCCGGCCGGTCAACCCAGCACCACCACACCATCACTTAACCCACTCCATCCTTTTATTACTGTTAGAGAGAGAGAGAGAGAGATAGGGAGGAACCGGAGGCTCCTCGCCACCAGCGGCGGAGCTCCGACGGCCAAGCCACAAACCACACCTACCATCTCTCTCCTCTCACATATACACACGCATAAAGGATAACAGAGGAGGAGAAGGTTAGAGATAAACGCACAGATCTAGAGAGAGAGAGGAGAGAGAGAGAGAGAGAGAGAGAGAGAGAGACGCAAAGGAGGAAGGAGAAGCAGCGGCGGCGACCCCTCTCTTCCCAAATCAAACCAGGTAAAAACCCCCCTTTTCTTGTGAAGGTATTGTTTAGCGGTGGTTCACAGTGGGTTGTAATGGTGGTTCCTGAGGCTGGTCACGGTGGCTGTGATGGTGGTCGACGGTGGCTTAGTGGGTGAGTTTGATTGTGGTATTGGAACTGTGACAGGTGGCGGCGGTGGTGATGGTTCTGAGGTGACGGTGACAGTGGGATAAACAGGTGGTTGATGGTAAGCGATGGTTGATGGTCAAGGATTTGGGAAAAGGTTCGGGTTAGGTGCAGAAGCGAGTGTGAAGTCGAGTCAAACCCGGTCAGCTGTAAAGCCACCTGGGTCACGTGAACAGTAACCCGAGCAATAAGGTATAACCGAGACCCGAATCATTTACGCGTTCTAATTATCTATATATTTTTATACATAGCGTGAGGGACTTGACGAGCTCGTATGAACATGGACCGAAACCATGAATTAGACGGACTATAGCGTATACCTTGAACTTGATGTTTGGAGTTGGACATTAAACTAATAGCTCGGATGGTTGGAATAATTGTATGCACATTATTTAACGTGTGAACTAGTCGAATGAAGATTATATAACTTGGGAATTAGATTTAGATAACTTGGACACTCGGACGCTTGTATGTTATGACCATACGAAACATTAGGAATATATGACTTGGACATAATAACTATAGAACAATAATTCGAATATTTGGACTTTTCATAGGGACGTTGTGGAGTTGGAACTTCGGACTATAAGACATGTAGATTCGGACATAATTGTAACTAAAATGGATCATAGTATTAATATTAGAACTTGAGATTTGATACATAAACCTAGATCATTGGAGACTTTAAACACGACGCTTTGAACATTAAGAACTAAGACGCTAATTAGATTGGACCAACATATATTGTATAAACATAGAAACGATTAGTAATACAAGAGCATGGTGGAGCTTTAGATTATAGGATATGTATATATACTCAAACATTGGACAAGATACAAACTATAAATATTGGGGTTATTGGTTCGGACACAACTAGATATTAAAGCGTAACTCAAATGTACAAACGCTTATCTAAAATGGAACATAAAGGACTAAGACGAGACTTAGGAAAGTCGTAGGGTCGAGTAGACACTAGTCCATCTTGAATAACTAAAGAACCAATAATACGAGATATACACTTATATGTATATATATTAATGCAAGATATGACCATTAGATTGGAAACTAAACAAAGGATTGGACGAACACGAATAACTTAATCAATAGAAAGTATACGCTCGAGCTCGTCCCCACGCGCAACCATGACAACTGAAACCAAAGAATAATAATAATATGTGTGTCGACATAGGGCCCAACCAGGAGAGTGTCAGTATCCGATACTGAGCATCCGGTTTTATATTTTGAGCTATGCAACCAGGTGAGTTTCGTGAACTCCCCTCTTTTTACTTTTATAAATGTTTTGGGGTGACGCATGCTTCTAAACTGTTTTGCTTGTTATGCATACTGAACCAGGGACTCATTAACTCTAGGATAGAGCCGACTTAATATATGGGTAGTACTACTTGGGAAATCCCCCACGCACAGTGGTCCGGCCTAGACCTGGAAACCCCCACTGAGACCGACGGGTCGTTGCGGCATATATTTTGCCATTGGGGAACCTATGAGGCAGGGCATAGGTTGGGAAGCTATGACAGTAACGAGCATAGACTTTGTTGTTACATCTAGACATGGTTAGGCATGGGCTAGGTGCCAAGGGTTGAGTGGCCAGCTTGTAGGACTGTAACACCATAACCAGGAAAAAGTGTTGAAAACCGTTAAACTTGTTTGGAATAACTGAAACTGTTTTGATAAACTACTTTGGGCGCCTATGTAACTATACACACGAACTCACCAACATTATTGTTGACCCAAAACCATTTTATGCATGTGTTCAGGTACCGGCATTAGAGATACGAAGAATGTACGATTGCAACTCGGAGTCACAACCAGTGGACGAACCAGAAGACTATCAAGTAACCATAGAAACCAACCGCGCATATACGATCAGGGACTAAATGTAGTTAAATGAGATTGTATTATGTAAATATATTGTATAAATTATATTAATAAAGTTAGTTATTTATATACCGTTTCCGCTGTTGCTTGCATTCGCGTGAATGTTGTACCAAACTGTAATTTCGTCCATGCCCCTGTGGCCGGGTTGTGACAGTTGGTATCAGAGCAAACAGCGCGGTGTGTATAATTCCTTTAGGCTTCAACCGCAAACCTTAGGATCCTGACTTTGAAACCACATAAATCATTTCGGTTTGGAGAACTGAAACTTGGCAGATAAACTGAAGTTGCAATCAGAGGATGCCGGACGAGTTAATCTTGGGTACTGAACACATGGGATAAAACGTTAAGTGATAAAAGATATACTTGAAAGACATGAACGAACTAGCAAAAGAATCAATGAAAACATAAGATTAAGTGTTGTGATCTTAATAGAATAGACTTGGATGCTTAAGTGAGGCGAGGAAATGATTATGGTCGCGAACATAATCATGAATCCGCAGGCACAAAGGCATTTCGGGGATATTTTGTTAAAAGTCATAGTCACGAAAGTTAAAATTAATACCCTCGAACACAAAAATCGTATGAACTGTATCGGTATATGGCCGGCGAAGTGAGAGTTCGCCTTACCTTTGGTGGTTTTTGGTTTTCTAACCATGATATTCTCATCCGATGGATGATAGTTTTGAACTTGACAAACGATTGTACTCGTTTCCTTAAGATATTTTTGAGAAATTCTTCGTTAATATGGCGAATCTTGTAGATAGAGTTACTCGATTCCGTTCTGAAACTCGATGATTTCCTGGTTTTGTCATCAAAAGTTCTTAGACACTATGACCTAGACCATTCTTGCGACACTTGAGTACAAAAACTTCCGAGGTTGTTTCTTATCCTCTAGAAATTTAAGTTTGTTTCGGATAGTGTAATCTTCCAAAGCACATGTGAACGCCAGAAAAAGCTTGGTTAATTAGATAACCATCTCGATTCTATACTGAACTATCTTGATTGCGAACCAAAATGTTAGGTTTTTTCCGAACCAAGTATCGAAATCGTACAATTACCTAATGTATAGTGAGTTGGCGTTTGTGTGATCGTGAATTTACAGATACGTTATGGTGATATTAAATTTCATAAGGCTTTATGGTAAGGATTTCTAATTACGTTTTTGAGGTATCAAAGGTGTGGTGGGTTAGCTGCAGTACACCCTATATATAAACACTGATGGTACATCAAAAATGAGATTGGAAGACTAACCAAGAGTAAACCTTGGTCTGTTTCAAACCAAGGTTATCTTTTCGCGTCATCTTTATTGAACCACGAATCTTGATTGAATATCGCAATCTCAGAAAGACGGTGGGATTATTGTGAAAACAAAGAAGAGATTCGATCATTACATTTTTCCAGTGAAACTCTCTGGCCAAAGCCGAAAGATACCGTTTAGCTAACTGACGATGAAGTCACCGATGACAGACACTGAGGTCTCTCGGAAAGCTATTCGGGAAAACTCGCTTGTTAGAAACGAGAGCACCAAAATCATTCCGGTCCTGTGTAGCAAACGACAAGGGGAATACTCTATATAAAGAGTACTTCTTTACAAAAGCCCAAGTAACGAGCAACTTCGCAAGTGTGAAGATAGTTTTTCCTTACACGACAAAGGGATGAAAGGCATCCACATTGTTGTGTACCGGTTTTCATCCTTTGCGGTGTATTGGTTTAAACCAGTTGATAAGGAAATGAAATAGGATGATTCTCAAACCACTCGAACAACCAAAGACCGAGGAATTTGCAAATCCTGTTTCCATGAGTTCCATCTCATAGCTGTCCGCTTTTCCATTCAAGCGAGTGCCCGCAAACAAATGGACTTCGAGATATTACCACAACCATAATTTCGCGGAGGAAATTCTTTTAAGGGGGGAGAATGTAACAACCCAGCACAGACCCCTAAAAATTTTTCGCGTTCTAGTACCGTGTTATAATAGAAAGTTAGCTAAAAAAATATTAATTGAGTCGATAACGTGCGGAACTAAAAACCGAACCAAATAATATATATGATATTATTATAATACATGTTCGAGACCGAGTTAATACGCGATAACGAACCTAAACCCGCACCCGAACGGATCGGGTGAGTCACCAAGGGAGAGGACACTTGTCCTCCCCTCTTGATGACACCCACCATCCTTGTTATTATAAAACACACACATACATCTCTAGTCATCCATTTTTATCTTCACAACATCCCCAAATTTAGAGAGAGAAAGAAGTTAGAGAGATGAAAGGGGACCGGAGGTCTCCTCCTCCTCCGGCGGAGCTCCGGCAGCCGGCTGGTCAACCCAGCACCACCACACCATCACTTAACCCACTCCATCCTTTTATTACTGTTAGAGAGAGAGATAGGGAGGAACCGGAGGCTCCTCGTCGCCAGCGGCGGAGCTCCGGCGGCCGAGCCACAAACCACACCTACCATCTCTCTCCTCTCGCATATACACACGCATACAAGATAACAGAGGAGGAGAAGGTTAGAGAGAGAAATGCACAGATCTAGAGAGAGAGGAGAGAGACAGACAGACGCAGAAACAGACGCAGAGGAGGAAGGAGAAGCAGCGGCGGCGACCCTCTGTTCCCAAATCAAACCTGGTAAAAACCCCGCTTTTCTTGTGAAGGTATTGTTTAGCGGTGGTTCACAGTGGGTTGTAATGGTGGTTCCTGAGGGTGGTCACGGTGGCTGTGATGGTGGTCGACGGTGGCTCAGTGGGTGAGTTTGATTGTGGTATTGGAGCTGTGACAGGTGGCGGCGGTGGTCATGGTTCTGAGGTGACGGTGACAGTGGGATAAATAGGTGGTTGATGGTAAGCGATGGTTGATGGTCAAGGATTTGGGACAAGGTTCGGGGTAGGTGCAGAAGCGAGTGTGAAGTCGAGTCAAACCCGGTCAGCTGTAAAGACACCCGGGTCACGTGAACAGTAACCCGAGCAATAAGGTATAACCGAGACCCGAATCATTTACGCGTTCTAATTATCTATATATTTTTATACATAGCGTGAGGGACTTGACGAGCTCGTATGAACAAGGACCGAAACCATGAATTAGACGGACTATAGCGTATACCTTGAACTTGATGTTTGGAGTTGGACATTAAACTAATAGCTCGGATGGTTGGAATAATTGTATGGACATTATTTAACGTGTGAACTAGTCGAATGAAGATTATATAACTTGGGAATTAGATTTAGATAACTTGGACACTCGGACGCTTGTATGTAATGACCATACGAAACATTAGGAATATATGACTTGGACATAATAATTATAGAACAATAATTTGGCTATTTGGACTAGTCATAGGGACGTTGTGGAGTTGGAACTTCGGACTATAAGACATGTAGATTCGGACATAATTGTAACTAAAATGGATCATAGTATTAATATTAGAACTTGAGATTTGATACATAAACCTAGATCATTGGAGACTTTAAACACGACGCTTTGAACATTAAGAACTAAGACGCTAATTAGATTGGACTAACATATATTGTATAAACATAGAAACGATTAGTAATACAAGAGCATGGTGGAGCTTTAGATTATAGGATATGTATATATACTCGAACATTGGACAAGATACAAACTATAGACATTGGGGTTATTGGTTCGGACACAACTAGATACTAAAGCGTAACTCGAATGTACAAACGCTTATCTAAAATGGAACATAAAGAACTAAGACGAGACTTAGGAAAGTCGTAGGGTCGACTAGACACTAGTGCATCTTGAATAACTAAAGGACCAAGAATACGAGATATACACTTATATGTATATATATATTAATGCAAGATATGACCATTAGATTGGAAACTAAACAAAGGATTGGACGAACACGAATAACTTAATCAATAGAAAGTATACGCTCGAGCTCGTCCCCACGCGCAACCATGACAACTGAAACCAAAGAGTAATAATAATATGTGTGTCGACATAGGGCCCAACCAGGAGAGTGTCAGTATCCGATACTGAGCATCCGGTTTTATATTTTGAGCTATGCAACCAGGTGAGTTTCGTGAACTCCCCTCTTTTTACTTTTATAAATGTTTTGGGGTGACGCATGCTTCTAAACAGTTTTGTACATTGTTATGGGTGTTAGTTTTACAGAGCGTGATTACCTGCTTGCTTGTTATGCATACTGAACCAGGGACTCATTAACTCTAGGATAGAGCCGACTTAATATATGGGTAGTACTACTTGGAAAATCCCCCACGCACAGTGGTCCGGCCTAGACCCGGAAACCCCCACTGAGACCGACGGGTCGTTGCGGCATATATTTTGCCATTGGGGAACCTATGAGGCAGGGCATAGGTTGGGAAGCTATGACAGTAACGAGCATAGACTTTGTTGTTACATCTAGACATGGTTAGGCATGGGCTAGGTGCCAAGGGTTGAGTGGCCAGCTTGTAGGACTGTAACACCATAACCAGGAAAAAGTGTTGAAAACCGTTAAACTTGTTTGGAATAACTGAAACTGTTTTGATAAACTACTTTGGGCGCCTATGTAACTATACACACGAACTCACCAACATTATTGTTGACCCAAAACCATTTTAAGCATGTGTTCAGGTACCGGCATTAGAGATACGAAGAATGTACGATTGCAACTCGGAGTCACAACCAGTGGACGAACCAGAAGACTATCAAGTAACCATAGAAACCAACCGCGCATATACGACCAGGGAGTAAATGTAGTTAAATGAGATTGTATTATGTAAATATATTGTATAAATTATATTAATAAAGTTAGTTATTTATATACCGTTTCCCGTGTTGCTTGCATTCGCGTGAATGTTGTACCAAACTGTAATTTCGTCCAGGCCCCTGTGGCCGGGTTGTGACATGTAATGGGTCACTAACGGGGTATTGGGTCGGTCTGGTGTGTCGGTTCAACAGTCAACCACGTTTTCAAACATACTTAGTCATGATCTGGACAATCAGAGACTAGTTAACCTAAGGGTTATTAGTCAAAACACTTATGCAAACTTTTATGATAGATCGCTGGTAGTTGGGACTATCAGGACTGTGTCTTTATGATGTGTTGCAAAACACATCTCTTTTCCTATGTATTTTGTATATTATTTGGTCATGTTTTTATTCGTTTCGTATCATTTTTATTATGTATTTATTTATTTTATTATTTTATAGGTGTTCGTGGAAAATGAGCTCAAAATGAAAGAATTATAATTGAGACACGAATACTTGAGAGTATGTGGTCATAGACGTTGGAGCATCATATTATTTCGAAATAGACATCATCGATTGAAGAAAAATCTGCCGCCAAAGAGATCAACCAAAGCAGCAATTCTAAAAAAATAAAGAGGTTAATTGAAGGCCAGGAAGGCTCGGGTTCAAGATTGAAGGCTCAGGTTTGATCACTAAAAGTCTAGTTTTTCTATTTATTTACTTTGTGTCTATGAATATTGGTAGCATGACTTTATGTGGTTTTGAACCTATGTTTTTATCGTTTGTCATGAATATTATTGGCTAAATATTTTATGGCTACCTAGGTTGTATGATGACTACATTTTAATTTTATAGCTCTCGGTATTTGGGATTATTTTGAATGGTTAATGTTTAGGTAACGATTTGGTTGGTGTTTATTATGATGTGTGTGCGTACTTAAGTTTGATTTATTATCTTTGATAGTTCCATAAACGTCTTAGTAAATGTCTTTCATGTTTGGATGTTTATTAGGGTTACCTGCTTGGTGCTTGTAGCTTAGTTTGTGGTTTTGGATCCGAAAGCCATAGGAACTTGATAAGAGAATTTAAAGGACTTAGGTGTTCTTCCATTCTTGAGACCGGGAGGTGATGGAATGTTGGGTTGTCTAGAGCTTTAGGTGTTAGGTTTTGGGTGAGACCGGGAGGTGATCCTATCCTAGTTGTCTTTAGTTTCTTGCAATTCCAAGTCATAGTTAACCCAATTAAATTACTCATTTACATCTTCGGGTGTATTGTGATTAGAGAGACCGGGAGGTGATCGAGTCATTAGAGTACCTTTACATTCTGTTGGATCAGTATTGCTCTTTTGTATGAACTTGCTAGTGAACACTTAGGTGTTTAGCAAGTTCTTAATCAGTGATAGCACAGCGGAATGATATGATTTTAAAGCTACACTTATCAACAGGAGTTATTACTCCCCCTGGATGTTTGAGAAACAAATAAATGATAAGTATTTGTTTAGAATCTAATTATTGAATGTGAATGAAACACTTAGACGGATTCTCAATAAATATGAAATGGAAATAACAATAATATGCTTTGAAGGATTTCTGTATTAAAATCAATGTCTAAAACAGAGGGATGAACCCTTCTATTTATAGACTTTACAAATACATGAACCTTGCCAAAAAGCAAGTTCAGAGACAAGTTGCAACAAGTTGCAATCTTGGAACTTGTACATAAAGTAAAAGTAATACTAAACTAATAAACTACTGATACAAAAAGGCGGTGGAAAAGATCTTCTCATAAGTACTAATGAATGACAAACTACTGATGAGTAGTTTGTCTTCAGTAGTTCTTCAGTAGAAATGTCTGGTTTGGACTTCAGAACTTCTGATGACTTTTCTTCTTCAGTACTTATGTAATCTCTTCTTCAGCAGTTTGATCTTCCTTCTTCAGCAGTTCTATACTTAGAATATTTTGACAGAAGTGAATTAGACTAAGGTTTGCAAAAGTGGTTTCACCAATCCTCTTTGTCCTAACAATCTCCCCCTGGATTGATGAAGCCAAAACCTTTCTAATTCCTTATTGTTTTCTTCTGTCATTCATGATCTTCCATATTCCTTTGAACATGGAATTCTTTAGCTGGTTCAGCTGTTCATCAGTGAGAGATCCTTTTTGTGGTTCTAGATGCTGGATTGTAAGCAGGTCTTGAGTTGATAGCTTCTTCAGATCATTCATCGACTTATAGGCTCTGCTTGTCTGATCTCTTCTTGTCACTAGTACTGAGTTGTTATCAGTAAAGAACCATCTGATGATAGGTACTTTAGACTTGTCAAAGTCTAAAGTGTAGGGAACCATAGTGGTACCCTGGGATACTCCTGAGTGTTGGATGTTTTCAACTTCAGTGACTCTCAGGTGGGATTCTCTTCCTTGTTCTTGTTGCATCACATTAGGTATTTGAAAAGTTGGCAAATGATGCTCAGTAACTACCTTAGTGTGCAGTTTGTCTTTGATGGTTTTCTGGATTTGATAGGCAAAGGTGGAAGGATCCCTGAATTGTGTGATCAGAGGTTTTTCTTCAATGTCAAAGTCAGAATGAACTACTGTACTTCCTTCTAGTAGTACCATTCTGAAATCAGTCTTCACATTCTCCTCTGATTTCTTCTTTTGAGTAGCTGGTCTTCTTTGAACACCAAAAGTTCTAACTACTGAAGTTGGTACTTCAGCAGTTTCAAACTTCTCTGGATTTGCAGCCCTTGCAGCCTTGTATTTTCTGTAAGTGTCCACTAATCTTTCTTCTTTCCATTTGGACACAGAGGCTTTTGAACCATAACCATTAGCTACTAGTTCTTCAATCATCTGGGCTCTCTTGGCTTTTGTATCTTTACTTGTTGCAAGTTTGTCTGCAATAAGTTGAGCTCTTCTTGTCAGCTCTTCCATGGAGAGTCTCTTTAATGTATGGGCTTTGATCTTGCTGTTCTTAGTAATATAAGACATCAGTTGATGTCTTTTGTCTTCCTCAACAATTCTGTCTAGGCTAGCCTGCCTTTGAAGTTCAGCTTCATAAGCCTGTAGCTTTTCATCCAGGATTAAGTCCAAGTCATCCCTTTCTTCAAGAAGTTTCCAAATCTGATCTTCCTTGGCTTTCTTCTGAACTGCCACTAAACTCTTCTCAAGAAGTTCTGCTGATTGAGAGATTGGAGAAGGGTTTAGTACAGTCATAGTGGTAACTGTTGTAATAGGCCTAGGAGGAACAGGAGTTGGTTGAGTAGGTTCAGTTGATCTGGAAGGCTCTTGTTCAGCAGTTTGACTGATGGAAGTGTTAACATCTGATGGGTTGACAACTACTGAAGGTTTGCCAACTACTGAAGGATTGTCTTCAGTACTTTCTGAGTCTTCATCAGAACTTTGTCCATCAGAGGTTTCTTCATTGTGCCCTTGGGATTCATCAGACTTTTCAGCCTCTTCTATTTCTTGAATAGAGACACCAAATTGTTGGGCCAGTTTTTCTTTTCTGGCTGGTTTCTTTGTTCTCTTTCTTGGATAGCCACTCTTGCCTTTTTCCTGGCTTCAAGTGACTCCATAGGTTCCTTAGACTTCTCCCCCTTTTTGGCTTCATCAGGTTTTGATGTTGAAGGTTGGGAGAAGTGACCTGTAAGAGTAGCAATCTGTCTGCTGTTGAATTCAATCTTGTTGGACAGATCGTTCATCTTTGTCTGTATCACTCCAAATTGGTTCTTGATTGACAGCTCCAAGTTAGCTGTGTAGGTTTGGAAGTGATTTTTGATGAGGGTGTTCATTATATGATATAAGGGACCATCTGGGTTGCATATCTGGTTCATGTCTATGCTGGATTGCCCAGGGAATTGGTTAGGCATTTGTAGTAAGGGGTGTGTTTTGGGTTGATCTTCTTGTTGTACAGAAGATGCCACTCTAGGGGAATCAGGGATTAAGTGGACTTTAACCTGATCTGGTGTGACTAGCTTCTTGAGCATAGATACACCAGGTGCAGGACCTTCACTTGTAGCCGTCAATTCAGTAGATCGGTGTTTTGAAACATCATCCAAGTCAATGGAATCATTTGAATCCCTGATTACATCCTCAATGAGGACTGTATCAGTTACATCATGAGCTGAGCCCAACTCAGTTGTCTCATGTACCTCTTTTTCTTGGTTTAGAGGATTTCCTACCTCAGGCATTAAGCCTTCATTAGTAGTTGCCACAGTTGAGGTCTTAGCTATGTTGCTTCTTTCCTCAGATCCACCACTGGGTGGTAAATGAGTAGTAGCAGCCTCAAAAGTACCAAGAGTTTCTAAGTTTGGGCTTAGAGACCCTGGTTCATCCTCATCTCTTTGGTTAGGGCTTTGAGTGTCCACATCCATGTCAAATTCTAAGGCTATGTCCCCTGTTTGATGTGGTTGTTGGGGACTGACATGTTTAGATGGGACTTTCTCTTTTAGACCAGAGAGAAGTTTGGCTATTTCAAAATCAGGTTCAGAAAGTTGGGGTGCTGGTTCAGTAGTTTGGGCAGTGGGTTCAGCAGTTTCAAAAGAAGCATCAATAGGAATGGTTTTCTTAAGTCTTTTTCTTTTGAAAAGAATTGTGATTGGTGCTCTTGGTGGGGTTTGAGATGGATGAGACTGAGAGGATGTTTCAGTCACATCTTTAGGAAGTGCAGATTGCACAATAGTTTGTTCAGGCATCTCAACCTCCTGAACAGCTTTTCTTTTTGGTTTGGTGGGTTTTTGTTTTTGTTGTTTGGGTTTCTTAGCCTTTGGGGGTGTAGGTTTGGAAGATGAGGGTTCCATAGGGACTGGTTCTTGTTCCTCTTGGTCATCTTCTGGCCAGGCAGCCGGTTTGTTGTGCCTAGAGTATGCTTGTGAGGTTAAGGGGTTCAAAATTGTAGTTTTACCCACAAGCACCTCATCACCCAGTTCTTTGATTATGCATTGCATAATGAACCTTGGGTATAACAAAAACTTCTTTTTAGTGTTATTATGATGCAACACCAACTCATTAAAGAAAAGTTTTGATGCCCTGTATTTTGTTTCATTCACTATTGAATGAAAAATTGGTTGAAAGGTTGAGGGCATCTGGTCATAAGACCCTGTTTTAGGACTCAAACACATAATGATATAATGAAATAAAAGTTTTTATTTTGGTTCAAAATATTTTTTAAAGATTGTAGCTTGTGAGAGAGTACCTTGATAACCACATTCTGTCATGATTAGGTGGATTGCAGAGTTTTCAAACTTTTTAGGGGCATTCACATCATTCAACCCCAGTCTGATTGCAAGTGTGGCCGGTGTGATGGCCATTCGTCTCCCTTTGATTGTTGAGTTGAGAGAGATAACCTCATTATCCACCATCACTGTCTCAGCATTAGCCCAGAACTCATTGAGAGTTTCAGGATGTATTGGTGGGTCTATTGTGAGAGCGGTGAGATATTGGGATTTGACGACGAGATCAATGATCTCATCGTATTGGGACCAGCCTTCTTGTTTTTCTAAGTAGGCTCTAAGATTATGTCCCTGTTTTAGAACTAATGCCATGTGGTTTGTGTGTGTTTGAATCGAATAGTGTTTTTGCAGGTTCAGGGTTTGAGAGCTTTTTGAGAGAGAAGGAGGGAATTTTTGCTTTTTGAATGGATAAGTGTTGGAAAAGGTATTTATCAGAAGTTTTAAACTGCCTAGGTCAAACTTCTGATGTTGGAAAAGTCTGATTTGCCCTTTTTGACTAAACTGCTGATGAAGAATTATTTTCATCAGTAGTTCCCACTTTCTCTTCAGTAGTTTTGAACAACTGATGAGAATAATTTATAAATACTTTATTCATAACTTCTGAAGGTTGTTTTATCAGAAGTTAATCACTTTTCAGAAAATATCCCCATACTTATGATTTGTTCATCAGTAGTTTCTCTCTTGTTTGTTTTTCAGAAGTTTTCAATTTTGAAAACAGATGTAAGTGAAAAATGAAAAATTTGTGCAGAAAAGTAAAGAGAAACACTTACAAATTTAGCATCCCAAGCATGGATACTAACTTCTGAAATGTTGATGTGTCAAGGGGTTTAGTGAAGATGTCAGCTATTTGATTAGCTGTTGCCACATGCTTCACTTCAATCTTGCCTTTTTCATAGCAATCTCTTATGAAATGATACCTGATTTCAATGTGTTTAGTCTTTGAAAACTGAACAGGATTTTGAATGATGCTAATGGCAGATTTGCTGTCTACAAGCAATGGTGTCTTGGTGTCTTTGATTCCATAATCAAGAAGTTGATACTGGAGCCATTGTATCTGTGATGTACAACTTGCAGCTGCAATGTATTCAGCTTCAGCAGTTGAGGTTGCAACAGATGTTTGTTTCTTTGATTGTCAGGACACCAGACAGTTTCCCAAGAATTGACAACCACCAGATGTTGATTTTCTTGACATTTTACACCCTGCATAGTCACTATCTGAAAAAGCTGATAACTTGGTATAGCTTGAGGCAGGATACCAAATTCCAAGTGTTGGAGTTCCTTTCAGATATCTGAAGATTCTTTTGACTGCAATGAGGTGTGATTCCCTAGGAGCTGATTGATATCTAGCACAGACACATGTTGAAAACATAATATCTGGTCTAGAAGCAGTTAGATATAAAAGGGAACCTATCATACATCTATACATGGTTTGATCAACCTGTTTTCCTTGATCATCTGGTTCAACTTGTGTGGTTGGTGTCATGGGAGTAGAACATGATTTACAGTCTTGTAAAGAAAATTTGTTTAATAATTATTTAACATATTTTGATTGATGTATAAAAGTTCCATTTGTTTGTTGTTTGATCTGCAGTCCCAGAAAGTACTGCAGTTCTCCCATTGTACTCATCTCAAATTTTGATTGCATGAGTTTCTTAAATTCATCACACAGTTTTGTGTTTGTTGAACCAAATATGATATGATCAACATATATTTGAACAAGTAAGATATGATTTCCAACATGTTTTATGAAAAGAGTTTTATCAATGGAGCCTCTTGTGAAGTTATTTTTGAGTAGAAAGTTGGAAAGTGTTTCATACCAGGCCCTTGGAGCCTGTTTGAGCCCATAAAGAGCTTTGTCTAGTTTGTACACCCACTCAGGATGAGAAGGATCCTCAAACCCAGGTGGCTGACAAACATACACTTCCTCTTTAATTTTTCCATACAAAAATGCACACTTAACATCCATTTGATAAACTTTTATTTTGTTGGAAATGGCATAGGCCAGAAATAACCTGATGGCTTCAAGCCTTGCAACTGGGGCAAAGGTTTCATCATAGTCAATTCCCTCTTCTTGAGAGTAACCTTGTACTACCAGTCTTGCCTTGTTCTTTATTATCATACCAGCTTCATCTTGTTTGTTCCTGAAAACCCATCTTGTGCCAATTGGTTGCTTGTTTGGTGGTAAGGGACAGATTTCCCAAACCTGTTGCTTGTTGAATTAAAGCAATTCATCTTGCATTGCTTGCACCCAATTGTTGTCTTTGAGGGATTCCTGGTACTTCTTTGGTTCCAACTGTGAGATAAATGCTGAGAAGAGACAAAAGTTGGAAAGCTGGTTTCTTGTAAGAACACCTGATGCAATATCACCCATGATTTGATCAAGTGGATGTTCTTTGTGTTCAATCAGTTGTTGTAAACCACTGACAAGTGTTGGTGGCTCATGTTCTTCAAACAAAATACTGAGGTCTATTATATCTGGTTCAGCAGTTTCAATGTCTTCAGTAGTTGCAGGTGCTAAAGCAGATGTTTGAGTTTGTTCCTCAGTATTTGTTGAATCAGAAGTTTGTGAAAATTCTGATGGTTTTGAAGTTGACTTAATGACTGTTTGAGGGGTCTATGGTGTGGGATCCTCATCATCAAACCTTTGATCACCATAATAAGTAGGTTTTGATAAAGTAACAGTCTTTTCAGGTCCAAAATGAAAACTGTCGAGATCAAAAAGTTCAGCAGGATGTGCTTGAATGAGAGTGTGTTTTGACTCATTGAACTTGACATTCAGTGTTTCTTCTACTATCCTGGTTCTTGAATTAAAAACCTTGTAGGCTTTTCTAGTTGAAGAATAACCAAGAAAGTAACCTGAATCAATTTTGGCAGCAAACTTTGAAATAGATTCCTTAATGTTCAAAATGAAACATTGACACCCAAAAAGCCCTGAAAAAGGAGATAAGGGGCTTCATGCCATGAAGAACTTCATAGGCAGTCTTGGAATATCTCTTGACAACAAGGACTCTATTTTGAACATAACATGATGTGTTAACTGCTTCTGCCCAAAAGTATAATGGTAGGCCAGAATCAGCTAACATTGTTCTTGCTCCTTCAATTAAAGTTCTGTTCTTCCTTTCTACTACACCATTTTGTTCAGGAATTCTGGGAACACTGAATTGTCTAATAATCCCTTTAGACAAACAGAATTCATCCAGAGTTTTGTTCCTGAACTCTGTCCCATTATCACTTCTAATGGTTTTGACAGGTAGAGAATATTGCTTCTCTACTTGTAGAATAAAGAACTTGATGATTTCAGCAGCCTCATCCTTGGAAAATAAGAAGAATACCCATGTAAATCTTGAGTAGTCATCAATGATGACCAAGCAGTACTTCTTCTTACCAAGGCGCATGATCTTTACAGGCCCAAATAAGTCCATATGGAGTAGTTGAAGACATGCAGTTGTTTTTTATTCTTCAATAGACTTATAGGAGGACTTATGCTGTTTTCCCTTTAAACTGGATACATAGTGTTCTTGACACTGGTATACTTTTAAGGGTAGACCTCTGACCAAGCCCATTTTTGTGACTTTATTTATGGTTTTAAAGTTCACATGGCCAAGTCTCCTGTGCCAGAGATCAGTCTCTGAAGTTGATGCCTTTGAGAAGAAACAGGCAGTGTTGTTCAGTACTTTGTCTTTTTCAATGTCCACTGCATAGACATTGCCACATCTTTTGGCTACCAACAAAGTGTGATCTTCAATGATCTTCTCTATCAACTTCTGGCCTTCTGGTGATATGATCTTGCATGATGTCTTTGTGAAAAAGGAAGAATATCCTTTATCACACATTTGTGACACACTCAGCAAGTTGTACTCAAGGTTTTCAACCAGGTTGACCTTGTCAAACTGTATTTTGCCAGAGGAGACATTGCCATGTCCTAGCACATATCCCTTAGCATTGTTCCCAAAGGATACAGATCCTTCTCTTTGACTGATAAAATTGTTTATCAGGTATCTGCATCCTGTCATGTGCATTGAGCCTCCACTGTCTACATACCAAATGCTATTTAAGCCTCTGGAAACTCTCTGCACAAGATAGCAAATTAGTTAGATTTAGGAACCCAAGCCAGTTTGGCTTTGGGTTTGCTCTTGAGAACATTTACAGTTTGTTCTTGACCAAGTTGAGAAATCCATGTCTTTTTGGCAATGGATTTTTCATTAAGAGCAATGGTGGTATCCTTTTGAGGACCCCCATCAACTTTGGTCATCAGTAGTTGTACCATGTTTATGAGATCTTTAATCTCAACAGTTTGTGAAACTACTGATGATTTAGGTCTAACTACTGAAAGAGAATTTTGAGAAAAAGACCTTTGTTGAGATTTTGTCTTTTTCTGAGAAAAGGTGTTTACTGGTTGCTGTTTCCTGGGAAAAAAGTTTTTACAAAATCATTTTTGATTTTCTTTCCCACAACCAGTTGTTGAGTTTTCTTGTTATACTGAATACCTTTCTGTATCTGCAAAATTCTGTCTTGTGGTTGAACAGACCACAGATTTCACATTCTTTTGTCTTTTCTTTCAAAGACAAATTTCTGACTGTATTGATTGGTTTTAGGTCATCAGTAGTTTTTAGGTTCTCAACTCCTGATGTAGTTGAAACTACTGATGGCTTAAAGTCAGAATTAATCAGTACTTCTGAAGATCTTTCTTTGTGAGTTTTAGAAAGTTCTCATGGAAAGATGTGCATTCTTTCTCTTCAGAAGTTTCACCTGAAACAATTTTTCTCCCATCTTCAGTAGTGTTGGGGGAAAAATCTGTTGGTGTTTCAGTGTGATTGTACCCTATGCCAAACCTAACATTTGAAGCACTTTGTTTGTTTAGTAATAGTTGGTACCCCTTACAAGATTCAACCCATTTTTCACATGTGACCTTGGTGTCAGCAAGCTCTTGTCTGACATTTCCTAGGTCATTTATCATGATTTTAATTTGTGCTTGGGTTTCAATAGCAGTGTTAGTTAATTTAGAAACTTCTTTTGTTTTTGCAGAAAGTTTTCTTTCTAAATCACATTTCATCTGAGTGAATTTTCTCTCAGAGTCATTTGCTTTCCCTTGTAAGTGCACATTAGTCTCTCTTATGAGAGCAAAAGATTCTTTGCAAGAATTTGAACACAGTTTTGTCAAAGATTCTTTTGATACCTGTGACAAGGCAGATTTTGAGGTGCATCCCTCAAATGCCATTAAGGAAAAGTTCTTCCTGCCATTGTCAGGCTCTCCCCAGTTGATGTCAAACATCTTGTTGTCTGCATCAGGATTACACTCTGTGGTGTCAAAAGGAAGACTGCTCCAGTCAACATACCCTGAAGTAAATAAACTTTGTTGAGAGGGTTGCTGAGGCTGTGGAGGTTGTTGAGCAGCTGGAAAGGGAGGGATTGATTGTTGGCTCTGCATCTGTTGAGCAGGCATCTGTACATATTGTACTTGTGGCACATATTGGTGTTGTGGAGCTTGTGCCTGTACAAAATGTGCACTCCCTTGTGTTCCATTATTCCTGTTATAATTGGGGTTAAAATTATTTCCAGACTGAGATTGGTTAAAGCTAGAGCTTCTACACTCTCTAGCAAAGTGTCCCAACTTTTGACACTTGTGACATCTAAGTTTAGATTTGTCAAAACCAATTTTTGTTGAACTGTTGAGTCCTGGAAACTTCCTTCCTGACCTTTTGTAAAATTTTTGTTGAACTGTTGTGACATCACTGCTGAAAATCCATGATAAAACACATGTTATCAGCAGTTTGACCAAAATCATTATTGTCATAACCTGGGAATGATCTTTCAGATGAGATCCCAGCAGTTATGTCAATATGGTCAAAAGATCCAAAACTATTTGAACAAGTTGGTGAGTCTTGTCCCAATAGTGCTATACTACCTGGTAGATAGTCATCAGCAGTTTTGCCAGATCTTTGTAACTTTTTCTTTTGATCAATTTCTCTTTCAAAAGTAAGTAATCTCCCATGAAGTTTTGTAAGAGTGAGGGAGCTAAAGTCTGGTTGAGATCTTATGACTATAGAGTATGTTTCCTATTTTTCAGGTAAAGACCTTAAAAATCTATGAAGCATAGATACAGTTGTGTAGGTCTGACCATTTAATTTTAGCTCAGATATTAATGAGGAGAATCTTTCAAATTGTTGTGTTAAAGTTTCCCCATTAATGTGAGCAAAAGTTTCATATTGTTGAGCCAGGATTTCTCTGGTGTTGGCAATCACCTCTTCAGTTCCTCCAAACTGTTCTTTGAGGCAGTCCCAAAGCTCTTTGGCACTATCACAATGTAATAGGCCAGAGTAGATCTCATTTGGGAGTGCCATTGCCAACATAGAGAAAGCTTTAGCATCAAGCTCAAGTTTTAGGAAATCATCATCTGTATAGTCTTTAGGGTCTTTTGGAATCTCTTCTTTAGTTTCAAGATTAATATTTACTGGTTTATGAGGACCATATATCACAGATTTCCAGCAACCTGTGTTGGTCTGTGATAAGGTATGTGCCATTCTCCTTTGCCAGATGTTATATTCATTTCTTACTAGCATAGCAGGTATATTGGCAGAACCAGTATTATGAGGATCCATTTTAAAGAGTATTGATTTGTCAAATATCTCTTAAAGTGATGGATGTTGATAAAAGTGAGCTTATAATCCTTTATTGAATATCAATAAGAGCCTGTGTCTGATTCTCAATGTGTTAGATTGATATGTGATCAGATAAACCAGTGCTCTGATACCAATTGTAGGAGCAGTATTGCTCTTTTGTATGAACTTGCTAGTGAACACTTAGGTGTTTAGCAAGTTCTTGATCAGTGATAGCACAGCGGAATGTTATGAGTTTAAAGCTACACTTATCAACAGGAGTTGTAACTCCCCCTAGATTGAAAAACTAATAAATGATAAGTATTTATTGAGAATCTAAGTATGAATGAGAATGAAACACTTAAACAGATTCTCAATAAATATGAAATGGAAATAACAATAATATGTGTTGAAGGATTTCTGTATTAAAATCAATGTCTAAAACAGAGGGATGAACCCTTCTATTTATAGACTTTACAAATACATGAACCTTGCCAAAAAGCAAGTTCAGAAACAAGTTGCAACAAGTTGCAGTCTTGGAACTTGTACATAAAGCAAAAGTAATACTAAAGTAATAAACTACTGATGGAAAAAGGCGGTGGAAAAGATCTTCACATAGGTGCTGATGAATGACAAACTACTGATGAGTAGTTTGTCTTCAGCAGTTCTTCAGTAGAAGTGTCTGGTTTGAACTTCAGAACTTCTGATGTACAAGAGAAAGGAAGAAGTGTTGAAGGTGTATGATTTCTGGGGTGGTTCGTATTGCAAGGAGAAGCCACCCGATGCTAGAGTGATTGATGCATAGGCACACTTGGATGCGTCCAAGTTGTAGAGTTTGTAGAGTTCTAGGATTTAGACGTTTTTCGTTGTTTTCGGTTTGTGTTTGTTTTGTTTTGCAGGTTTTTGTGTTTGTTTGGCAAGGACAACTCACATCATGAGCGAATCCCGGCTGTTTATTTATATATTTATATGATTGGGATTTTTGGTGAAGGTTTGGGTAAATTTTTTTTTCTAAACATTAAATTTGATTAACTTTCTGTGATAAAGGTTCTTCGTGTAATGCGAAGAGCCTGGGCTGACCTGTTCGTCTCATGCGAACAGCAATTACCCCGGAAAGTTATACTTTATTCGCTCGCGACGCGCGTTGAGATCACCAGTGTCCTTCACGTTGCGCGAGTTGATTAAAAAAAAATATATTTTCCACCCTGTTTTCTTCCACCACAAATCACTGCCATTTCACAACATATTTTACCATCACCCACCACATTCCACCATCTTGCCTTCCAGGTACGTTTCCTGCATTTTGTATATTGAGTCGGTTAAGTCTTTATTTTTTTTTAAGAGTCTTTTATTTTTATTTTGAGTCAGTTTTCTCTTAACTCACTGTAGAAGGACAACTTCAGATCGCTTGCAGCTACATCGCTTATATCCAGGGGAATCTGTTCCTTTTTGTTGTATTTTTTTTTATTTCCACTTTATTTTATTCCACTCTCACATTGAGGACAATATCTCGTTCAAGTGTGGGGATGGAAACTTCGTTTTTATTTTCAGGTAGTTTGAGTCATAAATTATAAAAATACAAAAAAAATAATAATAATTAAAAATAAAAAAATGAAAAATTTGAAAATTGTCCCTAATTTTTTGTGCATTTTATATGGAAAATGATAGAAAAATTGGGATTTTTGGTTTTCAAAATATTATATATATGAGAATATAAATATATTGAAAGCGTGTTTGCTTAAGATGTGTCGGTAGGCCCAGCTAGCTTTGAAAGGTCCTAGGATTGTTATTAATATACCTTAATAAATCATGAAATCTTGTGGGTTCTCATCTTAGGAGAAACGGTAGAACTGAAACCGCTGATAGTAATTAAAGGTACCACTGTAGGTTGAAAGCCCATATGTATTATTAATTAAATGGCACACTTGATCCTTTATATGAGAATAAATCATGTGAAAAGTGGCGCCCAAAAAAAAAATCCACATGTCCATCAATTGAGCTAGGCCAAAAAAAAAAAAAACAAAAAAAAACAAAAAATAAAAAAAAAACAAAACAAAAAACAAAAAAACGGAAGCCTCTGATCGAAACTCCCTCGAGGTCAAGTTGAAAAAAAAATACCGAAGCTCATGCTGTCGCTCTTGGAGATGGTGACTCTGATTGAGACAACCTCTGGGTTAGGTATGAAAAAAATGTGTCTAAGCTCATAAACTTCATCCATCATCCATCATAAATTTAATTTCTAATACATTAGGGAGTTTAGTTTGCAGTGGTTGGTAAATCTATATGGTTTAACCTTTGCTTCGAAAGCTTGAGGTGGGATTAGGTGAAGTTGAATATCTTGAGTGGGGCCTGATTAGCTGGTGGTTGGGTTTAGGTGGACAACAATACCGACAGTTTTGGTTGATGCGTGATTAGATCTTAATTAAGGAACCTAATAGTTTTTGAAGCCAAGAGTCCTGATTATGATTCCATTGCAGTCTTTTTCGGGGATGAAAAAGGTTTAAGTGTGGGGATGTTTGATGTGTTGCAAAACACATCTCTTTTCCTATGTATTTTGTATATTATTTGTGTCACACCACGCCAATGGCGGAAACACGTGGCGCGGCGCTCGAAAGCATATCAAAGTCAAGATTAACACAAACTATATTTAATTAGAAAAGATCATTATATTAAGATGTCGAGAAGGAGTACCTGGTTTCAAACATTACATAAAACCATAAACATTAAGTTTCAAAGTGGGGTGTTTCCGTTTATGTCCCAACCCGAAGGTAACAATAGATGAAACCCCCAACCAGCGTCCGACATCCCAAATTCCACCGTACTAGCCGCTTACCTGTTCAGCACTTAGTTACCTGAAAGATATGTTTAAAAAGACGTCAATATATAAAATATTGGTGAGTTCACAGGTTTTAGTTTCGTAATAACAACATCTTTACATCCTGTGCAGATCCAGCACAATTTGTGGCCTTTGTAAGGAGTAGCTAGCTCCTACAAACTATGATGATGAGCAATCCCCTGAGTCCCATAACCAAACCAAGACTAATAAATATGCCCCGCTCCAAGTCGTCTCTCGGAACCCAACGACTTATGTTCAGAATACGTGCACCCCTGGCATACGCCGATGCATAATCGACGCTATCGATTAGGGGTGGGCCTTGTCAGGCACCAATAGTACTATCCAAATATTCCTTTGGTTTCATTTACCTGAATTAATGGTTACAGTAGCGAGGACCCAACCCCGAGTGGCGAACAAAAACTCAAGTACTCATCATGCCACTTATCACATTTTAACCTTTGAAAACATTTCAACATGTGATAACTTTTGACAAACATATCTTTCCCCCAGTTAAAACAGTAAAATGGGGCCGTGAAACTCACCTTAATTTCCAAGCTTAGCTAGCAAATAAAGCCCAAAGCTTTGACCGACTTCCTCGTGCCCTAATTACCAATAAAGGACACCTTAAAGTCTATCATATATAAACCTAGCTTATTTTCCGGTTAAAAGATAGTTTATTCAACTATCTTGACTCGTGTGTACTAACCCGAGTCTTTAAGTGTTTTAACTCGACGAACCGATCGTGACTTGTCATAATTCATGTGTTTACATACAACATAGTACCCAAGTTGTGCACCTGTTACTATTCGAGTGTAAACCATGTTGGACTACTACCATGAAACGTATAACTCATCCTGAGTCGTAGCTCGTCTTGTAATCTGGATAAATGTATTTGACTTATATAAGTACTTTTAGAAAAATACACTTTGAGTAACCATAATATAGTTACTAAAATCAATTAATAACAATTGTTTAATTGTCAAAGACCTTTGAAAGTCGACTACATTTGACCCTCGGTAAGTACTACATATTTGTCTTGGAAATGTTGTGAAAGATTTACCAACAATGTTTCAAACAATCATGTGAAACAATCATTTGTCGAAGACGTTTCGATTTTGTATAAAACTCACTTGTCAAAACACTTGGGAAATTTACTTACAAAAACATACACGACACATATCAATTTCATTGCGCTTTGAATTTTATAACAAAATTTCGGCAGAGTTTCCTCTGTTTTTGTACGAACCAGACAAGACAAGTTGTCTACAATTTTCCCAAAAATCAATCTCCAAATCACAAGACAACAATTTCATTTATCCGCAATTCCATTAAAATGAGACACTATACGCTTCGATAACTTATATAAATACCAAACTTATTTATATAAATATATATATAACAATATATACATATAGTATAGTCCAACATTTTAGTCCGACAACAACATAAAGTCACGCTTTATAAATAATGACAACCACTTGATTTATACATTTCGTGTATTATTTCTTGGTTCGTGTAGCGAGTTAACACCATTTTCGTTCGTATTTATTATTTATAAATTATATACTTGTTTATAAACAATATCAGAAAATAAATACGAAAACTAATTATACCATATCGTACGCGCGCCTCGTTCTAACGACACCTTTGACCAGATCTGACCCGTTGACCGCGCATCTGACCGTGCGTTGGTCAGACCAGCAACGAATTCACAGCTGACCCGAGTTGACGGTTTGACTTGTGTGACCAGATCTGACCGAGTTGGCTCAGTTTGACCGGGGTTGACCGGGTTTAACTCGGGTTTGGGCCCGATCCAACGATAACCCAAGACCCGAACCCCGATGCTCGTACCGGATCTAACTTGGACTGAACCACACCCAAACCTAGACCCAAGGACCCGGGTCTCGGTCCGAACATCCGCCAAAACCCGACCAGAAACGCCACGAACCACCACTCGAAACCACCTTCTAGACCACCACCGGTCAGACCACTACGACCACCACAATCACCCCCGACATCACCCGAGCAACCGAAACAACTGGATCTGGAACAATCGTAGCCAACCACACCTTTAACACCTACGAATCACCAAAACCACAACCACCTTCATAATCGGGTCCGGTCAGACCCGATCCGTGCGTCTCCGAGCTCCATTAACAACCACCATCGGCCCTCCTAACCCACGAGCACCACCACCATAACAACCACCACTTGCGAGCCAGCCAAACACCTCGGATCCATCACGATCGGACCACAAAACCCACCAAAACCACCCTTTTTGCTGCTGTTTTCTGCGTGTTTCGGGCTGCAGAACCACCGCACAGCCACCACCATGGGTGGTGGTGGCCGATCGTTGCCATAGTTAGGGGGAAGGGAGGTTGCGGGTGAGTGTAAGGGTAGAGAGAGAGAGATGCAGATTTTAGAGAGAGAGTAGAGAGAGAGAGAGAGAGGCCATGCGGCTGTTGCAAATGAAGAAGAAGAAGAAGAATCTTGCCTTTTATACTTAGGGTTAGGTAGGTGGGTTGTGCACCGCGTATCGAACCCGTTATAACATCTCGTGCCTCGGTTTACAGTTAAGGTAGATGACACATCAGGCAAACTAGTCGTTTGTGTTCGAAATTAAAAACATAACCAAACTGAGCAATTTAGATGTTATTTTCGTCATCCGACGCGTGAAAACAGAACACACGTTAAAATCGCGTTAATCGATCCGGTCGAGCTATCCTTCATTTAGACAACCTGTTTACTTTCGAAACTAAATAAATGAAATTATTTATAATAAATAATTATTCCGAAAGTTCGATAACGGTTAAAACCACACGTTTTGACGTTCGAATCCCACGTCAGTTCCTCTCCGCGTTCTCCAAAACGCTGCGTTGTTGACCGTTTACCGCGCCGATTTCACATTCGATCGTATCAATAGTAAATACGTGTCGTATTTACATTTATTAGCCTTATGTTAGTCCACTTTGACAATTTTTCACTGATGTCGGTTCGTTATGTTAAATACGCGAAGTCTTTCTTTAAAGGCATCAAGGCTTCAACGAACTTTAAGAAGGACATCGTAGGACTCATATCAGCTCAACTAACCATAATTAGCCTTAAACCATGTTAATTACTTCTAAAACATGATTAGAATCACGTTAATCGTTGTACGGAATTTGCCGGTTGTCACATTCTTCCCCCGTTAAGAGAATTCCGTCCCGGAATTCAGTTCAAGTCATCCGATACGTTAGTATCCTTGAACAGGGCGAGATGTTTACGACTCACACGATTATCTCTTTTCTACGTGAACCCAAGTTCACGCTTAGCGTTTTAACGAACACAATGTCATGAGCCGGCCACGACCGAGCTCTTGGATATCGTAATCCGGCACAAATATCGGTTTTCCCGAAATAGTAGAGCTTTGCGTGAACCTGAATTCTGTCGGTCGAGGAATTGACAATGCTTCCTCAGCCAGACTTGCGGGATTCATCAAGAGTCCCACTAAGCTCTTGCGATAGTTCGAGCTTGTTCGTTTCAAGGCCAATTTTAACCGATATCTCCGAGTCACTGGAGTACTAAGCGAAGTCACTCCATTACAGTTTTCGTGCTTAACAACACCCTTTCAGAGTATAACACTCAGCAAAGTCCTATACCGATTTGAAGTTCCTAAGGCTAACTCCTTGTTAGTACAACTTCCCGATCGGTTTGGCCACTTATTCAAGAAGATTTGAATCTACCAAATTTGTTGGTCATCACTCGAACAACTCAAGCCAGATCATGTGTATATCTCTATCTGTCATTCAATGTACTAGAGACGTACACGTATGCCCTCCAGAGGGCTTCGAGCAGTACACCCCGAACACTGGGGTGATAATTCATATCACATAGGAAATTCTGGCGATGGAGTTCACGAATTTGATTTGCCACAGACATTAATCGTATCACACGGGACACTTTTGTCCCGGACAATAATTCATTCGTTCGAGAATGGTAATCCACACTCCTCTCAAATTGAGTATCCCAGACTTGCGTTCAAGGTTTGGCACACCCTGGGGCAGGATAACTACTAAAATCCGATATTGTGAACGTTGGCATCTAGTGTCTAGCCACGACTCTCCAAGAGTATAGGTGGCTATCCGCATGCCTCATATTATAACCACAAGCGAGTATGGGATGAGAAGGTTCCAAACAGCAATCGATCATTGCCTGTGTCTCATCACAGCCACCGGACACCTCAGGCGACAAGACCATTAGGCTCGCTCGTTTAAATCTCACTAACCGGGTGATCTTACTGGATTACAGAGAAGTCGACATTCTCGAGGACGCTCAAGGTTGTTTATAGTGGCGGATGGTATTCCTGTGTCCTCACCTGGAATGAAATCCACTATGCACTAACTTACAACCTTTCCGCATGAGCGATTGTGGTTAGTGGTACTAGGACGCCTAATATGGACTGATGGAGGTCGAAAGTTTTTGCGTCACTTTCACCCCTCAGTTCCCCAAACAGTGGACAGTGTATATTCGACATACGGCCGTACGATTCCACAATACGCGAGAATTTAAGCCGACTTAACACAAATGTCTAGAGGCTCACATCAACTCATCACATTGGTCAACACAGGAATGGTGTGTATGAATCATCATAATATGGTTACCGTAACAAACAGGGGATAAGGTCTCGACAACATCTCGACACGCTGGTGTCCACCGAAATGGTAACCAGAGCACCTGTAGCAACCCAAAGCAAGGGTATCCAGTACGTGTCATGTTATATGTGCCTCATGGGCAATGGTGTCCTATCATTATTAGAAACCTAGTAAGTCAATTCTGAATAATACAGGACACTCTCCCTCGAACCGACTATCCGATCCTATGCAGTGATCTGAGTGAAAGGAGTCCTGAAACTGGAATCCCTCACTCGCTAAAGGCTCCATCTTTTCGGGATCTTTCGATGCAAGAGGTGAAATTGAGTCATAGATGAATGCATCTGGCACACATTCCATGTGTGGGGCTTGGCGACTTCATACGCCAACGCCGTCACTTAAAACAAACAAACGACCGAGATCGCCCCACAAGAAGTAGTCTTGAGCCTTCCCATAAGGCATCCCATTCAACGACTCGGGTAGTCACACAACTGGGTGCAATGCGTAAGCTTCCGAGCTCATCTTGATTAGTCAGGTACTAAACGCACTGACCTGGCAGCTCATATTACTATGGTGTCTCCAACAGTGTCTGTCAAGGACAGGGGATTTTGCTCTAGCGCGAGCAATGCTACTGAAAAATAGCTGGGAACACCTGTATTGACCCAAGGTCGAAAGGGTTCCACTATCCCAAGAATCTACGCAACGACACCAAGACAAGATAAACCTACCATTAGCAGGATAACATCAATCGAAGGGCTGAGTTGATCGAAGATCTCATCACGGTAGGGTAGCACCCTTATAGAGTAGACAATGCTACATGCCCTTATAGATTCAGGGTTTCATAAGACCTCCGAATCATGTACCGGGGACTCCACCAATGCACACGCTGTGGGTGGGTCCACACTGTTATTCTCGCAGTCATCGGCATGACACGTTGGCGGGTATGATGTCAAACGAACCCAGTAGGATGAGCAATAAATGAGTTGAGTCTTTCAACTCTTGCTAGTCCCAAAGGTATGGGCCATAAAATTGCTCGCAATCACTCGATACGTTCGAGGTTCGAGACGCATTCGAAATCCCTTATCACAAGGACGAGTCTCACCCTGTCATGTGTGGATCATGGGATTTCCTTCCGACATGATTCGAGAGTGGTTAGTCGACCAAAATGCGCGTAAAAGGTTAAGGCTGGACATGGCGTCACTGATGCCTTAGATTTTGAAGAGGTAATGCTCACGAGACTCGCGGGCATATAAAGAGGTCGACACATGATTCGGTCAATTACCCAAACTACGAGATTCGAGCTTTAGAGAGATACATGTGCTAACACTAGGACTAGAGTGTCTTAGTATGACTACAGGAAAGTCCGTTAGACACCCGAATTTCCACATTATCGATGGCAACACTACACAACCACTCAGCAACATAACAACGGTTACGTGGGTTTGGGGTAATGTCTTCATCCCGAGGGAACCAAGAGTGAAACAAACGACAAGTTATCACATCATCAAGGCAATCCAACAATTGTAGCAATACGTTCACGGTGCAATACGACAGTAGGGACAACACGGCAATGATCGCAACACGTCCGCGAAACACATCAACAACGGAATACCGCATCAGGAGCAGCACAACCACGGAGATGCATCATCAACAGCGTAACGCAACCACATGGATACGCAGTCGGCAAAACCGTGCGACTATAAGAATGCACAATCGGTAGGGGTAACACCACAACATGAATTTCACGACAGCAGGATGACACACGACCTAGCGAGTCCGCTATACATAACTACAAGAAGCTCCATTACGGTGAGCACGCACCCCGGTGCGTTTCAGCTCACTCATGGTGACGGAATCCTTATTCGTATCCTCAGCAGCAACCTATACTCCATAGGCTCATTGGTGAGAACAATTGGGTTAACAAGGGCATCCGTCATCATAAAAGAAATGGGAACGATGGGTTCCACATAATTTAGCAGACTTATCAAGCCGATATCGTTCTTAGGGAGAATGACTGTATGCTCGATATAAGTCACTCGAATAATGGCAACTGCAACATTGACAGGCTCAACCATACCTGAGAACCATTGCCAACATTAGTCTTGGCAGGAGCCAGGGAATAATAACGAGCGGTTCAACGAAAACCTCAAAGGTAATGGAGTTAACAGCAACGAACTCCATCGTGACACAAACATGGTCATAGCGGCTTGGCAAGGGCCTTATATGTCAATGACAGTGATCTTAGTAGGAGCCTTCGAAACAACAGCAACATCAAACTTGACAAAAGCCATAGAAACATCCTCAACACACTCAGTATGAGCTATACTCTCAGCAACGATGACATGATTCGCTTGGGCCATAGAACAACAAGAAGAAGCTTGACACGAGTTACAGAAACGATTGTGACAAATCTAGCGGAGATTTAGGGAACAACAACAACAAACTCGACAAGAGTTCCACACTTAGTAATGACAACAGGATTCGCTTGAGCCGTAGGACAATGATAGCAGCAACCACAGCAGGCTCAGCAGAAACCTTAGACCCGTCGTAGTTATTAGATGTGTGGTAAATAGTATCCATAGGACCTAGAAACCAAGCTACATCTTTTCCAGTAACAAAAATATTTGTCACAACGAGAATAGTAGAGGTAGAAGGATCATAATTTATCGAGACACCATGATAAAATAAAAACGATACAGACTCTGGCAATTCAGCCGAGTCATCCTTTTCATTAGGGTCCTCTTGCATGTTATTTTGGCCCTAGCATCGATAGTCATCAACTGAAATGCCCCTCTGCCACCTAAGCAAGGCCAGTGAACTTTCTTCCTGATAGACCACGCAGTGAGAGTATCGGAATACGACAAGAGATTAGACAAGTCACATTGTCCATAACGAATGGATCTCGCAATCTTAGTTTATAAAACACCGTGACATAGGGACGCAACGTCTCAATATCTATGGGGAATGATGGAAAACACTTCGCATCAATTGCCACCCCAAATAGACAACCAGTCTCGTCGTCCTGACGAGGGTAGCGGACGTTCAACATTGCAACATGAGCAATGGAATTGCCGTCCCATGGGTAAGTTTAGTTGAGAGAATAACGTGACCACTTCCAGATTTCCGTTATCTGATTTTTCAAGGGGGATTTCGATGTCAGCAGAAAGCGTTCTGTGACATTTGACAATTACGAATCACACGCTTTACGATTTCGGCTCCCGAAATGTGGTTTCACTTCCCAAGTTTTATGACGGATTCAGACGCAACACGCGCGTCGTGATCTTATATTCAATATATATATATGTGTTTCAATATATATTAACTAACTTGGATAAACTTATCTCCGACTCGACTCACTTTACCATATAATTACTTTCCCATTAAGTAGTTATACTAGGATCTTGTCAATCGAGATTTCATTTTCCCACAATCGACTCGACTCACCTTTCCATATATTTATTTTCCCATTAAATAAATATACTAGGATCTTGTCGATTCGATATTACATTTTACAACCATCGACTCGACTCACTTTACCGCATAATTATTTTCCCATTAAATAATTATACTAGGATCTTGTCGATTCGACATTACATTTTACAACCATCGACTCGACTCACTTTACCGTATAATTATTTTCCCATTAAATAATTATACTAGGATCTTGTCGATTCGACATTACATTTTACAACCATCGACTCGACTCTCTTTACCGTATAATTATTTTCCCATTAAATAATTATACTAGGTTCTTGTCGATTCGACATTACATTTTGCAACCATCGACTCGACTCTCTTTACCATATAATTATTTTCCCATTAAATAATTATACTAGGATCTTGTCGATTCGACATTACATTTTGCAACCATCGACTCGACTCACTTTACCGTATAATTATTTTCCCATTAAATAATTATACTAGGATCTTGTCGATTCGACATTACATTTTGCAACCATCGACTCGACTCACTTTACCGTATAATTATTTTCCCATTAAATAATTATACTAGGATCTTGTCGATTCGACATTACATTTTACAACCATCGACTCGACTCACTTTACCGTATAATTATTTTCCCATTAAATAATTATACTAGGATCTTGTCGATTCGATATTTTGTTTTCAGCACCCGACTCGGCTCACTTTACCATATATTTATTTTCCCATTAAATAAATATATTAGGAAATTGCCGATCGATATTTCGTTTTCAACACCCGACTCGGCTCACTTTACCATATATTTATTTTCCCATTAAATAAATATACTAGGATCTTGCCGATCGATATTTCGTTTTCAACACCCGACTCGGCTCACTTTACCATATATTTATTTTCCCATTAAATAAATATATTAGGATCTTGCCGATTCGACATTGTTGATTTAGACGGGGGCTATCATGCCTTCTAGATAAGATGATCAAGCCTATTAACTCAGCAAGGACGATTCTGCCCTCCAATAGGGGAAGGAACGCCTGACCCTCGAAGACAACTTGGGCATGTGTTAGATCAAGAATGACTTACTCACAGTAATAATACAGCAGCACACGGGCAACTAATCTCAATACTGATCCACACAGGGTCCCGTGCTCAAAACGCACTGGTTTTGCAGGGACGCACCCTCGGTCTTCACTGGGTTCCAGGTTTAGCATTCCACGCATCGTACCAAACGTTCATCTCTTCGGTAGGCAGTGCATCCTCGTATGTCCGCTCCTTTGAGGAACTTTGTGTGGAGGCATTAAACTCCTATACAAGGAAGTTTTCGTCTCCTGTCCTTATCCGATGCGAGGGTTTTCGTCAGATTACTCATATGAATAGAAGTTCGAGCTCTTCCGTGTTCGTACCTTAGAGGTAATGCTGAAGAAAGCTCATTCAATTTGCGAGGATCGAAATCAAGGGATATCAACAAGACCTCCCTTTTAACTCATTGGCCAATCAAAAGCTAAGACTGAACCTACAGAACAAGAATAGACAAGACAAGGAGTGATCACCAACCCCAGCCCTAGCGCCCACCAAGGTTACCGTGCACCACAAGTTATTATTACGTGTGCACCCGTAATGATAATCGGTGTTGCCAGGTAATTTTAGCGCCCGCTAGTTCCGAGCTTCCTGATCCAAAGACAGAGATTTCACACAATAAAAGACCTAGACTAGCTTCGCCTTCACAACATCAGCAACACGACAACGTCCACTAGCACGATAAAGGTTAGCCCTTCCGATCATCCCGTCCGCAGGTAAGCGGGTGAGTTCGTCGTAGACCACCGCTTCCGCCCCGTTTGTTGATATCGGTAATCGATGCAAAAGTGCGGACTAAAGTGAAGTGTGACACGACATCCTTATAGGCAAGCTATCTGTACTACTTATATGCGTAACAAGCACTAGTTAGAAAATTGGATCTTTACACAATATAAACATTCATATCCATATTTTCTAACATTTTATATATTGACACACATGGCTAGTCGGTCGGAATTTCCCCTTGTACAATCCATGTACAATTTTCTTTCTTTTCTAAAAATATTTCGTTGTGTTTTATTTTTGAAAACTTCGTTTTCGAGCCAAAACCGGTTATAGTCTAGATTTTTCAAAAATACTAGTTCGCTATAACCTTGGCTCTGATACCACTTCTGTCACACCACGCCAATGGCGGAAACACGTGGCGCGACGCTCGAAAGCATATCAAAGTCAAGATTAACACAAACTATATTTAATTAGAAAAGATCATTATATTAAGATGTCGAGAAGGAGTACCTGGTTTCAAACATTACATAAAACCATAAACATTAAGTTTCAAAGTGGGGTGTTTCCGTTTATGTCCCAACCCGATGGTAACAATAGATGAAACCCCCAACCAGCGTCCGACATCCCAAATTCCACCGTACTAGCCGCATACCTGTTCAGCACTTAGTTACCTGAAAGATATGTTTAAAAAGACGTCAATATATAAAATATTGGTGAGTTCACAGGTTTTAGTTTCGTAATAACAACATCTTTACATCCTGTGCAGATCCAGCACAATTTGTGGCCTTTGTAAGGAGTAGCTAGCTCCTACAAACTATGATGATGAGCAATCCCCTGAGTCCCATAACCAAACCAAGACTAATAAATATGCCCCGCTCCAAGTCGTCTCTCAAAACCCAACGACTTATGTTCAGAATACGTGCACCCCTGGCATACGCCGATGCATAATCGACGCTATCGATTAGGGGTGGGCCTTGTCAGGCACCAATAGTACTATCCAAATATTCCTTTGGTTTCATTTACCTGAATTAATGGTTACAGTAGCGAGGACCCAACCCCGAGTGGCGAACAAAAACTCAAGTACTCATCATGCCACTTATCACATTTTAACCTTTGAAAACATTTCAACATGTGATAACTTTTGACAAACATATCTTTCCCCCAGTTAAAACAGTAAAATGGGGCCGTGAAACTCACCTTAATTTCCAAGCTTAGCTAGCAAATAAAGCCCAAAGCTTTGACCGACTTCCTCGTGCCCTAATTACCAATAAAGGACACCTTAATGTCTATCATATATAAGCCTAGCTTATTTTCCAGTTAAAAGATAGTTTATTCAACTATCTTGACTCGTGTGTACTAACCCGAGTCTTTAAGTGTTTTAACTCGACGAACCGATCGTGACTTGTCATAATTCATGTGTTTACATACAACATAGTACCCAAGTTGTGCACCTGTTACTATTCGTGTGTAAACCATGTTGGACTACTACCATGAAACGTATAACTCATCCTGAGCCGTAGCTCGTCTTGTAATCTGGATAATTGTATTTGACTTATATAAGTACTTTTAGAAAAATACACTTTGAGTAACCATAATATAGTTACTAAAATCAATTAATAACAATTGTTTAATTGTCAAAGACCTTTGAAAGTCGACTACATTTGACCCTCGGTAAGTACTACATATTTGTCTTGGAAATGTTGTGAAAGATTTACCAACAATGTTTCAAACAATCATGTGAAACAATCATTTGTCGAAGACGTTTCGATTTTGTATAAAACTCACTTGTCAAAACACTTGGGAAATTTACTTACAAAAACATACACGACACATATCAATTTCATTGCGCTTTGAATTTTATAACAAAATTTCGGCAGAGTTTCCTCTGTTTTTGTACGAACCAGACAAGACAAGTTGTCTACAATTTTCCCAAAAATCAATCTCCAAATCACAAGACAACAATTTCATTTATCCGCAATTCCATTAAAATGAGACACTATACGCTTCGATAACTTATATAAATACCAAACTTATTTATATAAATATATATATAACAATATATACATATAGTATAGTCCAACATTTTAGAGAGAGAGTAGAGAGAGAGAGAGAGAGAGAGGCCATGCGGCTGTTGCAAATGAAGAAGAAGAAGAAGAATCTTGCCTTTTATACTTAGGGTTAGGTAGGTGGGTTGTGCACCGCGTATCGAACCCGTTATAACATCTCGTGCCTCGGTTTACAGTTAAGGTAGATGACACATAAGGCAAACTAGTCGTTTTTGTTCGAAATTAAAAACATAACCAAACCGAGCAATTTAGATGTTATTTTCGTCATCCGACGCGTGAAAACAGAACACACGTTAAAATCGCGTTAATCGATCCGGTCGAGCTATCCTTCATTTAGACAACCTGTTTACTTTCGAAACTAAATAAATGAAATTATTTATAATAAATAATTATTCCGAAAGTTCGATAACGGTTAAAACCACACGTTTTGACGTTCGAATCCCACGTCAGTTCCTCTCCGCGTTCTCCAAAACGCTGCGTTGTTGACCGTTTACCGCGCCGATTTCACATTCGATCGTATCAATAGTAAATACGTGTCGTATTTACATTTATTAGCCTTATGTTAGTCCACTTTGACAATTTTTCACTGATGTCGGTTCGTTATGTTAAATACGCGAAGTCTTTCTTTAAAAGCATCAAGGCTTCAACGAACTTTAAGAAGGACATCGTAGGACTCATATCAGCTCAACTAACCATAATTAGCCTTAAACCATGTTAATTACTTCTAAAACATGATTAGAATCACGTTAATCGTTGTACGGAATTTGCCGGTTGTCACATTCTTCCCCCGTTAAGAGAATTCCGTCCCGGAATTCAGTTCAAGTCATCCGATACGTTAGTATCCTTGAACAGGGCGAGATGTTTACGACTCACACGATTATCTCTTTTCTACGTGAACCCAAGTTCACGCTTAGCGTTTTAACGAACACAATGTCATGAGCCGGCCACGACCGAGCTCTTGGATATCGTAATCCGGCACAAATATCGGTTTTCCCGAAATAGTAGAGCTTTGCGTGAACCTGAATTCTGTCGGTCGAGGAATTGACAATGCTTCCTCAGCCAGACTTGCGGGATTCATCAAGAGTCCCACTAAGCTCTTGCGATAGTTCGAGCTTGTTCGTTTCAAGGCCAATTTTAACCGATATCTCCGAGTCACTGGAGTACTAAGCGAAGTCACTCCATTACAGTTTTCGTGCTTAACAACACCCTTTCAGAGTATAACACTCAGCAAAGTCCTATACCGATTTGAAGTTCCTAAGGCTAACTCCTTGTTAGTACAACTTCCCGATCGGTTTGGCCACTTATTCAAGAAGATTTGAATCTACCAAATTTGTTGGTCATCACTCGAACAACTCAAGCCAGATCATGTGTATATCTCTATCTGTCATTCAATGTACTAGAGACGTACACGTATGCCCTCCAGAGGGCTTCGAGCAGTACACCCCGAACACTGGGGTGATAATTCATATCACATAGGAAATTCTGGCGATGGAGTTCACGAATTTGATTTGCCACAGACATTAATCGTATCACACGGGACACTTTTGTCCAGGACAATAATTCATTCGTTCGAGAATGGTAATCCACACTCCTCTCAAATTGAGTATCCCAGACTTGCGTTCAAGGTTTGGCACACCCTGGGGCAGGATAACTACTAAAATCCGATATTGTGAACGTTGGCATCTAGTGTCTAGCCACGACTCTCCAAGAGTATAGGTGGCTATCCGCATGCCTCATATTATAACCACAAGCGAGTATGGGATGAGAAGGTTCCAAACAGCAATCGATCATTGCCTGTGTCTCATCACAGCCACCGGACACCTCAGGCGACAAGACCATTAGGCTCGCTCGTTTAAATCTCACTAACCGGGTGATCTTACTGGATTACAGAGAAGTCGACATTCTCGAGGACGCTCAAGGTTGTTTATAGTGGCGGATGGTATTCCTGTGTCCTCACCTGGACTGAAATCCACTATGCACTAACTTACAACCTTTCCGCATGAGCGATTGTGGTTAGTGGTACTAGGACGCCTAATATGGACTGATGGAGGTCGAAAGTTTTTGCGTCACTTTCACCCCTCAGTTCCCCAAACAGTGGACAGTGTATATTCGACATACGGCCGTACGATTCCACAATACGCGAGAATTTAAGCCGACTTAACACAAATGTCTAGAGGCTCACATCAACTCATCACATTGGTCAACACAGGAATGGTGTGTATGAATCATCATAATATGGTTGCCGTAACAAACAGGGGATAAGGTCTCGACAACATCTCGACACGCTGGTGTCCACCGAAATGGTAACCAGAGCACCTGTAGCAACCCAAAGCAAGGGTATCCAGTACGTGTCATGTTATATGTGCCTCATGGGCAATGGTGTCCTATCATTATTAGAAACCTAGTAAGTCAATTCTGAATAATACAGGACACTCTCCCTCGAACCGACTATCCGATCCTATGCAGTGATCTGAGTGAAAGGAGTCCTGAAACTGGAATCCCTCACTCGCTAAAGGCTCCATCTTTTCGGGATCTTTCGATGCAAGAGGTGAAATTGAGTCATAGATGAATGCATCTGGCACACATTCCATGTGTGGGGCTTGGCGACTTCATACGCCAACGCCGTCACTTAAAACAAACAAACGACCGAGATCGCCCCACAAGAAGTAGTCTTGAGCCTTCCCATAAGGCATCCCATTCAACGACTCGGGTAGTCACACAACTGGGTGCAATGCGTAAGCTTCCGAGCTCATCTTGATTAGTCAGGTACTAAACGCACTGACCTGGCAGCTCATATTACTATGGTGTCTCCAACAGTGTCTGTCAAGGACAGGGGATTTTGCTCTAGCGCGAGCAATGCTACTGAAAAATAGCTGGGAACACCTGTATTGACCCAAGGTCGAAAGGGTTCCACTATCCCAAGAATCTACGCAACGACACCAAGACAAGATAAACCTACCATTAGCAGGATAACATCAATCGAAGGGCTGAGTTGATCGAAGATCTCATCACGGTAGGGTAGCACCCTTATAGAGTAGACAATGCTACATGCCCTTATAGATTCAGGGTTTCATAAGACCTCCGAATCATGTACCGGGGACTCCACCAATGCACACGCTGTGGGTGGGTCCACACTGTTATTCCCGCAGTCATCGGCATGACACGTTGGCGGGTATGATGTCAAACGAACCCAGTAGGATGAGCAATAAATGAGTTGAGTCTTTCAACTCTTGCTAGTCCCAAAGGTATGGGCCATAAAATTGCTCGCAATCACTCGATACGTTCGAGGTTCGAGACGCATTCGAAATCCCTTATCACAAGGACGAGTCTCACCCTGTCATGTGTGGATCATGGGATTTCCTTCCGACATGATTCGAGAGTGGTTAGTCGACCAAAATGCGCGTAAAAGGTTAAGGCTGGACATGGCGTCACTGATGCCTTAGATTTTGAAGAGGTAATGCTCACGAGACTCGCGGGCATATAAAGAGGTCGACACATGATTCGGTCAATTACCCAAACTACGAGATTCGAGCTTTAGAGAGATACATGTGCTAACACTAGGACTAGAGTGTCTTAGTATGACTACAGGAAAGTCCGTTAGACACCCGAATTTCCACATTATCGATGGCAACACTACACAACCACTCAGCAACATAACAACGGTTACGTGGGTTTGGGGTAATGTCTTCATCCCGAGGGAACCAAGAGTGAAACAAACGACAAGTTATCACATCATCAAGGCAATCCAACAATTGTAGCAATACGTTCACGGTGCAATACGACAGTAGGGACAACACGACAATGATCGCAACACGTCCGCGAAACACATCAACAACGGAATACCGCATCAGGAGCAGCACAACCACGGAGATGCATCATCAACAGCGTAACGCAACCACATGGATACGCAGTCGGCAAAACCGTGCGACTATAAGAATGCACAATCGGTAGGGGTAACACCACAACATGAATTTCACGACAGCAGGATGACACACGACCTAGCGAGTCCGCTATACATAACTACAAGAAGCTCCATTACGGTGAGCACGCACCCCGGTGCGTTTCAGCTCACTCATGGTGACGGAATCCTTATTCGTATCCTCAGCAGCAACCTATACTCCATAGGCTCATTGGTGAGAACAATTGGGTTAACAAGGGCATCCGTCATCATAAAAGAAATGGGAACGATGGGTTCCACATAATTTAGCAGACTTATCAAGCCGATATCGTTCTTAGGGAGAATGACTGTATGCTCGATATAAGTCACTCGAATAATGGCAACTGCAACATTGACAGGCTCAACCATACCTGAGAACCATTGCCAACATTAGTCTTGGCAGGAGCCAGGGAATAATAACGAGCGGTTCAACGAAAACCTCAAAGGTAATGGAGTTAACAGCAACGAACTCCATCGTGACACAAACATGGTCATAGCGGCTTGGCAAGGGCCTTATATGTCAATGACAGTGATCTTAGTAGGAGCCTTCGAAACAACAGCAACATCAAACTTGACAAAAGCCATAGAAACATCCTCAACACACTCAGTATGAGCTATACTCTCAGCAACGATGACATGATTCGCTTGGGCCATAGAACAACAAGAAGAAGCTTGACACGAGTTACAGAAACGATTGTGACAAATCTAGCGGAGATTTAGGGAACAACAACAACAAACTCGACAAGAGTTCCACACTTAGTAATGACAACAGGATTCGCTTGAGCCGTAGGACAATGATAGCAGCAACCACAGCAGGCTCAGCAGAAACCTTAGACCCGTCGTAGTTATTAGATGTGTGGTAAATAGTATCCATAGGACCTAGAAACCAAGCTACATCTTTTCCAGTATCAAAAATATTGGTCACAACGAGAATAGTAGAGGTAGAAGGATCATAATTTATCGAGACACCATGATAAAATAAAAACGATACAGACTCTGGCAATTCAGCCGAGTCATCCTTTTCATTAGGGTCCTCTTGCATGTTATTTTGGCCCTAGCATCGATAGTCATCAACTGAAATGCCTCTCTGCCACCTAAGCAAGGCCAGTGAACTTTCTTCCTGATAGACCACGCAGTGAGAGTATCGGAATACGACAAGAGATTAGACAAGTCACATTGTCCATAACGAATGGATCTCGCAATCTTAGTTTATAAAACACCGTGACATAGGGACGCAACGTCTCAATATCTATGGGGATTGATGGAAAACACTTCGCATCAATTGCCACCCCAAATAGACAACCAGTCTCGTCGTCCTGACGAGGGTAGCGGACGTTCAACATTGCAACATGAGCAATGGAATTGCCGTCCCATGGGTAAGTTTAGTTGAGAGAATAACGTGACCACTTCCAGATTTCCGTTATCTGATTTTTCAAGGGGGATTTCGATGTCAGCAGAAAGCGTTCTGTGACATTTGACAATTACGAATCACACGCTTTACGATTTCGGCTCCCGAAATGTGGTTTCACTTCCCAAGTTTTATGACGGATTCAGACGCAACACGCGCGTCGTGATCTTATATTCAATATATATATATGTGTTTCAATATATATTAACTAACTTGGATAAACTTATCTCCGACTCGACTCACTTTACCATATAATTACTTTCCCATTAAGTAGTTATACTAGGATCTTGTCGATCGAGATTTCATTTTCCCACAATCGACTCGACTCACCTTTCCATATATTTATTTTCCCATTAAATAAATATACTAGGATCTTGTCGATTCGATATTACATTTTACAACCATCGACTCGACTCACTTTACCGCATAATTATTTTCCCATTAAATAATTATACTAGGATCTTGTCGATTCGACATTACATTTTACAACCATCGACTCGACTCACTTTACCGTATAATTATTTTCCCATTAAATAATTATACTAGGATCTTGTCGATTCGACATTACATTTTACAACCATCGACTCGACTCTCTTTACCGTATAATTATTTTCCCATTAAATAATTATACTAGGTTCTTGTCGATTCGACATTACATTTTGCAACCATCGACTCGACTCTCTTTACCATATAATTATTTTCCCATTAAATAATTATACTAGGATCTTGTCGATTCGACATTACATTTTGCAACCATCGACTCGACTCACTTTACCGTATAATTATTTTCCCATTAAATAATTATACTAGGATCTTGTCGATTCGACATTATATTTTGCAACCATCGACTCGACTCACTTTACCGTATAATTATTTTCCCATTAAATAATTATACTAGGATCTTGTCGATTCGACATTACATTTTACAACCATCGACTCGACTCACTTTACCGTATAATTATTTTCCCATTAAATAATTATACTAGGATCTTGTCGATTCGATATTTTGTTTTCAGCACCCGACTCGGCTCACTTTACCATATATTTATTTTCCCATTAAATAAATATATTAGGAAATTGCCGATCGATATTTCGCTTTCAACACCCGACTCGGCTCACTTTACCATATATTTATTTTCCCATTAAATAAATATACTAGGATCTTGCCGATCGATATTTCGTTTTCAACACCCGACTCGGCTCACTTTACCATATATTTATTTTCCCATTAAATAAATATATTAGGATCTTGCCGATTCGACATTGTTGATTTAGACGGGGGCTATCATGCCTTCTAGATAAGATGATCAAGCCTATTAACTCAGCAAGGACGATTCTGCCCTCCAATAGGGGAAGGAACGCCTGACCCTCGAAGACAACTTGGGCATGTGTTAGATCAAGAATGACTTACTCACAGTAATAATACAGCAGCACACGGGCAACTAATCTCAATACTGATCCACACAGGGTCCCGTGCTCAAAACGCACTGGTTTTGCAGGGACGCACCCTCGGTCTTCACTGGGTTCCAGGTTTAGCATTCCACGCATCGTACCAAACGTTCATCTCTTCGGTAGGCAGTGCATCCTCGTATGTCCGCTCCTTTGAGGAACTTTGTGTGGAGGCATTAAACTCCTATACAAGGAAGTTTTCGTCTCCTGTCCTTATCCGATGCGAGGGTTTTCGTCAGATTACTCATATGAATAGAAGTTCGAGCTCTTCCGTGTTCGTACCTTAGAGGTAATGCTGAAGAAAGCTCATTCAATTTGCGAGGATCGAAATCAAGGGATATCAACAAGACCTCCCTTTTAACTCATTGGCCAATCAAAAGCTAAGACTGAACCTACAGAACAAGAATAGACAAGACAAGGAGTGATCACCAACCCCAGCCCTAGCGCCCACCAAGGTTACCGTGCACCACAAGTTATTATTACGTGTGCACCCGTAATGATAATCGGTGTTGCCAGGTAATTTTAGCGCCCGCTAGTTCCGAGCTTCCTGATCCAAAGACAGAGATTTCACACAATAAAAGACCTAGACTAGCTTCGCCTTCACAACATCAGCAACACGACAACGTCCACTAGCACGATAAAGGTTAGCCCTTCCGATCATCCCGTCCGCAGGTAAGCGGGTGAGTTCGTCGTAGACCACCGCTTCCACCCCGTTTGTTGATATCGGTAATCGATGCAAAAGTGCGGACTAAAGTGAAGTGTGACACGACATCCTTATAGGCAAGCTATCTGTACTACTTATATGCGTAACAAGCACTAGTTAGAAAATTGGATCTTTACACAATATAAACATTCATATCCATATTTTCTAACATTTTATATATTGACACACATGGCTAGTCGGTCGGAATTTCCCCTTGTACAATCCATGTACAATTTTCTTTCTTTTCTAAAAATATTTCGTTGTGTTTTATTTTTGAAAACTTCGTTTTCGAGCCAAAACCGGTTATAGTCTAGATTTTTCAAAAATACTAGTTCGCTATAACCTTGGCTCTGATACCACTTCTGTCACACCACGCCAATGGCGGAAACACGTGGCGCGACGCTCGAAAGCATATCAAAGTCAAGATTAACACAAACTATATTTAATTAGAAAAGATCATTATATTAAGATGTCGAGAAGGAGTACCTGGTTTCAAACATTACATAAAACCATAAACATTAAGTTTCAAAGTGGGGTGTTTCCGTTTATGTCCCAACCCGATGGTAACAATAGATGAAACCCCCAACCAGCGTCCGACATCCCAAATTCCACCGTACTAGCCGCATACCTGTTCAGCACTTAGTTACCTGAAAGATATGTTTAAAAAGACGTCAATATATAAAATATTGGTGAGTTCACAGGTTTTAGTTTCGTAATAACAACATCTTTACATCCTGTGCAGATCCAGCACAATTTGTGGCCTTTGTAAGGAGTAGCTAGCTCCTACAAACTATGATGATGAGCAATCCCCTGAGTCCCATAACCAAACCAAGACTAATAAATATGCCCCGCTCCAAGTCGTCTCTCAAAACCCAACGACTTATGTTTAGAATACGTGCACCCCTGGCATACGCCGATGCATAATCGACGCTATCGATTAGGGGTGGGCCTTGTCAGGCACCAATAGTACTATCCAAATATTCCTTTGGTTTCATTTACCTGAATTAATGGTTACAGTAGCGAGGACCCAACCCCGAGTGGCGAACAAAAACTCAAGTACTCATCATGCCACTTATCACATTTTAACCTTTGAAAACATTTCAACATGTGATAACTTTTGACAAACATATCTTTCCCCCAGTTAAAACAGTAAAATGGGGCCGTGAAACTCACCTTAATTTCCAAGCTTAGCTAGCAAATAAAGCCCAAAGCTTTGACCGACTTCCTCGTGCCCTAATTACCAATAAAGGACACCTTAATGTCTATCATATATAAGCCTAGCTTATTTTCCGGTTAAAAGATAGTTTATTCAACTATCTTGACTCGTGTGTACTAACCCGAGTCTTTAAGTGTTTTAACTCGACGAACCGATCGTGACTTGTCATAATTCATGTGTTTACATACAACATAGTACCCAAGTTGTGCACCTGTTACTATTCGTGTGTAAACCATGTTGGACTACTACCATGAAACGTATAACTCATCCTGAGCCGTAGCTCGTCTTGTAATCTGGATAATTGTATTTGACTTATATAAGTACTTTTAGAAAAATACACTTTGAGTAACCATAATATAGTTACTAAAATCAATTAATAACAATTGTTTAATTGTCAAAGACCTTTGAAAGTCGACTACATTTGACCCTCGGTAAGTACTACATATTTGTCTTGGAAATGTTGTGAAAGATTTACCAACAATGTTTCAAACAATCATGTGAAACAATCATTTGTCGAAGACGTTTCGATTTTGTATAAAACTCACTTGTCAAAACACTTGGGAAATTTACTTACAAAAACATACACGACACATATCAATTTCATTGCGCTTTGAATTTTATAACAAAATTTCGGCAGAGTTTCCTCTGTTTTTGTACGAACCAGACAACACAAGTTGTCTACAATTTTCCCAAAAATCAATCTCCAAATCACAAGACAACAATTTCATTTATCCGCAATTCCATTAAAACGAGACACTATACGCTTCGATAACTTATATAAATACCAAACTTATTTATATAAATATATATATAACAATATATACATATAGTATAGTCCAACATTTTAGTCCGACAACAACATAAAGTCACGCTTTATAAATAATGACAACCACTTGATTTATACATTTCGTGTATTATTTCTTGGTTCGTTTAGCGAGTTAACACCATTTTCGTTCGTATTTATTATTTATAAATTATATACTTGTTTATAAACAATATCAGAAAATAAATACGAAAACTAATTATACCATATCGTACGCGCGCCTCGTTCTAACGACACCTTTGACCAGATCTGACCCGTTGACCGCGCATCTGACCGTGCGTTGGTCAGACCCGCAACGAATTCACAGCTGACCCGAGTTGACGGTTTGACTTGTGTGACCAGATCTGACCGAGTTGGCTCAGTTTGACCGGGGTTGACCGGGTTTAACTCGGGTTTGGGCCCGATCCAACGATAACACAAGACCCGAACCCCGATGCCCGTACCGGATCTAACTTGGACTGAACCACACCCAAACCTAGACCCAAGGATCCGGGTCTCGGTCCGAACATCCGCCAAAACCCTACCAAAAACGCCACGAACCACCACTCGAAACCACCTTCTAGACCACCACCGGTCAGACCACTACGACCACCACAATCACCCCCGACATCACCCGAGCAACCGAAACAACTGGATCTGGAACAATCGTAGCCAACCACACCCTTTAACACCTACGAATCACCAAAACCACAACCACCTTCATAATCGGGTCCGGTCAGACCCGATCTGTGCGTCTCCGAGCTCCATTAACAACCACCATCGGCCCTCCTAACCCACGAGCACCACCACCATAACAACCACCACTTGCGAGCCAGCCAAACACCTCGGATCCATCACGATCGGACCACAAAACCCACCAAAACCACCCTTTTTGCTGCTGTTTTCTGCGTGTTTCGGGCTGCAGAACCACCGCACAGCCACCACCGTGGGTGGTGGTGGCCGATCGTTGCCATAGTGAGGGGGAAGGGAGGTTGCGGGTGAGTGTAAGGGTAGAGAGAGAGAGATGCAGATTTTAGAGAGAGAGTAGAGAGAGGCCATGCGGCTGTTGCAAATGAAGAAGAAGAAGAAGAAGAATCTTGCCTTTTATACTTAGGGTTAGGTAGGTGGGTTGTGCACCGCGTATCGAACCCGTTATAACATCTCGTGCCTCGGTTACAGTTAAGGTAGATGACACATCAGGCAAACTAGTCATTTTTGTTCGAAATTAAAAACATAACTAAACCGAGCAATTTAGATGTTATTTTCGTCATCCGACGCGGAAAACAGAACACGCGTTAAAATCGCGTTAATCGATCCGGTCGAGCTATCCTTCATTTAGACGACCTGTTTACTTTCGAAACTAAATAAATGAAATTATTTATAACAAATAATTATTCCGAAAGTTCGATAACGGTTAAAACCACACGTTTTGACGTTCGAATCCCACGTCAGTTCCTCTCCGCGTTCTCCAAAACGTTGCGTTGTTGACCGTTTACCGCGCCGATTTCACATTCGATCGTATCAATAGTAAATACGTGTCGTATTTACATTTATTAGCCTTATGTTAGTCCACTTTGACAAATTTTCACTGATGTCGGTTCGTTATGTTAAATACGCGAAGTCTTTCTTTAAAGGCATCAAGGCTTCAACGAACTTTAAGAAGGACATCGTAGGACTCATATCAGCTCAACTAACCATAATTAGCCTTAAACCATGTTAATTACTTCTAAAACATGATTAGAATCACGTTAATCGTTGTACTGAATTTGCCGGTTGTCACAATTTGGTCATGTTTTTATTCGTTTCGTATCATTTTTATTATGTATTTATTTATTTTATTATTTTATAGGTGTTCGTGGAAAATGAGCTCAAAGCGAAAGAATTATAATTGAGACACGAATACTTGAGAGTATGTGGTCATAGACGTTGGAGCATCATATTATTTCGAAACAGACATCATCGATTGAAGAAAAATCTGCCGCCAAAGAGATCAACCAAAGCAGCAATTCTAACAAAATAAAGAGGTTAATTGAAGGCCAGGATGGCTCGGGTTCAAGATTGAAGGCTCAGGTTTTATCACTAAAAGTCTAGTTTATATATTTATTTACTTTGTGTCTATGAATATTGGTAGCATGACTTTATGTGGTTTTGAACCTATGTTTTTATCGTTTGTCATGAATATTATTGGCTAAATATTTTATTGCTACCTAGGTTGTATGATGACTACATTTTAATTTTATAGCTCTCGGTATTTGGGATTATTTTGAATGGTTAATGTTTAGGTAACGAATTGGTTGGTGTTTATTATGATGTGTGTGCGTACTTAAGTTTGATTTATTATCTTTGATAGTTCCATAAACGTCTTAGTAAATGTCTTTCATGTTTGGATGTTTATTAGGGTTACCTGCTTGGTGCTTGTAGCTTAGTTTGTGGTTTTGGATCCGAAAGCCATAGGAACTTGGTTAGAGAATTTAAAGGACTTAGGTGTTCTTCCATTCTTGAGACCGGGAGGTGATGGAATGTTGGGCTGTCTAGAGCTTTAGGTGTTAGATTTTGGGTGAGACCGGGAGGTGATCCTATCCTAGTTGTCTTTAGTTTCTTGCAATTCCAAGTCATAGTTAACCCAATTAAATTACTCCTTTACATCTTCGGGTGTATTGTGATTAGAGAGACCGGGAGGTGATCGAGTCATTAGAGTACCTTTACATTCTTAGTGAGGTGAGACCGGGAGGTGATCCGAGCTAGATAGCCAGTGTTTTATTCTTTAGGATTCTTTGGGGTGTGTTGGTGAGACCGGGAGGAGATCTAGCACGTCTTAGGGTTTCTTGAGTTATCTTTAGAATCTGGTAAGCCATTCAGTTTTCCATTACCGAGAGTTGTGAGTTTGCATGTAGGATTCTTGACCTAGGTAGTTGCCTTCCTATCCTGATATTTTCCTCGATTATCTTCGCTGTCTATTTATCCTTGTTTATTTACTTTATTTATTTTATTTAATTATTTAAAAAAACCAAAAATAATTTATAAATCAAATTTGTTAAGTCTTAGTCGAGTCTAGTTTTGTTTTCCATTAGTGTCCTGTGGGTTCGATACTCGGACTTACTTAGTTTGTACTGCATTGATAGGTACACTTGCCTGTCGTGTGGTCTAGTTTAGTTGAGTCTGTTTTATATTACTAGGTGTCTAGGTTAGTTTATATTTTTAGACCATACATAGCACATCAAGTTTTTGGCGCCGTTGCCGGGGACACTTGGCGATTGCGAAACTAGCTTTGATTAGGACTTCACTGATTAATTGGTCTTATTTGAGTCTTTTTGGTTTTTAGTGTGTCTAGAAAGTCTTAGGTTTTTATTTTCTTTTTGTGTTTTTTTTTTGTTTTTATTTCATTTATTTTTGTTCTTCTTTACGCGTTTTTTCTTTTCTATCTGTCTTGCAGTTTTATGCCACGAACTCGTTCGCAGGGACCATCTGAGCCAATCATACCAAAGCCTGAACGAGACATTTCTGACATTCGGAGGGAACTTCGTCGTGCTATTAACTGAACCAAAAAGGTACGTTTTTCTCTCCCTGCTACTATCATGGGCGACGCTAAACCACCTAGACGTACTGTCCACCAGATGGCCTGTGAGGGAGCCACGGGAGTGAGAACTCCCATTACTCGTACTGCCATGCCCAATAACCACACTTGGCAGATCCCCTCACACGCCATCAACACCATCGCCCATACCGCCCAGTTCAATGGCCTGGATGATGAGGATGCTCCAGGCCATCTGTCCCGTTTTGTGTGCATTTGTGACACCTTTGGTCTGACAGGTGTCACCCCAGACACGATCTATCTTAGAGTAGAGATACCGTAGTGGTAGTGGTAGGGGTGCGACTGAGAGAGTAGAGATACCGGTTGAGGATGAGGATGAGGAGGAACCGGTAGATGAAGAGATAGAGTTAGAGACACCGGCTAGGACACCTTCTAGAGTAGCTACATCAAGTCCTGTATCTAGCAGTGAGGGTCCTTCTGAGAGAGTGGTGGTGGATAGAAAGAGTGAGAGGCAGGTAGAGCCCACTAGAGTGTATAAGCCTACTGCTCCTTATCCAGGTAGGTTGTTGCAGAATAAGATAGATCACAAATATGATAAATTTATTGAACTTATTAAGCAACTTAAGGTGAACCTACCCTTCATAGAAATCCTCCGGAGCATGCCCAAATATGTTAAGTTCCTCAAGAACATCATGGCTAATAAGAAAAAGCTTGAGGAACTTTCACAGGTTAGTTTGAGTGAGGAGTGTTCTGCAGTCTTGCAGAATAAGCTGCCAGTTAAGATGGATGATCCTGGTAGTTTTATCATTCCATGTTCCATAGGTGACCTGTCCATTAAGAATGCTCTTGCTGACCTAGGTGCTAGTGTTAATTTAATGCCATACTCTATTTTTAAGCAACTAGACCTAGGAGAACTTAAGCCCACCCGCATGTACATCCAGCTGGCGGACAAGTCCACCAAACTCCCTCGTGGTATTATTGAGAATCTTTTAGTTAAGGTGGATAAGTTCGTGTTTCCTGTGGATTTCGTAGTGTTAGATATGCCTGAGGATGATGCCGTGCCATTGATTTTAGGTCGTCCTTTCTTGGCTACTTCTAGAGCTGTGGTAGACATGGGTGAGGGTAAGTTGAGCATAAGTGTGGGGGAAGAGCAGGCTGAGTTTGTGATTAAGCCTAGGATGAGAGGAGATTTGTTAGATGAGTTACAGGCTATAGATGATCATCTGGATCATGAGTTGGAGAAATTAATCCCTAAGGAGATTGAGAGTAGGAGGAGAAAAGGGAAGGAGAAAGAGACATTAAGTGCTGTGAATTGGTGGATGAATTTACGGGGTAGGTATAGGAATAGGAAAGAACCCAAGAGAAAGGAAGAAGTGTTGAAGGTGTATGATTTCTGGGGTGGTTCGTATTGCAAGGAGAAGCCACCTGATGCTAGAGTGATTGATGCATAGGCACAATTGGATGCGTCCAAGTTGTAGAGTTTGTAGAGTTCTAGGATTTAGACGTTTTTCTTTGTTTTCAGTTTGTGTTTGTTTTGTTTTGCAGGTTTTTGTGTTTGTTTGGCAAGGACAACTCACATCATGAGCGAATCCCGGCTGTTTATTTATATATTTATATGATTGGGATTTTTGGTGAAGGTTTGGGTAAATTTTTTTTTTCTAAACATTAAATTTGATTAACTTTCTGTGAAAAAGGTTCTTCGTGTAATGCGAAGAGTCTAGGCTGACCTGTTCGTCTCATGCGAACAGCAATTACCCCGGAAAGTTATACTTTATTCGCTCGCGACGCGCGTTGAGATCACCAGTGTCCTTCACGTTGCGCGAGTTGATTAGAAAAAAATATATTTTCCACCCTGTTTTCTTCCACCACAATTCACCGCCATTTCACCACATATTTTACCATCACCCACCACATTCCACCATACGTTTCCTGCATTTTGTATATTGAGTCGGTTGAGTCTTTATTTTTTTAAGAGTCTTTTATTTTTATTTTGAGTCAGTTTTCTCTTAACTCACTGTAGGGGTATCTTCCCTTCAAGTGTGGGGATGATGGAGAGAGTCAGTTTTGAGTCATTGGTTTGTCTAATATACTTTATTGCTGGTTTGGATCTAGCCACCCATACTCAATCTCCATTCGGGTGGGGACGACCCAATAATCATTTGAAGCAACCTTTTGTTTTTATATTTTCTTGTTAGTTTTTGTTTGTCAGGTTTGAGTCTAAGGCCGCAAATGAAATGCTATGCGGCCTGGTTTAGAAGGACAGCTTCAGATCGCTTGCAGCTACATCGCTTATATCCAGGGGAGTCTATTCCTTTTTGTTGTATTTTTTTTTATTTCCACTTTATTTTATTCCACTCTCACATTGAGGACAATGTGTCGTTCAAGTGTGGGGATGGAAACTTCGTTTTTATTTTTAGGTAGTTTGAGTCATAAATTATAAAAATACAAAAAAAATAATAATAATTAAAAATAAAAAAAATGAAAAATTTGAAAAATGTCCCTAATTTTTTGTGCATTTTATATGGAAAATGATAGAAAAATTGGGATTTTTGGTTTTCAAAATATTATATATATGAGAATATAAATATATTGAAAGCGTGTTTGCTTAAGATGTGTCGGTAGGCCCAGCTAGCTTTGAAAGGTCCTAGGATTGTTATTAATATACCTTAATAAATCATGAAATCTTATGGGTTCTCATCTTAGGAGAAACGGTAGAACTGAAACCGCTGATAGTAATTAAAGGTACCACTATAGGTTGAAAGCCCATATGTATTATTAATTAAATGGCACACTTGATCCTTTATATGAGAATAAATCATGTGAAAAGTGGCGCCCAAAAAAAAAATCCACATGTCCATCAATTGAGCTAGGCCAAAAAAAAAAAACAAAAAAAAAAACAAAAAAAAAAACAAAGAAAAAAAGAAAACAAAAAACAAAAAAAACGGAAGCCTCTGATCGAAACTCCCTCGAGGTCAAGTTGAAAAAAAAATACCGAAGCTCATGTTGTCGCTCTTGGAGATGGTGACTCTGATTGAGACAACCTCTGGGTTAGGTATGAAAAAAAATGTGTCTAAGCTCATAAACTTCATCCATCATCCATCATAAATTTAATTTCTAATACATTAGGGAGTTTAGTTTGCAGTGGTTGGTAAATCTATATGGTTTAACCTTTGCTTCGAAAGCTTGAGGTGGGATTAGGTGAAGTTGAATATCTTGAGTGTGGCCTGATTAGCTGGTGGTTGGGTTTAGGTGGACAACAATACTGACAGTTTTGGTTGATGCGTGATTAGATCTTAATTAAGGAACCTAATAGTTTTTGAAGCCAAGAGTCCTGATTATGATTCCATTGCAGTCTTTTTCGGGGACAAAAAAGGTTTAAGTGTGGGGATGTTTGATGTGTTGCAAAACACATCTCTTTTCCTATGTATTTTGTATATTATTTGGTCATGTTTTTATTCGTTTCGTATCATTTTTATTATGTATTTATTTATTTTATTATTTTATAGGTGTTCGTGGAAAATGAGCTCAAAGCGAAAGAATTATAATTGAGACACGAATACTTGAGAGTATGTGGTCATAGACGTTGGAGCATCATATTATTTCGAAACAGACATCATCGATTGAAGAAAAATCTGCCGCCAAAGAGATCAACCAAAGCAGCAATTCTAAAAAAATAAAGAGGTTAATTGAAGGCCAGGAAGGCTCGGGTTCAAGATTGAAGGCTCAGGTTTTATCACTAAAAGTCTAGTTTTTATATTTATTTACTTTGTGTCTATGAATATTGGTAGCATGATTTTATGTGGTTTTGAACCTATGTTTTTATCGTTTGTCATGAATATTATTGGCTAAATATTTTATGGCTACCTAGGTTGTATGATGACTACATTTTAATTTTATAGCTCTCGGTATTTGGGATTATTTTGAATGGTTAATGTTTAGGTAACGAATTGGTTGGTGTTTATTATGATGTGTGTGCGTACTTAAGTTTGATTTATTATCTTTGATAGTTCCATAAACGTCTTAGTAAATGTCTTTCATGTTTGGATGTTTATTAGGGTTACCTGCTTGGTGCTTGTAGCTTAGTTTGTGGTTTTGGATCCGAAATCCATAGGAACTTGGTTAGAGAATTTAAAGGACTTAGGTGTTCTTCCATTCTTGAGACCGGGAGGTGATGGAATGTTGGGCTGTCTAGAGCTTTAGGTGTTAGGTTTTGGGTGAGACCGGGAGGTGATCCTATCCTAGTTGTCTTTAGTTTCTTGCAATTCCAAGTCATAGTTAACCCAATTAAATTACTCCTTTACATCTTCGGGTGTATTGTGATTAGAGAGACCGGGAGGTGATCGAGTCATTAGAGTACCTTTACATTCTTAGTGAGGTGAGACCGGGAGGTGATCCAAGCTAGATAGCCAGTGTTTTATTCTTTAGGATTCTTTGGGGTGTGTTGGTGAGACCGGGAGGAGATCTAGCACGTCTTAGGGTTTCTTGAGTTATCTTTAGAATCTGGTAAGCCATTCAGTTTTCCATTACCGAGAGTTGTGAGTTTGCATGTAGGATTCTTGACCTAGGTAGTTGCCTTCCTATCCTGATATTTTCCTCGATTATCTTCGCTGTCTATTTATCCTTGTTTATTTACTTTATTTATTTTATTTAATTATTTCAAAAAACCAAAAATCATTTATAAATCAAATTTGTTAAGTCTTAGTCGAGTCTAGTTTTGTTTTCCATTAGTGTCCTGTGGGTTCGATACTCGGACTTACTTAGTCTGTACTGCATTGATAGGTACACTTGCCTGTCGTGTGGTCTAGTTTAGTTGAGTCTGTTTTATATTACTAGGTGTCTAGGTTAGTTTATATTTTTAGACCATACATAGCACATCACTTTATTTAAGGAAGCAAACTAAGGTGAGTGTCACAGCCCCATTCTTTACTGTTTTCATACTTTTGGGGGAGAAACATACGGTACGAACTTGCAAACTTTTAGACCAACGTATTACATTATATCACATGGATACTTAGTGACTTTTATTCATCGGTAAAGACCTCTCAAACTTAGTAAACCATTAATATGTGGATACATAGCGGGGAAAGTGTCAATAGATCTATTGGGCCTGGCAAGCCCCACTCGGGCCGACTAGAGGTCGGTGGCAGGTGCATTTTTTTCCTACAAATTTACGGCACCGGATGATGAACCGGTGACAAGTATAGAGGCATTCTAATGTCCAGCATTGGTTCACGACACTATAGTATCATGTAACGATGTCTAGCTAGCATCAGGTATTGTTGGGTCTGGAATACAACTGTTACAAACTTTTGCAAACTTTATCTCTGTGACTAACCGAAACTGTATGTGTTGACTAACTTTGCATGTTTTCTTAGGTCGCTAAGGTAGCAGAGAGTCTTAGGCGCATTGGAGTCGCGTTGTGTCTAGTCTTGCATTCATGAGTAAACCATGTTTGGTTTAACTACATACATTTGAGACTATGGTTTTGTAAACTTTATGCTTCCGCTGTCGTTGTCTGTTTTACTTTTGAAACTTTTAACTGCGTGGTTGGTTATTTCTACATTATTTTCATATCAAGTAGTTGTCGTTTATTGTGACCGTTGACTTGGATCCTGGTATGTCACGCGCCTCGCGGTAAAACCCCGCAAGTGGAATTTGAGGGTGTGACAAATTAGTATCAGAGCCAACGGTTATAGTGAACTAGGACTGCATGTAGAGTCTGGTCTATAGCCGAGTCACACACACTAGACGGTCACATGTTATGAGTCGTTTTTGTGGGAAACTTACTAACTTTGTTGGGGTATCTATATCATCATCATGCTTATGTGTTACATCATTTATTCTTTCTTAGGTTTTACTTATTCTTTATCTTATCTTCTTCTTCGGGATTTGAAGACAAAGTTACTGACTTGTTTATTCCTTGGCACGTCGGTGTTGTACTTTGGAGTCTCGGCTTTGGCTTACCTTCGAGATCTTTCCAGTATTCGGACAACTTCATTTTATTCTCTAATGGACATACTTGCATACACACACTATCTTGCATTTGTACTTGGTTTAGTACACTTCGGGATGATTATTCATTCGGGGATTCTTACACGCTTGGTATTCTGATCGAATGATTCTTGGTTGATACGGAATGGTCGGATCAGGATGATTCTCTATCATTGTTGCTAGTGGTTGATACTAGTGACAAAGCTGAACATCTTATTCTTTTATGTTCCAGAAGATGTCAGCTGCTCGTGGTGGGGGACGCCGTGGTGGCGGCAATGGTCGTGGTAATGAGAATATCACTAGGACTCAAGCCGAACTGAACAACATGATTCAGCAACAGGTGTCTGTTTCCCTTACTGCATTCCAGGATGCTCAGCAAGGTTTTGGTGGTGGTAATTTGATTGCCACTACTCTTGTTTTCTTATACCTTTAGGGTGTATTCGTTTTGTTTATCTGGTGTTTATACAGGTAATGTTGTTAACCCACCTCCTCCTACTTGCACCTACAAGATGTTCATGGACTGCAAGCCTCATAACTTCAGTGGGAATGAGGGAGCAGTGGGTTTACTTAGGTGGATGGAGAAGATTGTGTCTGCTTTTGCTATGTGTAACTGTCTTGCTATGGACCATGTGAAGTTTGCTTCTGGAACCTTCGAAAATCGTGCTTTGACTTGGTGGAACTCCGTCATACAGACTGTTGGGTTGGCTGAAGCCAATGCTATGCCTTGGGACGAGTTTGTGTTTCGGCTGAAGAATGCGTATTGTCCCCGGGATGAGATTAGGAAGTTGGAACATGAATTGCGGAATCATACGATAGTTGGATCGGAGATTGAAGAGTATGCTGTCAGATATCATGAACTGGCTCTTATGTGTTTGGATGCTGATACTCCTGACTACAAGAGGATTGAGTTTTTTGTTGCTGGGCTTGTACCTAAAATTTTTGGGTTGGTTACTGCTAATGATTGTGCTACTCCCCAGGGTAATATTCGGTTGGCTCACAAGTTGATCAATCAGAAGGTGGAAGAAGGTGCTTTGCCACCTAGAGGTTCAGTTGTGAAGGCTCCTGACAGTAGCAACAAGTGTAAGTGGGAGAATTCTATAAAGAATTCTGCTCCATCTCAGCCACAACAACAGCATAAAAAGTCTGATTCTTCTACCCCTTCATCTGGAGCCGAGTCTGGGCAGAAATATGGTTCTTATCATGGTAGTTACCCGAAGTGCAACAAGTGTAACTATCATCACAATGGGCAGTGCCGCAAGCTTAAGACTTGTCAGCGGTGTGGGAAACCGGGACATGAGGTTCAGACTTTGTCGTGTTCGTTTGAGCGATAAGGCTGCCCCTCAATATACTAATCAGCCTAACCAGGGTTGTTACAACGGTGGTCAGGCTGGACACTTTAAGCGGGATTGTCCCAAACTGAAGTAGGGTGATAGTGGAAAGAACGGTGGCGGTAACGGGAACAACGGAGGTGGCGGCAGAAATGCATGTGCTTTCGTTATTGGATCGGGCGAATCCCGACAGGACCCAGACACAGTTACCGGTACATTCCTTCTTAACAATCGCTATGCTTCTGTTTTATTCGATTCTGGTGCCGATAGGAGTTTTATATCGGTAGGGTTTAGTCAGTTGCTAGATATAGTACCTACACCTTTAGAGGCTAAGTATTTGATAGAATTGGCTGATGGTAAGAAAATCTATGCGACACACATTCTTAGGGAATGTTGTTTGGAACTTTTGGGTTTGTCCTTTCCTATTGACCTTATGCCGGTATCCTTTGGTAATTTTGATGTCGTTGTGGGCATGGATTGGTTATCATTGAATCGTGCAGAGATCGTTTGTTTTGATAAGGTTATTCGGATCCCTCTCCCTGATGGAGAGATTCAATCGGTGCATGGTGAGAAAAGCGGCGCTATTTTGAGTATCATTTCTTGTATGAAAGCCCACAAGTATCTTCGGAAGGGTTATTCGGCTATTATGGCTCTTGTTTTTGTTTCTTCTGATGATGTGAAGAAGATCGAGGATATTCCTATGGTTCGTGATTTTCCTGACGTGTTTCCTGATGACTTACCTAGTCTTCCTCCTCATCATCAGGTTGAGTTTAGTATTGATCTAACACCTGGTACAGCCCCTATTGCTCGAGCCCTGTATTGTCTTGCACCTCCCAAGATGCAAGAATTGTCTAACCAGTTACAGGAACTCTTGGAAAAGGGTTTCATCTGACCGAGTTCTTCCCCTTGGGGAGCCCCTATTCTGTTTGTGATGAAGAAGAAGAATGGAAGCCTTCGTATGTGTATCGATTATCGTGAGCTGAACAAGGTGACCATCAAAAATCGTTATCCTCTTCCTCATATTTATGATCTCTTTCACCAGTTCCAGGGTTCTAGCTATTACTCGAAGATCGACTTGAGGTCCGGTTATCACCAGTTGCGTGTGCAGGAAGCCGATATTCCGAAGACTGCTTTTCGTGCTCGTTATGGCCACTTTGAGTTCTTGGTCATGCCTTTCGGTCTCACTAACGCACCAGCGATTTTCATGGATTTGATGAACCATATTTATAAGCCTTACCTTGATAAATCCGTCATCGTGTTTATTGATGATATTCTGGTCTATTCCAAGAGCAAGGCGGACCATGAGGAACACTTGCGACTAGTCTTGGAACTCTTAAGGCGAGAGCAGCTGTATGCTAAGTTCTCGAAGTGTGACTTTTGGTTACGCGAGGTTCAGTTCCTAGGTCATGTGGTTAATGAATTGGGAATCCATGTCGATCCGGCTAAGATCGAAGCCATTGAGGATTGGGAAGCACCAAAGACGCCATCTGAGGTGTGACAATTCCTAGGTCTTGCGGGTTATTATCGTTGTTTCATTGCGGGATTTTCGAAGATCGCTCAACCCCTCACCTCTCTTACCCCTAAAGACTGAAAGTTTAACTGGGGTGATTCGCAGGAATCAGCATTTCAGATGCTGAAACTTAAACTCTATTCTGTGCCTATCCTATCCTTTCTCGATGGTACGGATGATTTTGTTATGTACTGTGATGCTTCTATCCATGGTCTCGGTTGCGTGTTGATGAAACGCGAGAGGGTTATTGCTTACGCTTCTCGTCAGCTTAAGGTTCACGAGAAGAACTATACTACCCATAACTTGGAACTGGGTGCGGTGGTTTTCGCTTTGAAAATCTAGAGACACTACTTGTACGGTACCAACTGCACCATTTATACCGATCAAAAGAGTCTCCGGCATACTTTCGATCAGAAGGAGTTGAACATGCGGCAGCGTCGCTGGGTCGAGCTCCTTAACGATTATGACTGTGCTATTAAGTACCATCCTGGCAAGGCGAACATTATGGCGGACGCCTTGAATAGGAAGGAATCTGCGAAACCTCATCGTGTTCGAGCTTTAAAGCTCACCATCCATTCTTCATTACCTGATCAAATTCGTTCTGCACAACTGGAAGCCTTGAAGGAGGAAAACCTTAAAGCTGAAACTATGCATATAGTGCTGATAAGCATCTCGAGCTTAGGTCCGATGGCCTACACTACTTTGCAGGACGAGTTTAGGTTCCTTTGTTTGAGGGATCGTGGGAGCTCATCTTGGTTGAAGCTCACAAATCCCGGTCTTATGTTCACCCTAGCTCCGACAAGATGCATCACGATTAGAAGATACTTTATTAGTGGCCAAGCATGAAGGCTGATATATCCTCCTACGTGAGCAAATGTTTGACTTGTGCTAAAGTCAAGGTGGAGTATCAGAAGCCATCTGATCTCCTGCAACAACCTGAGATTCCTAAATGGTAGTGGGAATGGATCACGATGGATTTTGTCACCAAACTACCGAAATCACCAAGTGGTTGTGATATGATTTGGGTGATTGTCGACAAGTTGACAAAATCAGCACACTTCCTGCCTATTAAGGAAACTGACAGACTTAAGCGGTTAGCTCGCATTTATCTTAAGGAAGTGGTTTCTCAGCATGGGGTTCCTGTTTCTATCATTTCTTCGGGCATGTATTATTGATTTTGGCAAGAGTTGGGAGAGTCACTTACCGTTGGTGGAGTTCTCTAACAACAACAGCTACCATTCTAGCATTAAGGCTGCTCCGTTCGAAGCTCTTTACGGACGGAAATGTCGGTCTCCTCTTTGTTGGGCCGAGGTGGGCGAGAATCAGCTCACTGGTCCGGAACTTGTGTACGAAACTTCGGAGAAAATTGTACAAATTCGTAACCGTTTGGCGGGTGCGCGGGATCGTCAGAAGAGTTATGTCGATTGTCGTTGCAAACTTTTGGAGTTCCAAGTTGGGGACAGGGTACATCTGAAAGTTTCTCCATGGAAGGGCGTCATACGCTTTGGAAAGTGTGGCAAACTTAACCCTCGTTATGCTGGACCGTTTTCAATCTCAGAACGGAATGGACCGGTGGCGTACAGACTTGAGTTACCGGCGGAGCTCGGTAATGTCCACAACGTCTTCCATGTGTCTAAGCTGAAGAAGTGTTTGGCTGATGAATCTCTTATTGTTCCTCTCAAAGAGATCAAGGTTGATGATCGTCTTCGTATTGTGGAGGAACCGGTTGAAATTCTTGATTATAAGATTCGTATCCTTCGTCGGAGTAAAATCCACATCGTTCAAGTTCGTTGGAATTCAAATCGTGGACCAGAGTTCACGTGGGAACGGGAGGATCAGATGAAAGCCAAGTATCCTCATCATTTTCCTATGCGTGCGTTCGAAACTAGACATGTTACCGATGAAGCTGAGTGAATCTCGGGGCGAGATTCCTTTCAATAGGGGGATGATGTGACAACCGGTAAATTTTCTTTCTTTTAGTCTCTTTCTTTTTTTTTTTGGTTTCGTGCAATTTTTAAGAAGAAAATTCTTTTAACATGGGGATGATGTGACACCCGGCATATTCAACTTAACATTTTACAAACTTTTAAGTCTACCTTAGCGAAAATCATTTATTAACGTACTTAACTGGGTCGTTGAGTCGGGTTACTATACGTATTGTCTAGGGTTCAATGATTTGGAGGATCATTGGGGTTATTTTATGTACACACGGGTCTTAAGTCCCATTGTTGGTGAATTACATGAATTGAATTAAGTGAAATACTTAGATTGATCTATATATGTTATATAATATGAAAATACGTGTTTTATCGGTGTTTATATGATTATACATGATTAGATATGCTTAACATATGTTAGGATTGCATGTTCATGTGTTAGGGTGTGTTAAAATGCATTAAAACATCAAAACTGGAAAAACTGGAAGACCTAAAACTTGGTTCGACCTCATGGGGGTTCGAACCAAGTTTAGAAGCCTCATTCGACCACTTAATCAAACCCATTCGACCCTTGCAAGGGTCGAACCAACAGTTAGTATAAATACCATACTTTGCATTTTTTTCATCATTTCACAAACCCTAAACGCCTATAAGTGCTCTCTCAACCTTAAACACCCGGGGAGGAGTTTTTGACCTTGTTTTTCATAATCTAACCTAAAAACACCTTCTATATCATAAACAAGTGAAGATCTAAGGTGTGTTCTTAATTGAAAATCCTTTTCAAGCATTTTTTATTCGTTTTTATTAAACCCCAAAGGTCCAGATCTGTTCTTTGATGGTTTTCATGATTTGAAACCTTTCTAACACCTTTCTAAACAAAATCTCATCATTAAACATGAGTTTTCATACAAATTAATATGTGTTAATGGTGTTTAATGTTGTGTATTGTATTGTTTGATGATCGAATGTTGTTTAGATGTTATAACAATGATCTAGAGCTGCTATAGATGATGGTTTATGATTATCTTAGGTTACAAGTTGTTGGATGATGATATTTTGCCCATTTTGGGGATTTTGTGTTAGATCTAGGGTTTGTTCATGATGTTATTGTTAATAAAACGATTAGGGGTTTTCATATACAAGGTAAACTAAGCATATTGAGCTAATTGTTAAGTGATTTCTACAAGTTTCCATTTTGGGAAAGTTATAAAACAGACTGATTTTGGAATAAAATTAGTAGGCTTTTGTGGGAATATGTTATTAATGTTTGACTACTGTGATTTGTGGCGTTTCGTGATGTTTTCGGACTGTTTAGATGCGATTTGGTGTGTTTTATGACATTTGGCTGAAATGGGTCGAACCAACCAAGTCCATTCGACCCTTCGTGGATTTGAATGAGGATCTTGGAGGTCTAACTAGTTTTGTTTCAGTCGAACGAGTCTTATTTTGGTCGAATTAACATGTGTTAAGGTCGAATGAACATGTGTTAGGTCGAATGAACATGTGTTTAGGTCGAATTAACATATGTTAGGTCAAATGAACTTGTGTATAGGTCGAATGAGCAACATGGGGGTCAAATAAGTACCTGTATAGGTCGAATGAACTTCCCAAACATCCTTATTCGACCTTAAACCTTGCTATGTGCGATTATTGATGCAAACTAAGTGTTTTATGCATGAACCTTATGTGAAATCTATATGTACTTGATTAGTTTATGTAATGGGTCACCAACGGGATGTCGGGTCGGTCTGCTGTGTCGGTTCAACAATCAAACATGTTTTCAAACAATACTTAGTCATGATCTGGACAATCGGGGACTAGTTAACCTAAGGGTTATTAGTCAAAACACTTAGTCACAACCCCATTCTTTACCGTTTTCATACTTTTGGAGGAGAAACATGTGATACGAACTTGCAAACTTTTAGACCAACGTATTACATTATATCACCTGGATACTTAGTGACTTTTATTCATCGGTAAAGACCTCTCAAACTTAGTGAACCATTAATATGTGGATACATAGCGGGGAAAGTGTGAATAGATCTATTGGGCCTAGCAAGCCCCACTCGGGCCGGCTGGAGGTTGGTGGCGGGTGCATGTTTGTCCTACAAACTTACGGCACCGGATGATGAACCGGTGACGGGTATAGAGGCAGTCTAACGTTCAGCAGTGGTTCACGACACTATAGTATCATGTAACGATGTCTAGCTAGCATCAGGTATAGATGTAAGGATTGTTGGGTCTAGATTACAACTGTTACAAACTTTTACAAACTTTATCTCTTTGACTCACCGACACTTTATGTGTTAACTAACTTTGAAAGTTTTTTTTTTTTCAGGTCGCTAAGGTAGCAGGGAGTCTTAGGCGCACTGGAGTAGCACTGTGTCTAGTCTTGCATTCATGAGTAAACCATGTTTGGTTTAACTAAATACATTTGAAACTATGGTTTTGTAAACTTTAGGCTTCCGCTGTCGTTGTCTGTTTTACTTTTGAAACTTTAAACTGCGTGGTTTGTTATTTCTACGTTATTTTCATATCATATGACCGTTGACTTGGATCCTCGTATTTCACGCGCCTCACGGTAAAACCCTGCAAGTGGAATTTGAGGGTATGATATATATATATATATATATATATATATATTATATATATATAGTGGAGTGTTCAAATGAGAAGAAAGTTAATTTGAGAACAAAAGGAAGAAGTGATATTATGGTAAAACATTAAATACTATACTATAACTCCTTTTACATTAATATTCACTTTGTCCTACACATATCATAATTCACCCAACATAGATATAGTCTACGCATATCGATAAGTATCCTACACATATCGATATTCATCCTACACATTAAAATTCGCCCTACATTTATCATACACGTCTCGAAATTACTCCTACACATATTAGAGTTCATCCTAAATGAATCCTACATTTGTTTTGTAATGATATATTTTGAAAAGGAGTTATGACTTTCATTTATAAAGCTAGCTTTGGGGGGTTACAAACATTTAATACTGATATCAAATGAAGTATTTTTATTGGTTCAAACTTCTTCTTTTTCTTCTTAGAAAACAATTTCTTCTCATTTGATCCTCCCCATATATATATATATATATATATATATATATATATATATGTAACATAAACATTGATATATAAAAATTAAAATCTTAAGAAATAAAGGAACCATTACTAATAAAAAGTAAGATTTAGGTTTCTTTTCGCACTTCTTACACAAACACCCTCTTCTGGAATTAACCTAACTATATATATATATATATATATATATATATATATATATATATATATATATATATATATATATATAGGGGGGATAAAATTGAAACCCTACTGAGTTGAAAACACCTTGGAAAATCATGTAAAAAAACATTATTTTTTTATGAAAAAAAAAATACTCAATGTAAACTGCATGTTTTTAAGCATTTTGAGCAAAAAAAAAAAAAAAAAGCTTCGACAGGATTTTTATACAAAAGGAAATAAAGTTACGTTGTTTACATATGTTTTTAGCTATTTAGTTGTTGTAACATGGTTGTTACATATGTAACAACACAACTTTGTTTATTTATTTTTTTAAAAAAAATCCCATGGGCGCTTTTTTTTTGGGCTCAAAACGCTTAAATACATGAATGTTACAATCTGTATTTTTTTCAAAAAAAAATTGTTTTTTTTATGGTTTTTACATGAGTTTCGAGGTTTTCTCAACTCAAGTGGGTTTTCATTTTACACTTACTCTATCAGAGTGTGTGTCTAGTGTCTTGTAGTCTAACGTAGTGAATAGGTTAGCTTATGAGGTGAACCTGGCGAAGGGAAAGACCTCAGCATACCTTAGCTATGCGTAAAACATGACACCCTTCTTTTTGCAAAGTCTTCAAGCTTTCAATCGTTTTAATGTGTTGAGTTAGTGTCGTAGAAGGACATAACACCCAAATGTAAGGCAAGTTAGTGATGTGGTCCGAAACATAATCACGAATTTATATGTACATTGAGGTGGTGTGGAATTCTATTAGGGTTTTAGGAGAGATTTTCAGTACGTTTTCGAGGTATCAAAGGTGTGGTGGGTTAGCTGCGGTACACCCTATATATAAGCACTAATGTTGCATCGAGAATGAGATTGGGAATCAAACCAAGAACAAACCCTAGTAGGTCCCTAATCTAGAGTATTCGTTTCAAACCTAAATTTAAACATTGTGTTTGACTTCAACCTCTATTCCTTAAGTATGGTGATAGTCTCTGCAAAGTTCTTACCATTCTGTCTAATCTTGAGTAATCTTAGTCAGTGACTCACTCACAGTCATTCGCTTCATAATCCAAACTTATGCACTGCGCTCCTACTAACCATTATCAGTAAGATTTAGTGCTACTAAGATCCTGTGAAACTCTTAGTGTCTTTTGAACCCTGATCGTCCTGGTAAACTTTAACCAAAAACTTTCTATCACCTTTCAAATATATCATAGGGCACATGACACTTTAGTATTTCAAACCTTTTGTTCTTTCTAAACCTGACCTCATAAAACGTAACAATATTCCCATTTTATCATTTACCAACAAAATCGTTTCCTGGTGTGTTTGGGAAAGGCTATGTAGGATCAGTATTGCTCTTTTGTATGAACTTGCTAGTGAACACTTAGGTGTTTAGCAACTTCTTGATCAGTGATAGCACAGCGGAATGTTATGAGTTTAAAGCTACACTTATCAACAGGAGTTGTAACTCCCCCTGGATTGAAAAACTAATAAATGATAAGTATTTATTGAGAATCTAAGTATGAATGAGAATGAAACACTTAAACAGATTCTCAATAAATATGAAATGGAAATAATAATAATATGTGTTGAAGGATTTCTGTATTAAAATCAATGTCTAAAACAGAGTGATGAACCCTTCTATTTATAGACTTTACAAATACATGAACCTTGCCAAAAAACAAGTTCAGAAACAAGTTGCAACAAGTTGCAGTCTTGGAACTTGTACATAAAGCAAAAGTAATACTAAAGTAATAAACTACTGATAGAAAAAGGCGGTGGAAAAGAACTTCACATAAGTGCTGATGAATGACAAACTACTGATGAGTAGTTTGTCTTCAGCAGTTCTTCAGTAGCAGTGTCTGGTTTGAACTTCAGAACTTCTGATGACTTTTCTTCTTCAGCACTTGTGGAATCTCTTCTTCAGCAGTTTGATCTTCCTTCTTCAGCAGTTCTATACTTAGAATATTTTGACAGAAGTGAATTAGACTAAGGTTTGCAAAAGTGGTTTCACCAATCCTTTTTGTCCTAACAATCTCCCCCTGGATTGATGAAGCCAAAACCTTACTAATTCCTTATTGTTCTTTTCTGTCCTTCACAATTTTCCATATTCCTTTGAACATGGAATTCTTCAGCTGGTTCAGTTGTTCATCAGTGAGAGACCCTTTCTGTGGTTCTAGATGTTGGATTGTAAGCAGGTCTTTAGTTGATAGCTTCTTCAGATCATTCATCGACCTATAGGCTCTGCTTGTCTGATCTCTTCTTGTCACAAGTACTGAGTTGTTATCAGTAAAGGACCATATGATGATTGGTACTTTAGACCTGTCAAAGTCTAAAGTGTAGGGAACCATGGTGGTACCCTGGGATTCTCCTGAGTGTTGGATGTTTTCAATTTCAGTGACTCTCAGGTGGGATTCACTTCCTTGTTGTTGTTGCATCACATTAGGTATCTGAAATGTTGGCAAATGATGCTCAGTTACTACCTTAGTGTGCAGTTTGTCTTTGATGGTCTTCTGGATTTGATATGCAAAGGTGGAAGGATCCCTGAATTGTGTGATTAGAGGTTTTTCTTCTATGTCAAAGTCAGAATGGACTACTGTACTACCTTCTAGTAGTACCATTCTGAAATCAGTCTTCACATTTTCCTCTGATTTCTTCTTCTGAGTAGCTGGTCTTCTTTGAACACCAGAAGTTCTAACTACTGAAGTTGATACTTCAGCAGTTGAAAACTTCTCTGGATTTGCAGCCCTTGCAGCCTTATATTTTCAATAAGTGTCCACTAATCTTTCTTCTTTCCATTTGGACACAGAGGCTTTTGAACCATAACCATTTGCTACTAACTCTTCTATCATCTGAGCTCTCTTGGCTTTTGTATCTTTACTTGTTGCAAGTTTGTCTGCAATAAGTTGAGCTCTTCTTGTCAGCTCTTCCATGGAGAGTCTCTTCAATGTGTGGGCTTTGATCTTGCTGTTCTTAGTAATATAAGACATCAGTTGATGTCTTTTATCTTCCTCATCAATCTTGTCTAGGCTAGCCTGCCTTTGAAGTTCAGCTTCATAAGCCTGTAGCTTTTCATCCAGGCTTAAGTCTAAGTCATCCCTTTCTTCCAGAGTTTTCCAAATCTGATCTTCTCTGGCCTTCTTTTGGGCTGCCACTAAACTCTTCTCAAGAAGTTCTGCTGATTGAGAGATTGGAGAAGGGTTTAGTTGCAGTTGGTTGAATAGTTGCAGTTGATCTGGAAGGCCTAGGAGGAACAGGAGTTGGTTGAATAGTTGCAGTTGATCTGGAAGGCTCTTGTTCAGCAGTTTGAGTTTTGGAAGTGTTAACTTCTGATGGGTTGACAACAACTGAAGGTTTGTCAACTACTGAAGGATTGTCTTCAGTACTTTCTGATTCTTCATCAGAAGTTTGTCCATCGGAGGTTTCTTCATTGTGCCCTTGGGATTCATCAGTCTTTTTTGCATCTTCTATTTCTTGAATAGAGACACCAAATTGTTGGGCCAGTTTTTCTTTTCTGGCTTGATCTCTTTGATCTCTTTCTAGGATAGCCACTCTTGCCTTTCTTCTGGCTTCAAGTGTATCCATAGGTACCTTAATTTTCTCCCCCTTTTTGGCTTCATCAGTTTTTGAAGTTGAAGCTTAGGAGAACTGACCTGTAAGATTAGCAATCTGTTTGCTGTTGAAGTCAATCTTGTTGGACAGATCATTCATCTTTGTCTGTATCACCCCAAATTGGTTCTTCATGGACAGCTCCAAGTTAGCTGTGTATGTTTGGAAGTGATTCTTGATGAGGGTGTTCATCATGTGGTATAAGGGACCATCTGGGCTGCATAGCTGGTTCATGTCTATGCTTGTTTGCCCAGGGAATTGGGTAGGCATTTGTAGTGAGGGGTGTGTTTTTGGTTGATCTTCTTGTTGTACAGAAGATGCCACTTTAGGGGAATCAGGGATTAAGTGGACTTTAACCTGATCTGGTGTGACTAGCTTCTTGAGCTTAGATACACCAGGTACAGGACCTTCACTTGTAGCCATCAATTCAGTAGTTTGGTGTTTTGAAACATCATCCAAGTCAATGGAATCATCTGAATCCCTGATTACATCCTCAATGAGGACTGTATCAGTTACATCATGAGCTGAGCCCAACTCAGTTGTCTCATGTACCTCTTTTTCTTGGTTCAGAGGATTTCCTACCTCAGGCATTAAGCCTTCATCGGTAGTTGCCACAGTTGAGGTCTTAGCTATGTTACTTCTATCCTCAGGTCCACCACTGGGTGGTAAATGAGTAGTAGCAGCCTCAAAAGTACCAAGAGTTTCTAAGTTTGGGCTTAGAGACCCTGGTTCATCCCTCTTTGGTTAGGGCTTTGAGTGTCCACATCCATGTCAAATTCTGAGGTTATGTCCCCTGTATGATGTGGATGTTGGGGACTGACATGTGTGGATGGGACTTTCTCTTTTAGCCCAGAGAGAAGTTTGGCTATTTCAATATCTGGTTCAGAAAGTTGGGGTGCTGTTTCAGTAGTTTGGGTAGTGGGTTCAGCAGTTTCAAAAGAAGAATCAATAGGAATAGTTTTCTTAAGTCTTTTTTCTTTTGAAAAGAATTGTGATTGGTGCTCTTGGTGGGGTTTGAGATGGATGAGACTGAGAGGATGTTTCAGTCACATCTTTAAGAAGTGCAGATTGCACAATAGGTTGTTCAGGCATCTCAACCTCCTGAACAGCTTTTCTTTTAGGTTTGGTGGGTTTTTGTTTTTGTACCTTGGGTTTCTTGGCCTTTGGGGGTGTAGGTTTGGAAAATGAGGGTTCCATGGGGACTGGTTCTGGTTCCCCTTGGACATCTTCTGGCCAGGCAGCCTGTTTGTTGTGCCTTGAGTATGCTTGTGAGGTTAAGGGTTTTAAAATTTCAGTTTTACCCACAAGCACCTCATCACCCAGTTCTTTTATTATTCATTGCATAATGAACCTTGGATATAACAAAAACTTCTTTTTAGTGTTATTATGATGTAACATCAACTCATTAAAGAAAAGTTTTGATGCCCTGAAATTTGTTTCATTCACTATGGAATGAAAAATTGGTTGAAAGGTTGAGGGCATCTGGTCATAAGACCCTATTTTAGGACTCAAGCACATAATTATATAATGAAACAAAAGTTTGTATTTTGTTTCAAAATACTTTTTAAAGATGGTAGCTTGTCAGAGAGTACCTTGATAACCACATTCAGTCATGGTTAGGTGGATTGCAAAGTTGTCAAACTTTTCAGGGGCATTTAGATCATTCAACCCCAGTCTGTTTGCAAGTATGGCCGGTGTTATGGCCATTTGTCTCCCTTTAATTGTTGAGTTGAGAGAGATAACTTCATCATCCACCATCACTGTCTCAGCGTTAGCCCAGAACTCATTGAGAGTTTCAGGATGTATTGGTGGGTCTATTGTGAGAGCGGTGAAATATTGGGATTTGACGACGAGATCAATGATCTCATCGTATTGGGACCAGTCTTCTTGTTTTTCTAAGTAGGCTCTGAGATTGTGTCCCTGTTTTAGAACTAAAGCCATGTGGTTTGTGTGTGTATGAATCGAACAGTGTTTTTGCAGGTTCAGGGTTTGAGAGCTTTCTTGAGAGAGAGAGAAGGAGGGAATATTTGTTTTAAATGGATAAGTGTTGAAAAAAGATATTTATCAGAAGTTTTAAACCGCCTGGAACTTCTTTATCGGAAGTTTTAAACCGCCTAGGTCAAACTTCTGATGTGGGAAAAGTCTGATTTGCCCTTTTTGACTAAACTGTTGATGAAGAATTATTTTCATCAGTAGTTCCCACTTTCTCTTCAGTAGTTTTGAACAGCTGATGAGAAATACTTTATAAATACTTTATTCATAACTTCTGAAGGTTGTTTTATCAGAAGTTAATCACTTTTCAGAAAATATCCTCATACTGATGTTTTGTTCATCAGTAGTTTCTCTATTGTTTGTTTTTCAGAAGTTTTTCAATTTTTGAAAACAGATGTAAGTGAAAAATAAAAATTTGTGCAGAAAAGTAAAGAGAAACACTTACAAATTTAGCATCCCTAGCATGGATACTAACTTCTGAAATGTTGATGTGTCAAGGGGTTTAGTGAATATGTCAGCTATTTGATTAGCTGTTGCTACATGTTTCACTTCAATCTTGCCTTTTCATAGCAATCTCTTATGAAATGATACCTGATTTCAATGTGTTTAGTCTTTGAAAACTGAACAGGATTTTGAATGATGCTAATGGCAGATTTGTTGTCTACAAGCAATGGTGTCTTGGTCTCTTTTATTCCATAATCAAGAAGTTGATATTGGAGCCATTGTATCTGTGATGTACAACTTGCAGCTGCAATGTATTCAGCTTCAGCAGTTGAAGTTGCAACAGATGTTTGTTTCTTTGATTGCCAGGACACTAGATAGTTTCCCAAGAATTGACAACCACCAGATGTTGATTTTCTTGACATTTTACACCCTGCATAGTCACTATCTGAAAAAGCTGATAACTTGGTATTGCTTGAAGCAGGATACCAAATTCCAAGTGTTGGAGTTCCTTTTAGATATCTGAAGATTCTTTTGACTGCAATAAGGTGTGATTCCCTAGGAGCTGATTGATATCTAGCACAGACACATGTTGAAAACATAATATCTAGTCTAGAAGTAGTTAGATATAAAAGGGAACCTATCATACATCTATACATGGTTTGATCAACCTGTTTTCCTTGATCATCTGGTTCAACTTGTGTGGTTGGTGTCATGGGAGTGGAACATGATTTACAGTCTTGTAAAGAAAATTTGTTTAATAATTCTTTAACATATTTTGATTGATGTATAAAAGTTCCATTTGATTGTTGTTTAATCTGCAGTCCCAGAAAGTACTGCAGTTCTCCCATTGTACTCATCTCAAATTTTGATTGCATGAGTTTCTTAAATTCATCACACAATTTTGTGTTTATTGAACCAAAAATGATATCATCAACATATATTTAAACAAGTAAGACATGATTTCCAACATGTTTTATGAAAAGAGTTTTATCAATGGCACCTCTTGTGAAGTTATTTTTGAGTAAAAAGGTTGAAAGTGTGTCATACCAGGCTCTTGGAGCCTGTTTGAGCCCATAAAGAGCTTTGTCTAGTTTGTACACCCACTCAGGATGAGAAGGATCCTCAAACCCAGGGTGCTGACAAACATACACTTCCTCTTTTATCTTTCCATACAAAAATGCACTCTTAACATCCATTTGATAAACTTTTATTTTGTTGGAAATGGCATAGGCCAGAAATAACCTGATGGCTTCAAGCCTTGCAACTGGAGCAAAGGTTTCATCATAGTCAATTCCTTCTTCTTGAGAGTAACCTTGTACTACCAGTCTTGCCTTGTTCTTTATTATAATACCAGCTTCATCTTGTTTGTTCCTGAAAACCCATCTTGTGCCAATTGGTTGCTTGTTTGGTGGTAAGGGACAGATTTCCCAAACATGTTGCTTGTTGAATTGAAGCAATTCATCTTGCATTGCCTGCACCCAATTGTTGTCTTTGAGGGCTTCCTGGTACTTCTTTGGTTCCAACTGTGAAATAAATACTGAGAATAGACAAAAGTTGGAAAGCTGGTTTCTTGTAAGAACACCTGATGCAATATCACCCATGATTTGATCAAGTGGATGGTCTTTGTGTTCGATCAATTGTTGTAAACCACTAACAGGTGTTGGTGGCTCATGTTCTTCAAACAAACTGCTGAGGTCTATTATATCTGGTTCAGCAGTTTCAGTGTCTTCAGTAGTTGCAGGTGCTGAAGCAGATGTTTGAGTTTGTTACTCAGTATTTGTTGAATCGGAAGTTTGTGAAACTTCTGATGGTTTTGAAGTTGACTTAATGACTGTTTGAGGAGTCCATGGTGCTGGATCCTCATCATCAAACCTTTGATCACCATAATAAGTAGGTTTGGATGAAGTGACAGTCTTTTCAGGTCCAAAATGGAAGCTGTCAAGGTCAAAAAGTTCAGCAGGATGTGCTGGAATGAGAGTGTGTTTTGACTCATTGAACTTGACATTCAGTGTTTCTTCTACTATCCTGGTTCTTAAGTTAAAAACCTTGTAGGCTTTTCTAGTTGAAGAATAACCAAGAAAGTAACCTGAGTCAACTTTGGCAGCAAACTTTGAAATAGATTCCTTTATGTTCAAGATGAAACATTGACATCCAAAAGCCCTGAAAAAGGAGATAAGGGGCTTCATGCCATGAAGAACTTCATAGGCAGTCTTTGAATGTCTCTTGATAATAAGAACTCTATTTTGAACATAACATGATGTGTTAACTGCTTCTGCCCAAAAGTATAATGGTAGGCCAGAATCAGCTATCATTGTTCTTGCTCCTTCTATTAAAGTTCTGTTGTTCCTTTCTACCACACCATTTTGTTCAGGAGTTCTGGGTACACTGAATTGTCTAAAAATCCCTTTAGACAAACAGAATTCATCCAGAGTTTTGTTCCTGAACTCTGTCCCATTATCACTTCTAATGGTTTTGACAGGTAGAGAATATTGCTTCTCTACTTGTAGAATGAAGAACTTGATGATTCAGCAGCCTCATCCTTGGAAAATAAGAAGAATACCCATGTAAATCTTGAGTAGTCATCAATGATGACTAAGCAGTACTTCTTTTTACCAAGGCTCATGATTTTTACAGGCCCAAATAAGTCCATATGGAGTAGTTGAAGACATGTAGTTGTTTTTTATTCTTCAATAGACTTATAGGAGGACTTATGTTGTTTTCCCTTTAAATAGGATACACAGTGTTCTTCACACTGGTATACTTTTAAGGGTAGACCTCTGACCAAGCCCATTTTGTGACTTTATTTATGGTTTTAAAGTTCACATGGCCAAGTCTCTTGTGCCAGAGATCAGTTTCTGAAGTTGATGCCCTTGAGAAGAAACAGGCAGTGTTGTTCAGTACTTTGTCTTTTTCAATGTCCACTGCATAGACATTGCCACATCTTTTGGCTATTAACAAAGTATGATCTTCAATAATCTTCTCTATCAACTTCTGGCCTTCTGGTGATATGATCTTGCATGCTGTCTTTGTGAAAAAGGAAGAATATCCTTTATCACACATTTGTGACACACTCAGCAAGTTGTACTCAAGGTTTTCAACCAGATTGACCTTGTCAAACTGTATTTTGCCAGAGGAGACATTGCCATGTCCTAGCACATATCCCTTAGCATTGTTCCCAAAGGATACAGATCCATCTCTTTGACTGATAAAATTGTTTATCAGGTATCTGCATCCTGTCATGTGCATTGACCCTCCACTGTCTACATACCAAATGCTATTTAAGCCTCTGGAAACTCTCTGCACAAGATAGCAAATTAGTTAGATTTAGGAACCCAAGCCAGTTTGGCTTTGGGTTTGCTCTTGAGAACATTTACAGTTTGTTCTTGACCAAGTTGAGAAATCCATGTCTTTTTGGCAATGGATTTTTCATTAAGAACAATGGTGGTATCCTTTTGAGGACCACCATCAACTTTGGTCATCAGTAGTTGTACCAAGTTTATGAGATCTTTAATCTCAGCAGTTTGTGAAACTGCTGATGATTCAGGTCTAACTACTGAAAGAGAATTTTGAGAAAAAGATCTTTGTTGAGATTTTGTCTTTTTCTGAGAAAAGGTGTTTACTGGTTGTTGTTTCTTGGGAGAAAAAGTTTTTACAAAATCATTTTTTATTTGTTTTCCCACAACCAGTTGTTGATTTTTCTTGTTGAACTGGATACTTTTTCTATATCTGCAAAATTCTGTTTTGTGGTTGAACAGACCACAGATTTCACATTCTTTTGTCTTTTCTTTCAAAGACAAGTTTCTGACTGTTTTGATTGGTTTTAGGTCATCAGTAGTTTTCAGGTTCTCAACTCCTGATGTAGTTGAAACTACTGATGGCTTAAAGTCAGATTTAATCAGTACTTCTGAAGAACTTTCTTTGTGTGTTTTTAGAAAGTTCTCGTGGAAAGATGTGCATTCTTCCTCTTCAGAAGTTTCACCTGAAACAATTTTTCTCCCATCTTCAGTAGTTTTGGGGGAAAAATCTGTTGGTGTTTCAATGTGATTGTACCCTATGCCAAACCTAACATTTGAAGCACTTTGTTTGTTTAGCAATAGTTGGTACCCCTTACAAGATTCAACCCATTTTTCACATGTGACCTTGGTGTCAGCAAGCTCTTGTCTGACATTTCCTAGGTCATTTATCATGATTTTAATTTGTGCTTGGGTTTCAATAGCAGTGTTAGTTAATTTAGAAACTTCTTTTGGTTTTGTAGAAAGTTTTCTTTCTAAATCACATTTCATCTGAGTGAACTTTCTCTCAGAGTCATTTGCTTTTCCTTGTAAGTGCACATTTGTCTTTCTTATAAGAGCAAAAGATTCTTTGCAAGAATTTGAACACAGTTTTGTCAAAGATTCTTTTGATACCTGTGACAAGGCAGATTTTGAGGTGCATCCCTCAAATGCCATTAAGGCAAAGTTCTTTCTGCCATTGTCAGGCTCTCCCCAGTTGATGTCAAACATTTTGTTGTCTGCATCAGGATTGCACTCTGTGGTGTCAAAAGGAAGACTGCTCCAGTCAACATACCCTGAAGTAAATAAACTTTGTTGAGAGGGTTGCTGTTGCTGTGGAGGTTGTTGAGCAGGTGGAAAGGGAGGGATTGATTGTTGGCTCTGCATCTGTTGAGCAGGCATCTGTACATATTGTACTTGTGGCACATATTGGTGTTGTGGAGCTTGTGCCTGTACAAAATGTGCACTCCCTTGTGTTCCATTATTCCTGTTATAATTGGGGTTAAAATTGTTTCCAGACTGAGATTGGTTAAAGCCAGAGCTTCTACACTCTCTAGCAAAGTGTCCCAACTTTTGACACATGTGACATCTAAGTTTAGATTTGTCAAAACCAATTTTTGTAGAACTGTTAAGTCCTGGAAACTTCCTTCCTGACCTTTTGTAAAATTTATTTGTTTTTAAACTTAACATGGCCAGTTGGTGCAAAATATCCATTTCTTCTAGGTCATCACTGCTGAAATTATTTAAATCATCCATGATAAAACACATGTTATCAGCAGTTTGACCAAAATCATTATTGTCATAACCTGGGAATGATCTTTCAGATGAGATCCCAGCAGTTATGTCAATATGGTCAAAAGATCCAAAACTATTTGAACAAGTTGGTGAGTCTTGTCCCAATAGTGTTGTACTACCTGGTAGATAGTCATCAGCAGTTTTGCCAGAACTTTGTAACGTTTTCTTTTGATCAATTTCTCTCTCAAAAGTAAGTAATCTCCCATGAAGTTTTGTTAGAGCGAGGGAGCTAAAGTCTGGTGAAGATCTTAAGACTATAGAGTATGTTTCCCATTTTTCAGGTAAAGACCTTAAAAATCTATGAAGCATAGATACAGTTGTGTAGGTCTGACCATTTAGTTTTAGCTCAGATATTAATGAGGAAAATCTTTCAAATTGTTGTGTTAAAGTTTCCCCATTAATGTGAGAAAAAGTTTCATATTGTTGAGCCAAGATTTCTCTGGTGTTGGCAATCACCTCTTCAGTTCCTCCAAACTGTTCTTTTAGGCAGTCCCAAAGCTCTTTGGCACTATCACAATGTAATAGGCTAGAGTAGATTTCATTTGGGAGTGCCATTGCCAACATAGAGAAAGCTTTTGCATCAAGCTCAAGTTTTAGGAAATCATCATCAGTATAGTCTTTTGGGTCTTTTGGAATCTCTTCTTTAGTTTCAAGATTTATATTTACTGGTTTATGAGGACCATATATCACAGATTTCCAGCAACCTGTGTTGGTCTGTCATAAGGTATGTGCCATTCTCTTTTGCCAGATGTTATATTCATTTCTTACTAGCATAGCAGGTTTAGTGGCAGAACCAGTATTATAAGGATCCATTTTAAAGAGTATTGATTTGTCAAATATCTCTTAAAGTGGTGGATGTTGATAAAAGTGAGCTTATAATCCTTTATTGAATATCAATAAGAGCCTATGTCTGATTCTCAATGTGTTAAATTGATATGTGATCAGATAAACCAGTGCTCTGATACCAATTGTAGGAGCAGTATTGCTCTTTTGTATGAACTTGCTAGTGAACACTTAGGTGTTTAGCAACTTCTTGATCAGTGATAGCACAGCGGAATGTTATGAGTTTAAAGCTACACTTATCAACAGGAGTTGTAACTCCCCCTGGATTGAAAAACTAATAAATGATAAGTATTTATTGAGAATCTAAGTATGAATGAGAATGAAACACTTAAACAGATTCTCAATAAATATGAAATGGAAATAACAATAATATGTGTTGAAGGATTTCTGTATTAAAATCAATGTCTAAAACAGAGGGATGAACCCTTCTATTTATAGACTTTACAAATACATGAACCTTGCCAAAAAGCAAGTTCAGAAACAAGTTGCAACAAGTTGCAGTCTTGGAACTTGTACATAAAGCAAAAGTAATACTAAAGTAATAAACTACTGATGGAAAAAGGCGGTGGAAAAGATCTTCACATAAGTGCTGATGAATGACCAACTACTGATGAGTAGTTTGTCTTCAACAGTTCTTCAGTAGAAGTGTCTGGTTTGAACTTCAGAACTTCTGATGACTTTTCTTCTTCAGCACTTGTGGAATCTCTTCTTCAGCAGTTTGATTTTCCTTCTTCAGCAGTTCTATACTTAGAATATTTTGACAGAAGTGAATTAGACTAAGGTTTGCAAAAGTGGTTTCACCAATCCTTTTTGTCCTAACAGGCTAACTTAAACTTTTATTTTTTTTAAATTGCTTGCCAGACAACTTTTAATATTCTCAAGCTTTACGTTTTTCTAACCAAATTTTTAGCAATATTTTAACCATTTCTTCAAACCAAATTTAATAGTTTCCTGAAAATAAATCTCGAGACGAGATTTCCTAAGTAGGGGAGACTGTAACATTTGCAAGTTTCCTAAACTTGATTGTATCTACATTTTTAGTCCTCGTACTTTGATCGTTTCAACATTATAATAAAAAGCTTGAAGATGAGTTGATCGTTACATCTTTGTTCAAATTGTGTTTCGTTATTAATCGTAAACATGTATTGAATCAAAACTTAAACATGTAATGTTTTGGTATTTAAGAGAATCCTATCATTTTAGATTTTATTGTAAAATTTTTTATACATTTTTTATAAACTCAAACGTATAATAAAAAGTCAAAAGATTTTGGGAAAACGTCAAAGTTTTGAGACGGAAAGTGATAAAAACATAAAGTATATTATGTAAAGATTATAAAAAGTTATAAAAAAAATTTGTTTTAGGTTTTAAAATTTTTGTTAGTTAACTTAACTTTTGTTAAATTTTATAAAAGAAAACATAACCAATTTATATTAGAACTTAACAAAATTAACTACGGGGACCATTATTTTCAAAAGTTTAAAATTCAAATATGATCTCCCTCCCTCTTTTCTGATCTCATACTAGCGGATTTTGGCCGGAAGTCGGCCGTCTGTGGCGAGCTTTAAAAACCCATCATTTGACCGCTTTAATTCGTTGTTATTATTGTTGAATGTTTCTTCATCGTTTTACTTTGAATTCTATCATAAAAACCCATCAATAACGGCCGGAATGTTATTAATCTGCCTTTAATTCGATTTATTAGAGTAACGGCCAGAATTTGTTTCAACCATTCAAAGACCCAAATTTAATCATAAAGCCTATAATTAATCATTCCCATTTCACTTCTGCACATCTGTAGGTCCTTGGAATGGATCGATACAAGCCAGATCAGATCTATCAAGGTGCGGAATCCCTTGATAGAGGTTTATGCAAACTAGGAATCAACTCAAACGATTATGAACACGAGAATATTATAAAAACGTCTTCTATTGATTATAAACAGATTACAACCAATTCAAGACAACACAAACGAACAAGTGGTAGTAGACACACTGACAACTACTGAACGATCTCTCAAAACAATCCAACACTAGCCTACACCCTATGCTAGGTATTTATACTAGTATGGGCCTGGGCTGCAAACAAAGAAGATGACTATTTTATTTGTTCACCAAAGAAGATGACTATCTTCTTTGTTTGCTAACTTTTTTGTTTCCTGTCTTCTTTATTTTCTAGGGTACAATAAAGACGATTACACGTTATACAAAACGACTATCTACTAGTTATTCTATCTAGTAAGCTGTTGTCACACAGAAATGCACCAACAACATCCATGCGACTCAAACCCATGAAAAAACATATCCTAACCTTATCCCAAAGCTGTGTAATCGGCCTCTTTATAATCGGTTATTCTACCTTCGAGTTCGACCCCTATATCATCTTGTAAGTTTGGAATTTTGATGTCATTTTATTATTTGAACATTGTTCTATGAAAGCCCTATGAATTCAGGTCTTATTGTTATCGAATTAGAAACATTAGAATTGTATTGTTAGGGTTTGATCTAGGGTAAGATGATGACCATTTTCTTGTATTTTAAATAATATTATTAATCAAACAGTTCACAATATTGGGTTGTAGTGTAGTGGTTAAGAGTTGGTGTCTGTGGACATCAGGTCTGGGTTCGAGACTCACCTAGACCGAAGTTTTGGTCACCATCATTACGCACTAAATGTCTCACTATTTGATGCAGGTGAGGATTGAACTTAAGTCTCCTAGGGAGAACCCAAGTGTTACCACCACTTGATTTATAGCTCATTGACAATTGCAAACGTACTGTATCCTTAATTTTCAAATATATAATGTAGAGAAAGTATATGCTACAAAGAACCTTAACATACAAAGTGTAGGAAGCCACCACATCTTGACACATGTAAACCCTAGTTAACTCCAGCTAACCCAATCCTGATTGATTAAAAGGGTACAACTGCTACATCTCCTCCTCCTTTGAAGCAAACGATTATTCTATCTTCTTCGAGATCTGACCACCACCAACACCATCGTCATCATAATTCTATAATCCCTATAAATGGTAATAATCTTCTAAGCTATCTTATTATTCATTAGGGTTTTTATTTCCTCTCCCCACCAATGAATCCTCAGGGTTTGGGTATGTTAACAGTGAGCAAATGGAAAGCAGCACCTTGGAGATTGTTAGTGCTGGACTCCATTGTTCCTTAAGGATATCCAAACATATGCTACCATTGCTGTTGATGTTTGGATGAAACACCTTTGTCCTAAATGCAACTTTGGAGGCTTAAACGAATAATCAGGTGGGAAATGAATATTGACGATGCTCTTCCACTTGCTTTACCTAAACTCCACACACACACCCCTTTGTACACAAGAATTGACCAGAAGCATTCCCCAGGAGCACAAAGTACAGAAGCTTTCAAAGGAACATTTAAATTTTTTAACGAGTGCGTCCAAATTTTCAATGAGTGCGTCCAAAATTTCAATGAGTGCATCCAAACTTTTTAATGAGTGCGTCCAAATTTTCAAAGAGTGTTTCCAAACTTTTTAATGAGTGCTTCCAAAGTTTTTAATGAGTTCTTCTAAAATTTCATTGAGTGCTTCCAAACTTTTTAATTAGTGCGTCCAAATTTTCACTGAGTGCTTCCAAATTTTCAATGAGCGCTTCCAAACTTTTTAATGAGTGCTTCTAAATTTTCAATGAGTGCTTCCAAACGTTTTAATGAGTGCTTCTAAATTGTCAATGATTGTTTCCAAACTTTTTAATGAGTGCTTCCAAACTTTTTAATTAGTGCGTTTAAATTTTGTTAATGCGATTAAAAGGCTTTGTTTTCACCAACTTCATCTTCTTTCGTCTGCAACTTTTTTTAACCTAATTTTTATGTTTAATTATACTTATTGAAACAAAATCGAAAGTATTTGACAACTATTACGAGCGTTTATTCATAATTGTATGTTTTTTCGTATGATTAACTCGTTCTGGTGTAAATCTCTATTTTTATAATGTTTTTTGTTTTCGTTCATTGTAATCGAATTTTTTTTTGTTATTTTGATTGTGTAATCATTCAGATTGGTTTAATCGATTTTCAATTGTTGAAAAATTTTGTTTCGATTGATTTCTGTTTTTACGATTTGAAAAAGATTTAAATGTTTTTTCCTAATTTACCCTTGGTTAGATTAACCCATGGTTAGATTAACCCAAGTATGATTAGGGTTTTTAATCAGCATCTAGCCATCTTGTTAATCTAATGGTTGAGATTGCTTCTTACGCTTCTTACGATAAGAAGCTTTGTACGTTATCTCTCCCTAATAATGTATTCGTATCTTCTAGTGACTAGAAGTTGTCTTATTAAATGATGATGATCGATATTTAACTGACTTTAATTAACATCCACATTATTTTAGCTTGCATTAAAATTTTGTATGAGATAAGACATGATTTTTAAGAATCGCTAAATAAAGTGGTAGCGTGTACACTTAAGAACTCACAAGATTCGGGTTCGATACGGCACACACACGCCACAGGCGCTTCCTCTTGACTATATTGAAGAAACGAACCGATTCCACTGTTGTATGTCGAATTGAAGAAACTTGAATCCCAGGTTAATTTTGATATCACTTGGATATCTTTAAGAATTGTGTAGGAACGAGTTGACGCTACCCCGCGCTTTGCGGCGGGATGTTGATTAAGAAAGTCTTTAGTATTAATGTATAATATGCGCAAATTGTATTTTGATAAAAAAAAAGCTAAGATAAAATAGGTTTCAAATTTTATATGTTTTGCATAACATAAAATTTAACAATTGTTCATATGTATACAATATATATTTATATATTAGGGTTTTCTATTTCGTTTCAATTAAAAAGTCACAAAACCTTAAATAAAGTAGTCACTATTCGTTAACACTTGGCATTATCCAAGGGTGTGCATGAATAGTGCTTTTTTTATTTTATTTTTTAAATATAAAAAGTGAACTAAAGTAGTTAATTATTGTTAACAAATTTTACCATCCAGAATTACAATTTCCATTATTACAGTAAGAAATTGGTAACATTTTCATAAAGTTATATAATTTATATAACTACATATGTAGTGTGTTCATTATTTTTTTGAAAGAATATATAGGTGTCTTGAGTTGTTTTGGGTTCGAAAAGGAATCTTGGATCTGGTTTTGGGTTCGAAAAATTGTCATTGTTGTGGTGAGTTGCAAAAAGGATATGGTTGTAGAGATAGAGAGATACGGTGGTGGTTGTGAGGAAGAAGAGATGTTTGTGAAGGTGAAGACATTTGGGAAATATGATCTTTGTGGAGGGGATAAGATGGAGACGAAAGAGAAGCACACGTGGATTTTTTTTATTTTAGGTTTTTAGTTTAAAGGGTTAATACACATCATCATGTCACGTCAATAATTGGTGTCACGTCAACAAATAAGAGACACCTTATGTGATACAAAAAGTAAAATGTGGAGCAATTAGTTAATGCTTCCGCGTTAAAATCTTCGCATAGCTACCATCAAAATTGACAACAATAACCTTAAGGCTTAAGCAATATGAAAATTACATTTCAAATATTTTACATTTCAAATATCGAAAAGCATCATCAATCTTAATAAAGGGTGCAAAATTTATCATTCTTTGACTTTATTAATTGATTGCATCGCCAAATCATCGAAATAACCTTCAGCAATATGAATCTGTATTGCATATATACAATAAAAATTCGATGCGATTAATTTCCTTTCTTCTATTATTCACCCAACAAATCAACAAAGAAGAAAAGGATCATCCGGAAAAAGAAAAATAACATGCATCTACAATTTGTTTTTAAAATCATAAAAAGTAGTCCTGGGTAAAGTGAACTACAATTAATCAATAAAACTTTGGGGGTTAGGACCTAAGAATGGACGCTAAAAGATAAAATGCATTGAATAAAAGTGACCTAACTACCGGTTCCAATGTTTTTTTTTAAAGCCAACTAAGTCGTCATAGGCTTCCATGGGAATCCCTTTATGACGAATTCAGAATACCCACGGGGCACCCGTCCTCAGGTCCACCAATCCAGGAAAAACTCGACCATCCACCCGTCTGAAGACACGACAGTGAATAATCAGAAAAACCTGGTATCCTTCAAGGCTCGAACTTGTGACGGCCCCAAGTCACCAATCATTAGGCCTCTATACCAATCCACCACAAGGTGGGTGGTTACTATTTCCAATGCTTCTTCATTTTCTAAGAACTGGAATTTATGATATATAAATTTGCACTCATCACATGTTCGTTCTTGTATACTACTGCTTCATACTTGGCCAAAGGAACTACCATACATCGTTTGTACAAACATTAATGAAATAGACTATTTCTTTCATGCTTCTTATGATAATACATATTTTACAAACAAAATGCATTACATGATTGCATCACCAAATCATTCACTAATACCATTTAGAAATAAATTAATTATGCGTTTTAAACCTTCTCTTTTATGTATGATTCAAATAGAAATATTGAATATGTACGACTCAAATAGTTGTTGCCGCGCAAGGACATATGCAGATGTACCATATTGTAGAAGGCAAAGTTATGTGTGTGATAGCCAATCTATTAAAAAAACCATAAAGAGGGTTCTAATATTTCAATGTTGAAGAACTTTAACATATACCTAACAGAATTTCCTATCGTTTTCGGAAGAAACATAACATTACATGTAAGGTCAATTATATTTACATATACATATATAATTAAAACAGTCATGGACTAACCTAGGGAACCTCAACGTCAACATCATCAACTTCCAGTCAAATCCGCCATGGATAATCGGCTAGTGTCATGTCCATCATAAGCGACTTGCTTATGCAATCACAATAAGATAGTTTGCCTACCGTTCTTGTTGTACACATATGTTTTGTCGGCTACCTCAATTATTTTTACTACAGAAATCAAAATGACTTCCAAGGCAAACATCAACAATCTGCATTAGTTGTTTGTAACTATATTTAATGTTAACAACTTTTATCTTAAGTCTATAGTGAAGGCAAAATTATAATAAACGATAAGATGAGCAAACTTTTTTTTTTTCCAGAAACAATGTACCTCACAACGAACACTTGGTTTTGGATCAGTCAAAAAGCTTGACAACCACTTTGTTATACAGATTAGTCAAAATGCTCAATTGAGTTGCAGAATGTTGAGAATTTCAATGCAACTTGACTTTTTAATAATTCACTGATTTTTTTATACATAATTTGACTTCTTACAAATTAGTCATTCTTTCTTTCAAAATGGCATCACTGGCATGGCTTAAATCGGTAGAATGGGTCGGATACGCAAACATGCTAAAGTTGTAGATTCTAGTTCCAATTAATAAACCTCTTTTATTCATATATACTTGGATTAGATTATTACCACTAATAATGTTGTTTTTATGATTATACGTAAAGCATCAATTGTTTATAGTTTTTAAAAAGAAAGAAGGGTAACAGGTGTATGCTGGTCATCCTGGCTTGACCCGTTTCATCCCTACTGAAAATGCCAAGTTTTGATCCTAACCCATTTTGAGTCACAAATCACGAGCTGGTTAAAAACGAGTAAAAAGAAAAAAAAAATAAACCTTGGAAAGTTGATGTTGTCAACCAACGGTATAAAATAAGACAAATTGGTGGATATCATCCACAATATAGTATTCCTGCACACTTGAAATAATATGATAGCCATCTTGAGTTGAGAATTTCAGTTGCGCTTCTTACATAGTAAGAATACAGTAGCCTATAACTTCAAATGCAACTCACTGATTGTATTGACGCTATTTTTAAAGAAACAAACCAATCATAATAAAAAAATCCATAAGCTAAGTTTTCACACACTTTTTAATTTGGAAAGATCAAATCTACTTTCTTAATGGGGGATTTTGTAAGAATTGGATATCTGCAAAAACTTCTTCCAAAGCTGTTAGAGGATGGCTAGCTTGTTCCAACTATAAAGATAATGATTCAGAATATATGCTTGTAGTTAAAATTACTCAAGCACAAAAGGTAAATTTCTAAATTATAGCCACCAGCATTTGTTTTTCCCTTGAGCACAATATTCATAATCTAATATTTGTTTGAATGAATAGTGCATGATGAATTAGATATCAGATCATACCTCCATGATTGAATACTGATGCAATATGCAGAAAAGCTAGAAGAATGGGGAAAGTGTCGTGCCGATGGTAGTCTGCAAAATCTACTTAAAATAAGCAAAGATTACCTGCAAAAATGTATACATTAGGCAAAGCTATACTAAAAAGTTGGTCTCTGAGTCAAAGATAAGCAAGTGAAAAGCAAAATTAGTTTTAAGTCTTGAATATGCAACAGTAGCCTTTCAAGTACCAAACATGATGAAAACAAAAGTTATTAAGAAATCTTAAGAGTTTGTGGTGTGTGTGAGTTTGTTGTCTAAAAAAAATAAGAAATGTAGGTTATTGGTGTTCACTGTATGATTTTTCTTTTTGAACAACAAAGCTTACTCATTCATACACAAAACAACAGCCTAGCAAGGCGGTGGCGTGGGGAAGGATACACCGTAAACTATGATAAACAAAACAATAACGCAAAATTCGTGTATTTATTTATTTCTCCTAATGACAGAGGTTGAACAACTGAAGGGAAAAAATTCAACCACTCTCCTAATATGGGAAAACAATCACTTGCTGCTTGTTTACCTTAAAAAATGAAAGTTTTCAAAAATACCCAAATTCAGATGAAAAGCAATTTGTTGCCATAAAATTCACAGTAGTAAAAGTATAATTGGTTTGATATTTGATAATAATTTAAAAGTAAAATCATATATTTATTGTGCTTTACAACTTAGACCAAATTAAGTGGTATACAAAAGGATTAATAAGTCTAAATAGTTTGTAACTGAATCATACAACAATCGTCAAGTAGCAATTTTTATACACCAATCGTCAAATAAGTTTCATATAACAATAATCAATGAACAATCGTCAATTAACAATTTTGAAGAATTACATACCAACAAAAGTAATCAAAGAAGAAATCAAGTGTAACGGAATGTAGATTAAATAATAAATTATACAACCAAAGATGCAACCCTATAAATATGTAAAATTAAAAACAAATCAGAAAGAATTACATACCCAGAAGATGAAATCAAACCCTAATATAGCGTCAGACTTGTAATAAGAATTCAGAAGTGGAAAAAATAGGGAATTAAGGTGTGTGAAAGGGTTAACAGGTATATGAAGAAGCTGACGGTTGAAGGGGTTAAAGGAACTTGAAGATGGGAAGGAACAGGCGGAGACGATGGTATAAACGTTGACGGTTACAAGGGTAGAAGGGAAGAAGAAAAAGGCGGCAAAATATTACGGTAAAGGAAGATAACGGTGTTAAGTAGCTTAATGACGGCGTTAAGTTGCTTTTTGTAAGAATATATAATATCTAAAATTAAACAACCAAAAATATGGTTCAATAGAAGGTGTGGCCCAGTCGGGTCAATTTTTATTCGGTTGGCTTTCGATATAAGCCAACAACCCAATTGTTAGACGTGGTATGTTTAAAAAGATTTGAGACCAACCAATTGAAAACTAAAAAATAAATGGACTGTAAAAGTATTCATCAAACCAATGATCGGTTTGAACGGTTTTAGTTTTGGTTGTTGTAGGTCAACTTTTGAAACTCCCAAATCTTAGGTTGATCGAAGGGTATGGGGTTCAGACCACCCGGACTCGAGCGTGATCGGGGCATTATAACGATTTTCGCGCCCCACACACCACTATAGTGGGGCACTATGTGCCAATTTTCACCCCAAGCGTTATCTTGCGTTACGCAAGACACTAACTTCCACAACCAACAAAAATGTGCCATGTGTCTATGTGAGTTTGAGCGGTCAAAAAATTTAAAATGACGCAACGTTATTTTTTTTTTTTGCAAACGGTCAATTTTTTTAATGTGTATATATATATATATACAAACACATTTTTTAACCCAACTACAAAACCAACTACAAAATCCCATTTTTATACCCACTATCAAATAAAACCCTAACTACAAACCACACAATATTTAAATACCGTTTCTTAGTTAACAAAAACAGCCAAATATTGATATATTGAAGTTGGCTTATGGTTGGTAATTAAAAGTATTTGAATAACATTCACGTAATAGTTATCCATTTAAAAAAAAAAAAAAAAAAATTAGTACAAAAAATGTCATTAAGAGCATATGATGACAACGGCATGGAGATGAATTGACATTCCATAATACTCTTGATAGTTTAGAAGGAATTGTTTGACCCTCCAGGATGTTATTTAGTATCTGCAAGATCCAATAATACTCTTGATACTTTGTGTTTAATCAACCTAATGTAGCAATTTATTTGGTGGAAATGTTAAAGGTTTTGAGTTGCTGCACAAAGATAACTGGTGCTTCTAGTCAGTAGGCTATATAACAGTCATTTTAGGCAGTTTTTGATGCACATGTACAACAGTTTATGATGCAGCCCAAATACAAAAACAACCTAAAAAACCCAAGTTACAGCCATTTTTATGCATTTTAATGCACATGTACACAACCATTGTTTTGCAGTTTTCGGTATTATAAGGATATATTGGTATTTCGGTATTGAATCGGTATATATTTTCGGTATTTGATCGGTATTTTTTCGGTATTGTTGGTTTCGGTATTTTTTCGGTATTACCGTTATAATCCCGTCCCGATACCGCCTAATACCGAAACCGAAAAACTAAAATTATGGGTACCGATACCGATCCCGAACACCCTCAGTTCGGTACGGGATCGGTATTCGGGACAATATGCTCATCCCTACTAACGACTCTGATGGACCTTCCAATCTCCTGCGATACTCTCGCCGGAGACGTCGTCTACCAGTCTTCTCTTCTCCTCCTCCTCCTTATCCAATCTTCTCTTCTCCTCCTCCTCCTCCTTATCCAATCTTCTCTACTCCTCCTCCTCCTCCTCAACCAGTGTCCACTCCTCCTCCTCCTCCTCGTCGTGGACTAACCCCAATTCTTCTTCTACCAGGTTACACTCCCCCAACTCCAAATGCTCCTCTCACAGATGAAGAATGCATATGGGTTGTGGATTATACTATGGCTGTCATGGGATTTGGGCAGCTACGACAGGTGGAGACCTAACCCCAACCCCAATCTGTAACACTCCAACCGATGGCGGAAACATCGAGGTGTCACATAGTGACGATTGTTCAATAGCTCATGGTACTAAAGTGTAAATTTTGATACATTGATTAAATAGTTTAATACATTGAAATAAGATACAAGATACAATGATTCAAACTAACAAGCTAAACTGAAACACAATGAATCCGAAATCTAAGTATAAATTCCATAAGCTTAAAAAGCGTCTCAAAAATAACCTGAAACATGTACGAAAATAGGATAGGTCAATACAAAAATGTATTGGTGAGCATACCCTGTTTTGAATACATATAGTAGAAAAGGTGTTTAGCAATTTATGTGCGGTGCCATTTGCAATTATGTAATAAGTAATATCTATTCAAAATCAACACTAAGAATTAAGTATCAAGAACAAAACAACCACTTTGAAAACCATTTTTGAGTATAATGAATCACATAACAATGATCAAGGACTTAACTCGAACACGTAAGTCAACAATGGGGTATATACCATAGTACTATTCATTGAAATGTCAGGTCCTCAAAGGTTAATGATTTTGACAAGTCATAGAGACACAAATTAACAAAAGGCAAACACACATGAGAATTGCATTTAGTGAAAGAATAACATTTAGTTATAGTGTACATGAATAGCCTCAAAAGAGTAAAACATGAAAAAGGGGGAAAGATATAATCTCAGTTTGCCAAAGCGATCAAAATCCAACTTAAGTTGTCGTGAGCTAACTAATGGGAATTCCGAGAAATTCAACCTATAAAGTATAAGAATAATAATAAGAGGGGCGTCTTAAAAGTGTAAGGCATTAGGGTTTGCTAAGTCGATTTGGGGAATTAGAGTTTTTGCGATAATCAACTTAATAAGTATCTCAAAAAAAAATATAATTAAAGTCTATCAACATGATTAGGTAAACTAATTATTACCAATTGAATATTTAATTAAAAATATTCCAATTACTTTAGACAAAAGAATTTAGTTAATTATTTAAACTAAAATTTTAAATAAATGCAATAATTATAAATAATTGAACAAAATAATTATACATTACAAAAATGAGGCAAACAAATGATGATTATGGATTTGGAACATAAAGATTTTCTATTTTTTAATAAGATTAAACTTATAACACAGATTTGAAGTTTTATGAATTAATAAATGATTTAATGTATTTAAAAAAGAATAAATACAACTAAAACACAAGATTTGGTTAAAAATGATATTTTTATTAAAATAAATACATTATGAGGAAAAAATGATTAAAAAAAGTTTCTATATTTTTTTCGTAATTTATTTGTAATAAAACATATTCATTGAATTTAATTCATGATTAAATGATTAAAAATAGGAAAATCGATAAAAATTAATCATTTTTGGTTAAATAAATTAAAATTAAGTTTCTTATGCATAAAATAATTTCACAAAAGTTTTGGTATTTAAATCATTTTAAATGAATTTTTAATCAAAAAATTATGATTAAAACGCTTTATATTAATAAAAATATGAAATTAAATAAATTTCCAGAAACAAAAAGTGTGGTAATGAAGTTTATGATATCAAGATGCTAACCCTAATTTTTTATAATTTTTGGGTAAAAAAGAATTTATTATGAATATTTTAAGTATTTGAATATTTATATACATTCAAAATTTAAATGAAAATGAGAAAGGAAAAAAATAAAACACGAAAAAAAAAACTTTGTGGAGAACCAGGGTCAAACCTGGTTCCTCCTAATGTCAAAGCTTTAACACAAATAAATCAACCATTACACCATAAATCTATGTAGTTGATTAAACTCAAAGTAATTCATATTTATAATATATGTTTAAGTCATCTTCTTCCCCAAATTTACTAGAATCCCTAACACTAAAACAAGTTTTCAATTAAACGATTTCCAAATATTTAATAAACGAGGCTATGGGGCTTTTAATACACATCAACAACAAATCAAAATGGCATATGAATGAAAGACTCACAATCCCGATTAGAGGCGAGATGAAGGAAAATGACGGTTGAAACTTTAAGCTTCGATTCGAGGTCTTGAACGCATTTGCAGTGAACTAGAGAGTGGCTTATGATTCGAAAAGGGTCTCTGATCTTCTAAGTACTGGTATTACAGAGTATTATATGTGAATTGTTAAGGTGCATCTTGATTAGCCATTGAAGTCGATGGTTACATTCATAAATCTGATTAACGCATGATTTAAACGCGTTTAATAACTCATTATTGGCCGAAAACAATTATAAATGATGCAGAAAGGTTTTTCAATTATAAAAACGATGTTATGCGCGTTAAATAGCCGGTTTTTGAGTTGCCGGAATGTCGTCGGAAATCTCGCCAATTCCGGCCAGAAATCTGCCGGATCTGTTTAAGAGGGAAGGGCTTTATTGTTTTTTTTTTTAATTTTAACTTTCAAATAAAGTCAAATTTAGTCCCTCTAAACCTAACCAAGTTAGTATTATGGTTAACTAGGTTAGAATTTCCTTTTATAAAACACTAACTACACTAACTAAGTTAACTTGAACATTTATAAAAACTTTTTAAAACTTAATTAATTTTTTTTTATAAAATCAATTTCGAATATGTTTCAATATACGTAGATACGCTCCATGGAAAAATGATAAATATTGAATTCGCTCTTTTATTAAATTGAAAATGACAAAACCTACAGTGACTAAAAATAGAAACATTTGAATATACGAAGGACTATAATTGACAGCTTGTTAAAGGATGAGGGTGACGGATGTCACAGTCTCCCCTACTTTATAAAATTTTGTCTCAAAATTTCTTTCAAGTGGAGGTTTCTATGAAACAAAAGGCGTTGAACAAGTCAAATAGGTTTAAAAAAAATTGCATCAGTCATGATTTGACAAAATTTAAAGTAGTTGTCTAATATCCAAAGTAAAAGTTTTTAAAGTCTTTGGCAGTTAACCCGAGGTTAGGAATTTGAGAGTTTAAATGAGAAAGGTTTTGGGAATGTGTAACTAGTGAGGGCAGAGGCATTGTTGAAGCAGTCTACGCTACTTTAGAGAGGTTTCTGACTGAACTTTATCACATGCAACGAGATTTCGAATAACAGAGTATGTAAGGGTATACAAGAATTAAGCTTGTGCAAAAAACGTTCTTTGTAAACTGATAGTCGTTTCTCAATGACCTATTAAAGAAGTCAGACTAACGCTATCAAATAGCCCAAAATGCAATAGAAAATAATGGGTGGGTTCTTGGTCAGACTCCTAGTCCGCCCTCGCAGTATCGTTCATGCTTATATATAGGGTGTACCACAGCTAACCCACCACACTACCGATACTTTGGACTCGTACTGATTGACTACCAATAGCCTAAGTAGAATCACACACCACCCCATGTACCTGTAAACCCATGATTGCGTTTTGGACCGTAATCATCGATTGACCTTACACTAGCGTGTTATGCTTTTCCATAACACTAACATAAATAATACAAGAAACAAGGTGTGCAACCAAAACATGTTAAATAATAGATAATGTGAAGAATTAATATGTAAGGATGACATGGTTAGAGGTTCTTCCCCTCTCGGGTTCACCTGTTAACCGAAATGAGAATAATGTGTAAGTATAAGGCACAGTTAGAGGTCCCTCCCCTTTCGGGTTCTCCCTTAAGTAACCGCTCAAATTCTGTTCAGATCATTAGGCTCTAAACACCCACATTGTTGGACTCTGAGGATTTCTCCATTCCCCTCAGGTTGGAGGAGTACTCTGACCCGAGTCGTACATGGGCACTGACTTAGATCTCATACAAGTTATCAATTGGTATGTTTATTGACCATAGTGCTGAACAAAATAATGAGAAAGTATAACAGGGTCTTGCTCAAAACAGGAAAAATATGCATAAAAAATGTGTGTTCATGTAAGTATATAAGTATAGCATAAAAGTTTGAGTAAAAGAATAATATAACATAAATCGAGTAGATCGCGATTACACAAAGTAAGTGTAAATGAGTTGAACCAAAGTTCAAAATCAATGATGTAAATATAACTGTTAATAAATAGTGCGAGAATAACCGCAATTAACGCGTAAAAATATCCACCAATAAAATAAGATAATGCGAACATAACTATAAATAAAATGATGTAAGAAGAAAATGATGAAATTTGCTGCAAATGAGAGTGCGCAGAACAGACATATAGTCTACTTACATGATGGTTTAAATTTAGAAGTTTTGCATATATGCACTAAATGGCGGCAGTCATCTAACCACATCTTGATGGAGCTATATCCAGCTATTTTGTTAAACCAAAAGTTTTGTTATTGAGAGTACAAGTGTACAAAGATAAATTTTATAAAACAAATATTTCCCATACCTTGCAATATAGTTGAAAGAATAGTAGTAATGCAGCATGAAAATAACTTTTTAAAGATCGAAGAATGTTTTTAGAATCAAAACAAGTTCACATGAAAAGACTTCGTAAGTACACACTTTCATGTGTTTACAAGAAGTCGAGTTGAAAATTTGTTATAAAGCATATTATCAGTTGCAAGTTTCCTCATTCTCTTTTCCCAAAAACATATATTGGATCCGTTATATGAAAACAAGAAGGTTTACATTTGACTTGTAAATATGCAAAACGAGATTATAAAATGCAAGAGGAACCCACATAAATCAAATGTGTTTCAAAGACCAAGATTTAGAAATGTCGTGAATGATAAAAGCCAACGTATATGACACGAATAAATTTCCAAATATTTAAGAAAGTTTGAGGCTTCAAAATAACGTGGATGTGAGAAGCTTAAAAATATAACATTTCTAAAAATAAACTTTAAGTTTTAAAAGGATGATCGAGTCACAACAAGGGAGATGGTAAGTGTTGTGAACAACGTATAAGTTCCAAGTCTCAAGTGTCAGCTGGTAGGGTTGCAAACGAACCGAACGAACACGAACAAGGCCTTGTTCGTGTTCGTTTGTTAAGAAAATTATATATTCACAAACAGTTTATGAATACTTACCCAACGAGATTTTTTGTTCGTGTTCGTTTGTTAATAAAACACTCTTGTTCGTGTTCGTTTGTTAATTTTGTTCATGAACGTACACGAACACAAACGGACATTAATGAACACAAACAAGTGTTCATGAACGCAAATAAACACAAAGAAGTGTTCATGAACATAAACAAACATAAACAAACACAAACAGACATATATTAACTTTTGAATAACATTGAATTCATATACATTAAGACATTAGTTAGATCCACCCAAAATATAACCTAATTTTCCAAACATACTTAGTACTAGAGAAGGGTAGGAGAATGGCAGAGGGTGTTGGAGGTGGAGGGCATCAACGCTGGAACGTGGAAACATATAATGAGCTTGGATACAAAAAGTAGGCTTATTGATCTCATATAGTCATATATTTACCTTATATATATATATATATATATATATATATATATTATTTATTGGGTAAAATAAATAAAAATAAAAGAATATAAAAAAGTATAAAACTTAAAAACCTAAATAAACTATCGAACACAAACGAACATAAACGAACACATTACCGAAAGTTCACGAACATAAAGGAACGAACGCGACCTCTGTTCATGTTCGTTCGTTTAACTAAACGAACTTCCCGCCGAACGGTTCATGAACTGTTCGCTGAAAGTTCAGTTCATTTGCAGCCCTATCAGCTGGTAACCTAGCTTCAAAAACCGAAATCAACGTTGAAAGTCCACGGCGCACAAATTTCTCGTGTTGTGTTGATTGAGTGAATCAGCTCGGTATTTTTGATAATATGGTAGAAGTTTATGAGTTGTTTGAAGGTAATGGAGAATCTGGTTTAGATTGGGTTGATTCTCTTTAATATTATTTGGAGGGTATGGGTAGGGTACATATGAGGTTGTGAATAATTCTGGATGCCTTGACGACTTAGGGTTTCTCTATATTTAAACATTTCCTTAACTTGTAAGTTAAAATTTCATTAAAGTTGAAAAAAAAATTTGGTTTTTATAAAATGTTTGAGGACGTCAAATGTTACCCGTTAGGATTGGGTAAGCTTGAAACCTTGTAAATTTTTTTACGAAATTTATCCATTGAAAAACCGTTTGTTTGTAAAGATTGTTAAGGCATCAACTAGGTATTTGGGTTTTGTGCTCTTGTGAAAAAACAACACATGATAAATTGCTAGGTTAATCGTTTTAGAGAGTACTGTACCGGTGTGTATCATGTAGATAGGCATTTATGTATGAATTTAGTCTAGCCAAAAAGGAGCTAACTAATGGTAGTTGTTTATAGCTTAGGAGACTGGGTGTAGCTATATTGGTAAATTAGTATTGAGTAAATGAGGATATATTGTGTTGAGAGTATTGTGGATGCATAAGCGGATACAAAAGGTCATAGTATAGGGATATACTGTGACATCGATCAATTGAGTTTATAAATACGATGATATAAAAATAGGTTGATTAATAAGTTTGGTAAATCATTTTCATTTTTAACTGTGTAATGACGCAACATTCCAAAAATCAAGATGTGGTCGAAGTTAAATATAACGTTTAAAAATTTTGAGTCATGGGTAGAAATGTTTTAACTCTAGGGAGAAATGCTTTATAGTGTAAAAATCACAAAACATAACTAAAATAATGTAAATTTTAATGCGATAACATAGGGAACAAAAGGTTTAATAATGATGATGAAGAATCCAAAAGCGAATAATTAATGAATAATAGCGTATGAAACAACAAGTGATGAATTTAAAACTTCAAATGATAAACAAGACATAAATATCAATAACATAAGACATTGGGATTGTTTCCATTGGAAACTTTGACTAACCCAAGTACTTGAAATTTCCTAGTGACTTGTGGGGGGGCGTACTTTAGCCTATAAGTGAATACTCATCCCAAGAGTTCCCAGGTAGGTATACGGGTCCCTCATCTGATTGGGATTTATAGGAAATACCAGGCCTAGACAGAAAACTCAGGATACAAGCGCTCACCCTTCCGGATTGCACGTGCACCATCACTAGTGAATTCCAAAACTTTAGCGAGATTAAAAACGATGTGTAGATATAGATCCTTGAGATGTGGATTTCACTCCTAACTCAAAGATGTATTTCAAAATTGAAAACTACGGTGGGGTGAAACTAGTCACCAAGATAAGGATATCACTCCCAGCTTAGTGGTTAAGTTTCTTTTTGGAGGAAACACTCTTTAAGGTGTGGATGTCAATCCTATCCCAAAGATATATTGAAAAGATGTATAACATATAGAGGAGTGAAACTAATCACCAAGATATGGATGCCACTCCTAACTTGGTGATATCGTTTCGTTTGTGAAATACGAGTGTCTTCTTCTCTAAGCAAAATACCGAAATAATAACGAGAAAGAATCATAGAGAAAATATCTTGAAAGAAAATATAAGAATAAAGAGAAATATACACGAGAGGACTCGTGAATGTAAGCTTAGTTATAGACTAGGCTAATGTAACACCCCAACCGATGGCGGAAACATCGAGGTGTCACGTAGTGACGATTGTTCAACAGCTCATGGTACTAACTAAAAGTTGAATATTATTAAACGATTTACAATTTCTATACAAAACTGATTACATAAACTTGATTCATATAAGTAGGTCCATAGCTCCTATGTGTTCCAAGACTTGTACAATTTCCAATAGCAAGTAAAACCTGAAACATCTTAAATTGGAAAGATGGGGGTCAACTATATTTAATTGGTGAGAATACATAGGTTTTGCAAGTAAAAAAACATAGTAATTTGTATAGCAATCACAATTGAGATATAACAATGTGTAATGTAAGAATATGAGTCCAACATGTAACAATGCGTCTTTTGTACAATCAAACCTTGTGTCAACTGAGACCTAACTTGCAAGTTAGTAAAAGTGTAACTGTTTTTGATCATCCCTAAATTTATGCAGGGGGATGGGTTTGTTAGACCTATAGCCCTATAATCTAAACAGGCGGCTTGATCATTGTTAATGATCATACTGTGTCTTTTTGTTACAAGTCAAAATGAATAAATAAGTTTCAACATAATGAGAATGTGTAATTGCTATTGCATCCAAAATGTTTAAACATGTTTCACCCAAAAAATGTAAAATAGTAAAAAGGGGCTATGTAAACTCACCTTTAGCTAAGCAAGTAATCACATAAGTTATGATGAGTTGATAATAGTGAGATTCCCAAAGAAATCACCTAAACGATAAACACAAAGTCTAAGTTTATGAGGACTTAAAATCTAAGGTTATTGGGATAGGCACTTAGGCTTTCATAGTCTAAATTTGGGGATTCTGGGGCTTTTGAATTAAGCCTATTTGGTTTTAATTAAATAAATATGAATTAAGAGTGGAATAATAATAAACTAAATAAATATAAAAACCTCAAGTAAAGTTTATTCTGAGATAAAAACAATATTTCAGATTTTTTTTTAAATTCAAAATTTTAAAATTCTAGTATGTTAGATTGATTTATTATTATTATTAATGAAATAATTAAGAAATAAATACAAATAAAGTGAGCGAGGGAGAAGAAGAGGAAGATGGCACAACCTTGGGGATAGTAACTACAAAAAAAGAGACAAGTTAAGAAATTTTAATACAAAAGCACGGACAAAAGGAAAAGGAAGGCATTAAGTCACTTACGAGGTGTCTTTTTCAAGGTCTTATGAACCAGAAGTCGGCGCTCTGGTGGAGAAATAATCTTGAAAGAAAATGGCGCCGACTTCGTCTCCTTGGAAATCTCTTTGTGCGGATAGGGGCCACACTTATCACTATGGCTGCCCCTACCTTCCGCCAAGGGCTTCGGCCCCCTCACTAGCTTCCACTTCTTCTTCTGCGGCTCTTTATGCATCTCAACTTCTTCTGAGTGGAGGAAGTGGTCTCCTTTCACTTATCCTTCTGCCAGAAGAAAAGGGCCCTCGCCACCTGCACTCAAAGGCACAGACTCAGAAACATAACGTTTATATCCATGAGTTCGGGGCGCCATTTTCTTACGCCCCCCAATACCAGGAATCCTCGAAGGTCGCACCGGATGAACCAGCGCCTCAGAGGACCCTGTGGACTCCACATCAGACAAAATAACAACGCATGGAATTAATCCATGCACCACAAAGGAGACAGGGTCACGATTTATCAGTTACTCACCCGAGATGTTAAGGCATATGGGTGCGAAATCAAGATTGGGTAAGTAAAACCTACCCACCATCTCTTCAACCACTGACGCCTTATCCGCTGGCAGGGAACGCCACTCCAGTCACGCCTTGTCATGAGCCAAAATGGCCTGGAACTTAGTCACACCTGCAAGCAACAAACACTTTGAATTTGCATTGAAAAAATAAGTTATCATTATCGTGCGGAAAAGCACATACCTTGGTCAATAATAGAAGGCTCTTGACCAGGAACAAGTTGGATGCAGCTTATCCCAAGCAGCACAAACATCACCTCCGTACACATGGCAGCTTCATAAGGGGAGTCATTTGTAGTTAGATGCTTGAACCACTCCTCCTATTTAAAAACCACCATCCCCAGATGGTCGTGTAGCGTCTGGCGCTCCGCCACCACTTTCCAGGGCAAATCCACTGGAATGACGCCCCGCTTCACAAAGAAGAACTTCTCCTTCCAATCATGAAGTGACTTGGGAGGAGTAGTCCCCATCGCCTACACCTCGGAGAACGGGGAAATATTGAACCAGGACTTAGCCATGGTTAGAACATAGAAAATGTTGAACCATTCAAAACTTGGTTCAACGTCCAAGGCGCAACAACAAGCTTCAAAGTGAACCAACCTCAACAAGCCGAACCCACTAACTTAGGTCACATGGATCCCATATGCCACCAGGGTATCAATTTGAAACCTGGTGGCCGGAAAACAGAACCCACACAATGCAAAGTGGGCTCCATGGAGAGCCATCTTGCCCGATGGAGGAGTTAGGTCAGTGGCACTTCCAGACGGTAATTCGACCTCCCAAGATGGGTCGAATTCCATTTCTTTGCAAAACTTTGCAAAGCTTCGCTCACTCCACTTGCATCGGGTGTTATGGACGAGTTTTGCAAAGCTTCGCTCACTCCCCGGATTCTTATCCAGTGTTTAAGAGCCAGTATTCGAGCCCTCTGACATGGCTGGAGAAAAAAATAAAACAAGGAGGATGATCTGGAAAAGCTCGTAGGAACGTTTGAAAATCGGCTAGAAAACTTGAATGTGCATCTGAAACGTCAAAGAAAACTAGAGAGAATTGTGTGAAAAGTTAAAGAAAATTTGGAGAAGTGAGGAGAGAGAGAGAGAGAGTAGGGAATCAAGTACTTATACCCATCGCATTAAATACGATGGGTCACAGCTGGAATCACTAGACTCTCAGGATGACACCATGTGTCCCACTTGCACCAGAACGGTTGTTAGGACAAAGAGGATTGGTGAAACCACTTTTGTAAACCTTAGTCTAATTCACTTCTGTCATTTTGGCTAAGTATAGAAGTACTGAAAAGAAGACAAGAAACTGCTGATTAGAAGATATGAGAAGTGCTGAAGAAGCAGAAGTTCTGAAGTCCAAACCAGACAAGTTCACTTCAGAAGTACTGAAGACAAAACTACTCTTCAGTAGTTGTCCTTCATCAGCACTTAGCAATAGATATTTCCCACCGCCTTTTTGCATCAGTAGTTTGTTGTTTAATATTACTTTTAGCTGTATTTGTTTCTTTCAATGTTGCAACTTGTGCAACTTGTTTCTGTAGTTTCTGTACTTGCTTATTAGGCAAGATACATGCATGTAAACGTCTATAAATAGGAGGCTTCAACCTTCTATTTTAGACATTGATTTTAAAAGAAAAATCCTTCAAACACTCTCATTGTTCTATTCCATTTCTGTATTTATTGTGAATCTCTCTAAGTATCTAATTCTCATTTACAACTTAGATTCATAATAAATACTTTGTCATTTATTAGTTTCAAACATCAAGGGGGAGTTATAACTCTGCCTTAGTGTAAAAAGTGTTGCTTTAACTTGTAACATTCCGCTGTGCTTATAATCTGATTTACAAGGACTTGCTAAACACTTAAGTGTCAAGATAGCAAGTTCTTACTTAGCAAAAAGAGCAAACTGATCCAACAATTGGTATCAGAGCATTGGTTTATCTGATCACATATCAATCTAACAAATTGAGAATCAGACACAAAGCTCTTATTGATATTCAATAAAAAGATCAAAAGTTCACTTTTTATCAATATCCATCACTTAAAAGAGTCATCTGACAAATCTATACTCTTTAAAAATGGATCCACATAATACTGGTTCTGCCACCAAACCTGCCATGCTTGTGAGAAATGAGTACAATATATGGCAAAAGAGAATGGCACATACCTTGTCACAAACCAACACAGGTTGTTGGAGATCTGTGATATATGGTCCTCACAAACCAGTAAATATAAATCTTGAAACTAAAGAAGGGATTCCAAAGGAACCCAAAGACTATACAGATGAGGATTTCCTAAAACTTGAGCTAGATGCAAAAGCATTCTCTATGCTGGCAATGGCTCTCCCAAATGAAATATACTCTGGCCTTTTACATTGTGAAAGTGCCAAAGAACTTTGGGACTGTCTTAAAGAACAGTTTGGAGGAACTGAAGAGGTGATTGTCAACACCAGAGAAATTTTAGCTCAACAATATGAAACATTTGCTTATATTAATGGGGAAACTTTGACACAACAATTTGAAAGATTCTCCTCATTAATCTCTGAGCTAAAGTTAAATGGTCAGACCTATACAACAGTATCTATGTTACATAGATTTTTAAGGTCTTTACCTGACAAATGGGAAACTTACTCCATTGTCTTAAGATCCTCACCAGATTTTAGCTCCCTCACTCTTACAAAACTCCATGGGAGATTACTTACTTTTGAAAGAGAAATCGATCAAAAGAAGAAATTACAAACTTCTGGTAAAACTGCTGATGACTACCTACCAGGTAGTACAACACTTTTGGGACAAGATTCACCAACTTGTTCCTATGGATCTTATGACAATATTGACATAACCACTGGGATCTCATCAGAAAGATCTTTCCCAGGTTATGACAATGATGACCAAAGTCAAACTGCTGATAATCTATGTTTTATCATGGATGATTTGAAAAATTTTAGCAGTGATGACTTAGAAGAAATGGACATATTACACCAACTGGCCATGCTAAGCATTAAAACTAACAAGTTTTATAAAAGGTCAGGAAGGAAATTTCCAGGATTGACCAGTAATACAAAAATTGGTTTTGACAAATCTAAACTGAGATGTCACAAGTGTCAGAAGTTGGGACACTTTGCTAGAGAGTGTAGAAGCTCTAGCTTTAACCAATCACAATCTGGAAATAACTATAACCCCAATTATAATAGGAACAATGGAACTCAAGGGAGTGCTCATTTTGTACAGGCACAAGCTCCTCAACAGCAATATATGCCTCAAGTACAATATGTTCAAGTGCCTGCTCAACAGATGCAGAGCCAACAATCAATCCCTCCCTTTCCAGCTGCTCAACTTCCTCCACAGCCTCAACAACCCCCTCAACAAAGTCTCTTTACCTCAGGGTATGTTGACTGGAGCAGTCTCCCTTATGACACCACAGAGTGCAATCCTGATGCAGACAACAAAGTGTTTGACATCAACTGGGGAGAACCAGACAATGGCAGAAAGAACTTTGCCTTAATGGCATTTGAAGGCTGTACTTCAAAATCTGCATTGTCTCAGGTATCAAAAGAATCTTTGACAAAACTTTGCTCAAACTCTTGCAAAGAAACTTTTGCTCTCATAAGAGAGACAAACCTGCACCTACAAGGCAAAGCCAATGATTTAGAAAGAAAATACACACAGATAAAATGTGATTTAGAAAGAAAACTGTGTGCTAAAACAAAAGAAGTTTCTAAATTAACTGACTCTGCTATTGAAACCCAAGCACAAATCAAAATGATGCTAAATGACCTGGGAGATGTCAGACAAGAGCTTGCTGACACCAGGATCACTTGTGAAAAATGGGTGGAATCTTGTAGGGGGTATCAATTATTGCTAAACAAACAAAGTGCTTCAAATGTTAAGTTTGGCATAGGATACCATCATGTTGAAACACCAACAGATTTTTCTCCCAAAACTACTGAAGATGGGAGAAGAATTGTTTCAAATGAAACTTCTGAAGGGAAAGAATGCACATCTTTCCATGAAAACTTTCTAAACAGAAATCCTGGCATTTTTAAAGAAAGTACTTCAGAAGTATTAACAAAATCTGACAATAAGCCATCAGTGGTTTCATCTACATCAGGAGTTGAGAACCTGAAAACTACTGATGAGCAAAATCTTTTCACAAATGTCAGAAATTTGCCTTTAGATCAAAAACAAAAGGCAAAAGAATGTGAAATTTGTGGCCTGTTCAACCACAAAACTGAATTTTGTAGATACAGAAAAGGAATTCAGTTCAATCAAAAATTTAAACAACAGGTTGTGGGAAATCAAATCAGAAATGATTATGAAAGAGTCTTTAAACCCAAGAAACAACAACCTGAAAACACCTTTTCTCAGAAAAAGATAAAATCTCAACCAAAATCTTTTTCTCAAAATTCCTTGTCAGTAGTTAGACCAGAATCATCAGCAGTTTCACAAACTGCTGAGATTCAAAATCTAAAGAACATGGTAGAACTACTGATGACCAAGGTTGATGGTGGTCCTAAAAAGGATACCACCATGGTTTTTAATGAAAAATCCATTGCCAAAAAGACATGGATTTCTCAACCTGGTCAAGAACAAACTGTAACTGTTCTCAAGAGCAAACCCAAAGCCAAACAGGCTTGGGTTTCCAAATCTAACTAATTTGCTTTTATGTGCAGAGAGTTTCCAGGGGCTTAAACAGCATATGGTATGTTGATAGTGGAGGCTCTATGCACATGACTGGATGCAGATACCTGATAAACAATTTTATCAGCCAAAGAGAAGGATCTGTATCCTTTGGGAACAATGCTAAGGGATATGTGCTAGGACATGGCAATGTCTCCTCTGGCAAAATACAGTTTGACAAGGTCAATCTGGTGGAAAACCTTGAATACAACTTGCTGAGTGTGTCACAAATGTGTGATAAAGGATATTCTTCCTTTTTCACAAAGACAGCTTGCAAGATCATCTCACCAGAAGGCCAGAAGTTGATAGAGAAGATTATAGAAGATCATACTTTGCTGATTGCCAAAAGATGTGGCAATGTCTATGCAGTGGACATTGAGAAAGACAAAGTATTGAACAACACTGCCTGTTTCTTCTCAAGGGCATCAACTTCAGAAACAGATCTCTGGCACAGGAGACTTGGCCATGTGAACTTTAAAACCATAAATAAAGTCACAAAAATGGGCTTGGTCAGAGGTCTACCTTTGAAAGTATACCAGTGTCAAGAACACTGTGTATCCTGTTTAAAGGGAAAACAGCATAAGTCCTCCTATAAGTCTATTGAAGAATCAAAAACAACTGCATGTCTTCAACTACTCCATATGGACTTATTTGGACCTGTCAAGATTATGAGCATTGGTAAAAAGAAGTACTGCTTAGTCATCATTGATGACTACTCAAGATTCACATGGGTATTCTTCTTATTTTCCAAGGATGAGGCTGCTGAAATCATCAAGTTCTTCATTCTACAAGTAGAGAAACAATATTCTCTATCTGTCAAAACCATTAGAAGTGACAATGGGACAGAGTTCAGGAACAAAACTCTGGATGAATTCTGTTTGTCTAAAGGGATTATTAGACAATACAGTGTTCCCAGAACTCCTGAACAAAATGGTGTAGTAGAAAGGAAGAACAGAACATTGATAGAAGGAGCAAGAACAATGTTAGCTGATTCTGGACTGCCATTGTACTTTTGGGCAGAAGCAGTTAACACATCATGTTATGTTCAGAATAGAGTTCTTGTGGTCAAGAGACATTCCAAGACTGCCTATGAAGTTCTTCATGGCATGAAGCCCCTTATCTCCTTTTTCAGGGCTTTTGGGTGTCAATGTTTCATCTTGAACATCAAGGAATCTATTTCAAAGTTTGCTGCCAAAGTTGACTCAGGTTACTTTCTTGGTTACTCTTCAACTAGAAAAGCCTACAAGGTTTTTAATTCTCACACCAGGATAGTAGAAGAAACATTGAATGTCAAGTTCAATGAGTCAAAACACACTCTTATTCCAGCACATCCTGCTGAACTCTTTGACCTTGACAACTTTCACTTTGGACCTGAAAAGACTGTTACTTCTTCCAAACCTACTTATTATGGTGATCAAAGGTTTGAAGATGAGGATCCTACACCATGGACTCCTCAAACAGTCATTAAGTCAACTACAACACCATCAGAAGTTTTTCAAACTTCTGATCAAACAAATACTGAAGGCCAAACTCAAACATCTGCTTCAGCACCTGCAACTACTGAAGAAGCTGAAACTGCTGAACCAGATATTATAGACCTCAGTAGTTTGTTTGAAGAACAAGAGCCACCTACACCTGTCAGTGGTTTACAACAACTGATTGAACACAGAGATCATCCACTTGATCAAATCATGGGTGATATAGCTTCAGGTGTTCTTACCAGAAACCAGCTCTCCAACTTTTGCCTATTCTCAGCCTTTATTTCACAGTTGGAACCAAAGAAGTACCAGGAAGCCCTCAAAGACAATAATTGGGTGCAAGCTATGCAAGATGAACTACTTTAGTTCAACAAGCAACAGGTCTGGGAAATCTGTCCTTTACCTCAAAACAAGCAACCAATTGGTACAAGATGGGTTTTCAGGAACAAACAAGATGAAGCTGGTATGATAATCAAGAACAAGGCAAGACTAGTAGTTCAAGGGTACTCTCAAGAAGAGGGAATTGACTATGATGAAACCTTTGCTCCAGTTGCAAGGCTTGAGGCCATCAGGTTATTTCTGGCCTATGCCATTTCCAACAAAATTAAAGTTTATCAAATGGATGTGAAAAGTGCATTTTTGTATGGAAAAATCAAAGAGGAGGTGTATGTCTGTCAGCCACCTGGGTTTGAGGATCCTTCTCATCCCGAGTGGGTGTACAGATTGGACAAAGCTCTTTATGGACTTAAACAGGCTCCAAGAGCCTGGTATGATACACTCTCCACCTTTTTACTCAAAAATAACTTTACAAGAGGTGCCATTGATAAAACACTTTTCATTAAACATGTTGGAAATCATGTCTTACTTGTTCAAATTTATGTTGATGATATCATTTTTGGTTCAACAAACACAAAACTGTGTGATGATTTTAAGAAACTCATGCAATCAAAATTTGAGATGAGTACCATGGGAGAACTGCAGTACTTTCTAGGACTGCAGATCAAACAACAAACAAATGGAACTTTTATACATCAATCAAAATATGTTAAAGAATTATTGAACAAATTTTCTTTAAATGACTGTAAATCATGTTCCACTCCCATGACACCAATCACACAAGTTGAACCTGATGATCAAGGAAAACAGGTTGATCAAACCATGTACAGATGTATGATAGGTTCCCTTTTATATTTAACTGCTTCTAGACCAGATATTATGTTTTCAACATGTGTCTGTGCTAGATATCAATCAGCACCAAGGGAATCACACCTTATAGCAGTCAAAAGAATTTTCAGATATCTGAAAGGAACTCCAACACTAGGAATTTGGTATCCTGCTTCAAGCAATACCAAGTTATCAGCTTTTTCAGATAGTGACTATGCAGGGTGTAAGATGACAAGAAAGTCAACATCTGGTGGTTGTCAATTCCTGGGTAACTGTCTAGTGTCATGGCAATCAAAGAAGCAAACATCTGTTGCAACTTCAACTGCTGAAGCTGAATACATTGCAGCTGCAAGTTGTACATCACAGATACAATGGCTCCAATATCAACTTCTTGATTATGGAATCAAAGAGACCAAGACACCTTTGTTTGTAGACAGCAAATCTGCCATTAGCATCATTCAAAATCCGGTACAGTTCTCAAAAACCAAACATATTGAGATCAGGTACCATTTCATAAGAGATTGCTATGAAAAAGGCAAGATTGAGGTGAAGCATGTAGCAACAGCTAATCAAATAGCTGACATCTTCACTAAGCCCCTTGACACATCAACATTTCAGAAGTTAGTATCCATGCTTGGAATGCTAAATTTGTAAGTGTTTACTTTATTTTTATTTTTTTTTTGCATATCAGTTAGAATCCAAGTTAACACTTGATTCTACCCAACTCTACATCAAACTTCTACATCAATCACTACTGTTATGCATAAAACATTTTCTTTTTCCTTTTTCCATCCTTGATTCCATCCTGTTTACCTTGGTGGAATCCAAGTTAACCTTTTCCTTCTTTTTTCTGGTTTTCACTTACAAAAGACAAAAGTCTGAAACAAAACTTCTGAAAAACAAAACTACTGATTAAACAAAAATCAGTATGAGAGAAACTACTGATGAACAAAAATCATCAGTATGGGGGTAATTTTCTGAAAAAGTGTGTAACTTCTGATAAAATAACCTTCAGAAGTTATGAATAAAGTATTTATAAAAACATTTCTCATCAGATGTTAAAACTGCTGAAGAGAAAATGGGAACTACTGATGAAGTAATCCTTCATCAGCAGTTTAAGTCAAAAGGGCAAATCTGACTTTTCCCATCATCAGAGGTTTGACCTAATCAGTTTAAAACCTCTGATAAAGAGATTTTTAACCAAAGGCGGTTTTAAAACTTCTAATAAAGAAGATTCAAGCGGTTAAAACTTCTAATAAATATCTTTTCTACACACTTATCCTTTCAAACTCAAAATATCCCTCCTTCTCTCTCAAAACTCTCTCAATAACCTATACCTGCAAATCCACTGTTCGATCAAAAACCCAAACCACATGGCTCTAGTTCTAAAACAGGGGCACAATCAAAGGGCCTTTCTTGAAAAACAAGAAGGCTGGTCCCAAGACGATGAGATCATTGATCTTGTCGTCAAATCCCAATATTTTACTGCTCTCACCATAAACCCACCAATTCACACTGAAACTCTGAATGAGTTCTGGGCAAATGCTGAGACGGATACAATGGGTGATGAGGTCATTTCCCTCAACTCAAGGATAAAAGGGAAACAACTGACCATCACACCGGCCACACTAGCAACAAGACTGGGTCTGGATGATGTAACTGCCCCTGACCATGTTGCTAACACTGATATTCATCTAACCATGACTGAGTGTGGTTATCAAGGTACTCTCTCCCATGCTACAATATTCAAAAAATATTTTGAACCAAAGTACAAGCTTTTGTTTCATTATATTATTATGTGTTTGAGTCCAAAAACAGGGTCTTATGACCAGATGCCCTCCACTTTTCAACCAATATTTCATTCCATTGTGAATGAAACTAAATTCAGGGCATCAAAACTATTTTTCAATGAGTTGGTGTTACATCACAATAATACCAAGAAAAAGTTTTTGTTATACCCAAGGTTCATTATGCAATGCATAATAGGGGAACTGGGTAATGAGGTGCTTGTGGGAAAAATTTCAACTTTAAATCCTTTAACATCACAAGCATACTCAAGGCATAACAAACCGGCTGCCTGGCCAGAAGTTGATCAGGGAGAACAACAACAAGTCCCCCGGAAGCCCACATCTTCCAAACTCACACCACCAAAAGCCAAAAAGCCCAAGCCAACAAAAACTGCACCCCACCAACCCAAAAGAAAAGCTGTTCAGGAGGTTGAGATGCCTGAACATGCTCATGAGCATTCTGCTCTTCAAATAGATGAGACTGAAACACCCTCTCAGTCTCATCCATCTCAAACCCCACCAAGAGCACCCATAACCGTTTTATTCAAAAGAAAAAGACTTAGAAAAACATATCAAACACACTCTTCTTTTGAAACTGCTGAACAACAACTTTCACCACCAATTGCCCAAACTACTGAACCAACCCCACAAATTTCTGAACAAGAGGCAATAGAAATTGCCAAACTTCTCTCTGGGCTAAAAGAGAATGTCCCATCTAATCATGTCAGTCCCCTACAACCACAACAAACAGGGGACATAACTACTACATCAGACATGGATGTGGACATCTCTAGCCCTATCCCAAGAGATGAGGGTGGACCAGAGTCTTTAAGCCCAATCTTAGAGACTCTTGGGGCATCTGAGGCTGCTACTACTCAGTTACCACCCAGTGGTGGATCTGAGGATAGAAGTAACATAGCTAAGACCTCAGATGTGGCAACTACTGATGAAGGCTTAATGCCTGAAGTAGGAAATCCTCAGTACCAAGAAAAAGAGGTTCATGAGAGAACTGAGTTGGGCTCAGCTCATGATTTAACTGAGACAGTCCTCATTGAGGGCAACATCAGGGATTCAGATGATTCCATTAGTTTGGATGATGTTTCACACACTCAAACTACTGAATTGACGGCACTTTCTGAAGGTCCTGTTTCAGGGGTATCCAGGCTCAAGAAGCCAGTCACCTCTGCACAGGTTAAAGCCCACTCAATCCCTAAAACCCCTAGAGTGGCATCCTCTGTACAACATGAGGATCTCCCAAAAACACCCCCTTCACAACAAATGCCTACCCAATTCCCTGGGCAAACAAGCATAGACCTGAACCAGCTATGCAGCCCAGAGGGTCCCCTGTACCACATGATGAATACACTCATCAGAAATCACTTCCAAACATATACAGCTGACTTGGAGCTGTCCATCAAGAACCAATTTGGAGTGATCAAGACCAAGATGAACGATCTGTCTAATAAAATAGACTTCAACAGCAAACAGATTGCTCATCTTCAAGGACAATTCTCCCAACCCTCTGCTTCAAGGGTTAAAATTGATGAATCCAAAAAGGGGGAGAAGATCAGGGAACCTAAGGAGTCATTCCAAGCCAGGATAAGGGCAAGAGTGGCACTCCTTGAAAGAGATCAAAAAGATCAGGCCAGGAAAGAAAAATTGGCCAAACAGTTTGGTGTTTCAATAGAAGAAATTGAAGCTGCAGAGAAAGAAGATGAGACCCAAACATCTGAAGAATCCCTAAGGCAAAATGAAGAAACTTCTGATGACAAAACTTCTGATGAAGAATCAGAAAGTACTGAAGACAATCCTTCAGTAGCTGACAAACCATCAGCAGTTGTCAGCACATCAGAAGTTAACACTTCCAAACCTCAAACAACTGAACCTTCCAGAACCACTGCTCCCATTCAACCAACATCGGATCCCATCAGGCCTACAACTGTTACTACAATGACTGTATTAAACCCTTCTCCTATCTCTCAATCAGCTGAACTATTAGAGAAGAGCTTAATTGCAGCCAACAAAAAGGCCAGAGAAGATCAGATTTGGAAATCTCTGGAAGAAAGGGATGATTTGGATTTAAGCCATGAAGAAAAACTTCAGGCTTATGCAGCTGAATTACAAAGGCAGGCTAGCCTTGATGAGATTGCTGAACAAGATAAAAGACAACAACTGGTGTCTTATATTACCAAGAACAGCAAGACTAAAGCCTTTACACTCAAAGGACTCTCTATGCAAGAGCTGACAAGAAGAGCACAACTGCTTGCAGACAAAGTGGCCACAAGCAAAGATGGAAAGGCCAAGAGAGCCCAGATAATAGAAGAGTTAGTAGCAGAAGGATATGGTTCAAAAGCCTCAGTATCCAGATGGAAAGAAGAAAGACTGATGGATACTTATAGAAAATACTTGGCTGCCAAGGCTGCAAATCCTGAGAAGTTTCAAACTGCTGATCCTTCAAGATCAGTAGTTAGAACTTCTGGTGCATCTAGAAGAACTGCTACTCAGAAGAAGAAGGCAGAGGACAATGTCAAAACTGACTTCAAAATGGTACTACTTGAAGGAAGTTCAATAGTCCATTCAGATTTTGACATTGAGGAGAAACCTCTGTTAACACAATTCAGGGATCCTTCCACTTTTGCTTATCAAATACAAAAGACCATCAAAGAAAAGCTGCATACCAGAGTAGTGACTGAACACCATCTCCCAACTGTTCAGATGCCTGATATGCAACAACAACAAGGAAGAGAATCCCACCTGAGGCTATCTGAAACTGAAGACATCCAGCACTCAGGACCATCAACCCAAGGGACAAGTCTGGTTCCCTATTCTTCTGACTTTAACAAGTCAAATATCCCTATCATCAGATGGTCACTTACTGATAACAACTCAGTACTGTTGACAAGAAGAGACCTCTCAAGCAGGGCTTACAAGAAGATCAGTGATCTGAAGAAACTGTCAACACAAGACCTGCTCACAATTCAACATCTAGAACCACAAAGAGGATCTCTATCTGATGGTCAGTTAAACCAGCTCAAGAACACCATGTACAAAGAGATATGGAAGATTGTTCAAGACAGAAGAAACACATAAGGAATTAGTAAGGTTTTGGCTTCATCAATCCAGGGGGAGATTGTTAGGACAAAGAGGATTGGTAAAACCACTTTTGTAAACCTTAGTCTAATTCACTTCTGTCATTTTGGCTAAGTATAGAAGTACTGAAAAGAAGACAAGAAACTGCTGATTAGAAGATATGAGAAGTGCTGAAGAAGCAGAAGTTCTGAAGTCCAAACCAGACAAGTTCACTTCAGAAGTACTGAAGACAAAACTACTCTTCAGTAGTTGTCCTTCATCAGCACTTAGCAATAGATATTTCCCACCGCCTTTTTGCATCAGTAGTTTGTTGTTTAATATTACTTTTAGCTGTATTTGTTTCTTTCAATGTTGCAACTTGTGCAACTTGTTTCTGTAGTTTCTGTACTTGCTTATTAGGCAAGATACATGCATGTAAACGTCTATAAATAGGAGGCTTCAACCTTCTATTTTAGACATTGATTTTAATAGAAAAATCCTTCAAACACTCTCATTGTTCTATTCCATTTCTGTATTTATTGTGAATCTCTCTAAGTATCTAATTCTCATTTACAACTTAGATTCATAATAAATACTTTGTCATTTATTAGTTTCAAACATCAAGGGGGAGTTATAACTCTGCCTTAGTGTAAAAAGTGTTGCTTTAACTTGTAACATTCCGCTGTGCTTATAATCTGATTTACAAGGACTTGCTAAACACTTAAGTGTCAAGATAGCAAGTTCTTACTTAGCAAAAAGAGCAAACTGATCCAACAACGGTTACAAAGGCGCGTGTGGCCTCCCACACGCCTGACACAAGACGTCTAGCACCCACCACGTGACACAATCCTAAAGGATGCCAGTTGCACTCACGTACGTGGCTTCCCACGTACGTGACGCACGATGTTTTTCCACTCGCCACGTGTCAACTTCCTGCAGAATGGAAGCTCCACTCGCGCGTGTGGATGGCCACTCGCCAGATACAGACGAAAAAAGGACACCACCCATGTGCTAACGTGACTGCCATCATGACAGACATATTCTCTGTCAGTTGACACGTCTACCAACTTCCTCGGCTTCCTCAACATGCCTCCTCGGTTCCCCCAAAATAATTACAACCTTTTCAATTTCTCGTCGCATTTACATCCAATCATATCAACATTAACTACAAATGCTACGCATTAACTACACCAAAAAGTGGAGACACGTCACCCGCCGGATTTACACTTCAACAACCAGGCCTGCCACGTCATCACTTGGCATTGGTTTGACGTACATCAAAACACTGTTCTCTGCCGGATTTACACTTCAAAACCATGCCTGCCACGTCATCACTTGGCGATGGTTTGACGTAAATTCAAAAAGATGTTCTCCGCCCATTCCTCCTTAGGGTCAGGCTTGCCATGTCATGTCATCACTCGGCGATAAGTTGACGTGAAATCAAAAGACGTTCTCCGCCTGATTCCTCCTCATAGTCAGGCATGCCACATCATCACTCGGTGATACGTTTACGTAAAAACGAAAAGACGTTCTCCGCCTGATTCCTCTTCAGGGTCAGGCCTGCCACGTCATCACTCAGCAATGGTTTTGCAACGCATAAATGGAAAAATATTTTCCACTTATTTACGTTTCTACATTCCGAAAACTGTGAAGCACCTATTCAGGTGTCCCACATGCGCATGTCACAGATGTAAATAATGACAAAGCAAAGAAAAATGGTCTTCCTCTTTGCTGAAGGTAAAGGAATATATGGGTAAAAAAGGGAAATATATCATAATATAGATAAAAGGTTCGCTTTTATCTTGATATATGTTAAAACGCCGGGACAAGCACTTTTTAGCATACATCCGACAATAAGCAACATGCGGAGCGCTGGACCCTCCCGGATGCGCTCGATATGCTAACTGACAATTGTGGATGAGACTTCGCCCACATCTCACAAGTTATAGTCCAGCGTCCTACCAGACCATCCCGGAATTATAAACATCACCTTTGTGTGTAACTAGAAGAGATATCCAGAGCTCGGGGCCAGAGTTTGGCCAAACCAAAAATCGGCTACTTTTAGGGTTTGTTATCCGTGTTGCAAAATTTGGCCAAACCAAAATCGGCTACTTTTAGGGTTTGTTATTTTGTTTTGTTATTGGCACTTGTATTTCTAATATTTGTAGAGTTTATTTTCATTGCGCTTCCCTTCAGTTTAGGGTTTGTTATTTTTTGTATATCATACTTGTGTTCTTTGTTTAAATTATTGTTCATCCTCTTATAGTTTTAACATGTTAATCGATTCTTCTTTGGATTATTTGATGATGTGGGTTGTACATGCCTCTATTTTTTTTAAACACATGATAAACTCTTGGTTCTTTAACTTCTGAAACATTTTACAAAATTCCTTTTTTCATTTTTAAAACTTGCCAAGTTACATCAAAATAGAAGGTAGACGGACAACAAGTTGCGCCGCCACCCCTTTCTGAATTGCAAACCCTAGTCTACCAAATACAAACCCCTGCCCCTGGAGATGAGCTATTGCTGTGGATAACTCTTTGGACCCTGGTCAAGAAACGAATAGCTTCTGGTAACTTATTAAGATTTTTAATCTTATTTATTATGATTTTGATGTTATTTATTAAGATTTTTAATCTAATTTATTGATTATTGATATTACTATTCTTACATATATATATTTCGGTTTAATATAGTTGACCGAATTTATTTTTTATTATGTTAAGACATAATTTAGTTGGTGTGTTCGGATGAAATCCTGTTTTTTAAATGTAAAAACGTAGAATGATTAAATACGATTGAATATTAAATCTGATTAAATATATATCTAAAAAATGAGTAACTAAAAAAATCGGTATTTCAAAAGAATAATCAAAACTGAATAAATCGGAATGATAAACTTCTTGAAACACATGAATGAGTGATTATATTATTTTTGCTTCAATATTTCTTAACATTGCTATTCAATCTGCAAATAATACAAATGATTATAATATTTTCTAAACAAAATCGATATTTTATCATTGAAATGAATAGATCCGAATACTTCATCTTTCATAATTGGTTAACAAAATCGTAATTTAGGTGATAAATCATCTAAAAAAAGTCGTTTAAAAAATCGTAACCAAGAATGATTTAGAATAATAAATCATCCTAAATCGTTTAAAAAATGATTAAAACGATTGATTTCTTTTAATATATAAATAGTAACCAAGGTGATAAATAATGTGCAGCGTATTTAAACAAAGACGATTAAAATATTCATTCTAAATATGTTTCATGTAAAAAAAGTGATTAAAACACTGTCAAACAAAGACGATTAACATATTCATTCTAAATCGATTGATTTAAAAAACCTGATTAAAACACAGTTAAACCATATAGAATGATAATTGAAATGAATGAATATCACTTTAAAAATATATCAAATGACCGATTCAATACTCGGGAAGAATGAATATCAATGTTAAAGACGATTGATTTCTTTTGTAATTATGTTAAGAATAAATAATGAAGCGAAAATAATAATAGTAATCAACATTAGAAGAGTATGATCGATGATTACCTAGAATCGTTTATGGAGAATCAAGAAACTATGAAAGATGAAGTAGGAGGATAGAGGTGTTTGTTTGGAAGAAATGGAGAATTATGTTCTGGAGAATGAAAAAAAAATGGTTTATATACTTCAATTTCGGAGCTCCAATTTAAAGTTGAATCCATGAGGACCTTCTCTAAGGCTTCCATTCGACTCGAGTGTACTCTTTTAATATATAGATAGACTTAAAATAAAGGCCATAAACTTGAAAATAAGTTCAAATTCTAATAATTTTAAAATAAAAAAATAATCAATATATGTTACTGATATCTTGTTAAATAGTTCAAAATTTGTTAGGGGGAAGGCGCACTACCCGTGAGGTTTTTTAACTTCACTTATTTCAACCAATCCTACACTGACACATCACTTCACTAATTTCTTTTACTGAAACCGTTTTTTAGAGTCAGCACTCCACTAATTCTTTACCCATCAATCAGTTATTTTCACACATAATAATAATAATAATAATAATAATAATAATAATAATAATAATAATAATAATAGATCGAGTGGCCCCAATTTCTTTTCCAAATGCATCAAATACCCAACTAAATTATTTGTGGTGCATGTGCTTTTCTAAGATTTTTGTTATTATTATTATTATTATTCATCTTCTATCGTCTTCTAAAAGCTTCTTCTTCTCCTTCATTCTTTGTTCTTGGTTCTTCATTGATCAGACTGAATTCTAGAAGGATGACAAGTATGAAATTTATTAAAGGCATAGTTTTTTTATTAACGAGGAGAGAGAAATTCAGTGAAGCAGTCCGTTAACTACAACCAGGAAACGTTTCACGGATCCACTACCAGCACTGGTGGCGGCGGTGTTACCGTGCTGGTAGTGGGGTACCCATGACCAAATCTGGCAGCGCGCCATCCCCATAGAAAAACTCAAATCATGAAAGAAAATTAAGTTAAACATGAAAGAATCGATAAATTTATACGGGGCTCATGTCAACCCAACATCATTTTGGGGAAAACCTGAACCCACATTCTAGTAGTGTGACCATTTTGTCACAAAGTTTTTCTACAAATAAAAAATTATGTCACAAATTTTTCAAACAAAGTTGCTACACATTTTTTTACGACAAAAAATCCACTAAATTTTAAAACAAATTTGCTACGCAATAATTATAAATACTTAGGAAGTTGCGTAGGAAATGGATCACAAATTTCCTACACCATATTTTTGTTGAAAATTGTGTGACAAATATTTTCATTGAAAACCGCGTAGGAAATGGATCGCAAATTTCCTACACCATATTTTCCTACGCAATTTTCAACGGATCGCTGGCGAAAATATGGTATAGTAAATTTGCGATCCATTTCCCTCACAATTTCATAAGTATTTGTCACAATTGCATACCAAATTTGTTTAAAATCATATAGTTTTTTTTGTCGTCACAAATGAGTAACAACTTTGTCAAAATTTGTAACGCATGTTTTCTATAGGAAAACTTTGTCTCAAAATGGCTACTTTCAAGCAGTGCCAGAACAAATTGATACTTTTAAAACCAGACAGTCTTGACCCATATTGATTTTGCTCAAACCCATATTCGACCAGACCCAACCCGAACCTGTTTTAACTCATAAAATGAACCCGCCATATGACCAACTTTTGGAGGCTTAGTAAAAACTATACAAAATTCTTTTCAATACCAAGTTTTACGATGTTGCAACATATAACGCTTAAAATATAGTATCATTCTTGGAGAAGAAACTTCAAAGTAGACAGGGCTCTCTCGAAGCAAACAAATATATATAAAAAAACCCATAACATTTTAAATGCTATGTTACACTTATAATCCTAAATACAAGTTAACCATGAGAACCATTTTATTTTAAAACAATAATAAAATCAAACTTATATAATTCACACGGTTATTCAGATGCGATTGTAATCTCATATCTCCTCATAAGTGATGTCCCCGTGGCTATACCTGATCCCATTACAACTTCAGATGAAGACCAATCTGAACCACCCACATTCCACGCCATTTGAGACAAAGCATCATTTGGTTCATTAGTCCCAGAAATCAAATGTGTAAAAGGATTTAAAGGCTCAGGGATCTCTAACACACCTTCCAACATCTTAATGATGATGCTCATCACTGGCCTAGCCTCGGGCCTATATTGAACACAACAAAGAGCCACCTTTAGCATCCTCTCCACCACTTCTTGATCCTTCTCTTCAGTCCCACAAACTATCATCAAATCTTTCAATTGTTTTTTTTCGTATTTGCCCCATGCCCAAAGTGGGAACCATTGTTGGCTATCACCGAGAGATACGTCCATATTTCTCCTTCTCCCGATGATCTCAAAAAGTAGCATCCCGAAACTATAAACATCACATTTATGTGTAACCGGATGAGGCATCCAAAGCTCAGGAGCAGCGTAGCCTGGGGTACCTCGTCCTGCTGTCATGGTTATATGGGTCTTATCCCTATTGCAAAGTTTGGCCAAACCGAAATCGGCTACTTTTGCACAAAAATTTGAATCCAAGAGTATATTTCCTGGTTTAATATCATAGTGAACTATTCTTTGAGCACATTCTTCATGCAAGTACATGATGCCTCTCGCAGTTCCCACCGCAATTTCATGAAGCTTGTCAAACCCTAGCATAGGCTCTTTGTTTCCTTTAAACAAGTGATTATCCAATGAGCCGTTAACCATGAACTCATATACAAGGGCTATTAAAGTGGATTCAATGCAAAACCCATAGAGCCTAACAAGATTAAAGTGATGGGTTCTTCCCATAGTACTCACTTCTGCCATGAATTGTTGCTCTACTCTCTTGTTAGAAGCCCCATTTAGTACTTTCACAGCTACAGACTTATTGTTGCTAATGATTCCTTTGTAAACTGTCCCGAAGCCGCCTGAACCCAGCACGATGCTGAAGTCATCTGTAGCTATTCTTAGTTGTTGAGAGGTGAACCGGATGGGCTTTTCCTTTTCCATGTCATCAAGGAACTGGACCATGGCCTGGGGATTAAACTGAGAGTTGTCTTTGTCTAAATCCTCAGCCTTCGTTTCCGTAGATTCCTCATTTGGATGGGAGCAGCAGTACCATGCTGTACAAAGTCAACAAAGAAATCATTATTCATTAATATTTAGATTCCGCTAAAAAATATAATATTATAAATGAGTACGGTTCAGGTCATTAATTATACTTGACGGCACGATACAACTTACCGAGTGTCCAAACAAAAACACCAGACAAAATAAAAACACAGACTAAGAGGAAAACAGAAGAATTCTCATGAGGAAGAAGAGAATCAAAATCATAAGCAAGAGGAGAATCAGAATCATAAAGCTGGGGAGAAGAAGCTAAATCATAAGGAAGGGGAGAAGGAGAAGGAGAAGGAAAATGATAAGACATAATATATAGTTAGAAGTTGTAAGTACTGAAAACCTAGCTATTTAAACATAATACATGTTTATAGAGAGTTTCAAAGTAGTAAGTAAATAAAGAATGGTGTCTAAATTTTGCACATTATAAACTTTGGTGAAGCTGTCGCTATTTGGGCGGTGTGAGCAAGGATTGTACATGTGGTTCTCCATTTAACAGGGTTTATCAACGTGTCTTCATACAAACCAGACGCATAAATAGCTTGGAAAGAGAAAGGTTATAGCTAGGTTGAGATCAACGGCAGCCTGTTGTGGTCCCGTCTTTCATCTTCTCTGCACGTGTGCATCGTACGGCGGAAGGAGGCACAACAGCACCCTTCGACAACTCCGTCGGTACGATACTTCATTAGCACCCTTCGACAACTCCTCATTCATATTCTTACCCATCATTTTCTTTTCTTTTCTTTTCGATTCTATTTGTTTTCTGTGTTACTGTTCAATCGATTTTGTTAGTGTTCTTTGTTTGTAGGAGATGGTTTGATTATGTGGTAAGCATGAATCCTGGTGTGTATAAATATTGATGCTGAACATGAATTGAAGTTGAATGATGAAGATGAACATTTCCCAAATCCCAACGGCCATCATTAGCGAAGTAAGTCACATTCAACCATATATTAGTGTCTCTTCATATCGATTTGTAAGTTGCTGGATGAGGTCAAAATTAACTATTGTAGTTGTGAATAAAGCAGAAACCAAGCTCCAAATTTGCTCAAGTCATTCTTGAAATCTGTTATAATTAGAAAAGGAAGTATTTCATGTAGCTTCATTTTTGCTAAAAACTTTTGCTTTAAATCAACATTTTTCATATCCACTAGCTTTTACGCCAACTATTAAAGCCTCTGACCCACATTTTTGCACATTAGAGATGGTCAAAAGTGGTATAAGTTTAGTACTTAGTTGAACAGTAGCGACTTAAAGAGAGGGTATTGGATTTGTTATGTAATAGTTTTTCGTGTGAGTATCCGAACCTTGATTATTTTTACTTTTTAGGAATATGGTTGTGCACATATAATGTATATATGTGTGGCCCTTGGGGGGCAAAAGTAAAGTTGCACTAGTTTTAACGTTATTTTACTAATTTCGTGAAAATAACGTTAAAAACGACGGACGGTTAATCATGCATCATGTGGTGGCGTGGATAGCCAAAAGACAAAGGGGTACATGCACCGATCGGGTTTGTCCCGATTGCTAAGTGTTTTGTGCCTCATGTCCAAGGCTTGATACCAAACCACATCGAGCCAAGGGTCTCACTGGAAGCAGTCTCTATTCTTAGGGGTAGAGGTAAGGCTGTCTACATCTTACCCTCCTCAGACCTTACCTTAGCTTTGCTATAGGTGGGATTAACTGAGTATGATGATGATGATGAGGAATATGGTTATGATGATTGTATTTTTATCATAATATTTTATAAGTGTTACAAGAACTGTTGTGGTGTCGTAATAATGCAGTTCGGGGTCTTAGATGGTCTATTTCGGGTGCCTTCCAGTTGTTTGTTGATATGCTTGAGTTAAAGTTTTTATTTATTTATTTTGTTGCCTGGTTGTTGGTAGGCAAAATGTGTAGAGTTATTAGTTATTCATGATTTTTATATGTTTAGTTGTTTTATCTTGTGTTGTTTTTTGAATGTTTTAGTTGTTTGGTTCTTAATGGGACTTGTAGCTGTATGTTTCAAGCAATTCACATGTTGTCGTTTTCATTTACTCAGGTTGGATTTTCGCTTTTGTTGGCGTACGACGTCAGTGTGGTTTTCTTGCTGGATGTAGGTAATATTTTTTTTGTTTGTGTTTCTTATTTTTTAGTCATGTGTATTTTTGTTGTGTTTATGTTATATGTTTGTTGTTTAAACGTGTATGTAAGGTTAGCCTGTAGAATGTTTTGAAGCTCTTGATGATTGTTTTTTCCACATTTTAAACAATTTAGTAAACTGAGTTGGTGAGTCATCCAAAACGTTGGTTGACTAGACTCACTTAATTGCATCATCTCTAACAATATTTGAGTTTGCACCTTCTGGATAGGTTTCAGATTCTTGGTCTCATCCCAGATAATATAATTTATTCTTTAACTTGATATTTTCCATATAGAGGTTACTTATTATCAATTTATGGGTTTATATCATAGCGTTCGTTCGGTTTACACCGGGTACAACTATGATTTTTAATGTTTTCTGGTATACGTATCTTTTAACAGTATATGGTATCTTCCAGCCTTTAAGATGTGTGTCTATGTTGTATAAGTTTTTTTTAAAATTATTTTATGTTGGACGTCTACCTTTAACGTCTTTTATAAAACTGATAGCACATGTCATTGTGTAGCCTGTAAAAAGGTGCCGTGGTCCGTTTTTTCCGTTAGAGGCTGGATGTTCATCTCAGTTGGAAGCAAGCTCTTCATCTGCTACTGCACTTCAGAGGACGCGTAGGCAGTCAATGTTGCGTTCCCGAGCAGTGTATGATGTTGGAGTTGCTTCTACTTCTGGTTTACCTGGTGTGCGAGAACCATCGTTGCGTACATCTGTTTATTACATTGATCTTGGTTCTTGCACCGAGGTCTGTGAGTTTTGTGGTGCGTATTTTTGGTTTTGGTTTGAGGAACGCCTTTCCTCATTTCCATTGAGTACCCGACCTCGCTTTAACCGTTGTTTCCGGGTTGGAAGGTTGGTACTTAATTATCCATCACAACCTCATGAATTATTGGTTAACCTTTTCTCCGATCATCAGTTTATGAAAGATATAAGGGCATACAATTCTATGTATTTAATGACCTCATTTGGTGCAGCTATTGACGACAGTGTTAAATGTAATTTTTTTATATGTATATACATAAGAATATGGTACCTATATTAAAGATAATAAAACGTTCGTTATTATAGTGTACAGTTTTAGAAAATAATAGTTACGTATAAAAAAATTATTGACGTTTAAAAAAGACAAGGGATGTTACATGTGTCTTGCATGTGGGTTTTTAAATTTAGAACACACCAAATTACTTTTTTTTTTTTTTTTTTTTTTTTGTCATGTGTAGAACAGTGGAAACCCTTTAACCTGAAACCCATTTCTTCCTAAGTTCGAATCCCTCCCCACACGTCGGTCCATTTCAAACCTATTGGGTACATTTTTTTCGATAGATGGCAAAATTCAAACTGGGTACCTTTCGGGCAGGAACCCCATAGGGGAAAACCTTCCCACCTCCGCTGTAGCAACTGGGCTACAACATCATTGGCACCAAATTACTATTATACTCATATGTAGTCAAATAAGTCAATTAAAATTATAACACATATTACAATTTTACCACTGATAAATCTCCAACCTTCATTTATTTTTCTAACGGATAAAAACACTTATTACCATTTCTCACAAAATACCACCTTTGCATACTAACCTTCATTTATTTTTCTAACGGATAAAAACACTTATTACCATTTCTCACAAAATACCACCTTTGCATACTAGCCCTAACAATTTTTACAACAATATGTTTTCATTTATGTTTGGCTTATGTTGTTATTGACACTTATATTTCTAATATTTGTAGATTTTCTTTTCGAGCATGTTTGGCTCTCCTTATTTCCACCTCCTTATAATTTACTATATGAAACCCGCGTGTTGCGGCGGGGTCGACAATACAAGGCAGGAACATAATTTAAACCTTGTAACGATAAAAAAAATCATATGTAAGTTGTATATATTTATATATAAAAGCACTCGCGCTTAACGGCGGGGAAGTTTCTAACATTAATTAGGATAGTTGCATGATACCATGTTACGCTTTATATACATATCGACACAAAAAAAATATGTGGATGGGTCTTTAGTTTACACTAAACGGAGGAAGCAAAAATTTTCTTTCAAAATGTGTAAAAGTTGTATAAGAAAAAAGAAATAAAACAATAAAAAAGACATTTTTGATACGTACAACATATATAGGTGCTTGGATGTGCTCTTTGAGTTGGTATTACAACTTGAAGTCACTACAAGTCAATATGACCAATCAAATCCAACAATTTATTGAAACTAATTGTTAGGATTATTCATTATTGTCTAACTAGTTTAACCATCTATTTATGATTCTAATTATTCAAGTTGGTATATTGAACCCAATTAATTTCCATTCTATCATGAATGATTTGAGTTGCCGATTTAGTAATAACTTATTGTTTTGGCTTCAAGACTGTGCCTGCATTTTCACTCTTCGCCAGGGCCGGCTGGGGGCATGGGCAGGGTGGTCGATCGCTGAGGGCCGGAAACATTTTAGGGCCCGTATCGGTGGCGGATTTACTATGAGAGTACGGTGAGCATGTGCTTTCTCCGGTGACCCACCAGAATCCGTCAAAACAGTGAAAAGTTTTGACCATGGTTGAGAGAGAAACAAAGGCGTCTGATGAATAAGGTGGTTGTTTTGTGGTGGCGTGGAGGAGAATACGGACGGAGATGGAGATCGCGACGGTTTGGTGGTGGTTCTGTACTTTTGTCGTGGTGTTGTTGTATGGTGATGATGGGGTTGTGTTGGGGTTTTGGCTAGTGAGAGAGAGAGGGAGGAAGAGTGGGGTAATGAGGTTTTCTTTAAAAATTTAAAATATTCTACTTTTCTTTGTCACCTTTTCAGTTTTTTTGTCTGTATATAACGTGGTAGATAAAATAATATACAATATAATTTCATAGAGTTTTTTTTAACGACAAAAATAAATACTACAATCATAGAGTTTTATATACAATACAAATTCATAAAATAAATACTACAAATTTGTTGTTGTCCGTATATATTGACCTTTAAAAAAAAAAGACACTTTCTTACGGTCTAAAATATGCTAGATAAAATAATATGCAATAAGATTTCATAAAGTTTTATATCAAATTAATTTTAAAGTTATCAAATAAATATTAATATATGGTTATAAATTTAAATGTTGGGCAAGCATTGAACCAACTATTTTTTTATTAACACATAATTGCGAAAAAATATATCAAGATAGCGGGCAGGCGGACAACAAGCTGCGCCGCCACACCTTTCTGAACGGCAAACCCTAGTATACTAAAAACAAACCCCTGCCCGCTGGCGTCGAGATACTAAAATTTAAATGTAATTTTCTTTTCAATTTAAAAAGTAAAAATAAAAAAAAAAACACATCATGAAACACGACAAATACATTGTTTGTAGTATTTATGGCAGAAGATATATAGTTTGAAACAAAAATTATGTGATTGGGGAGTTTATATGGGTAGGGCCTATGTTTTTCATGTCGTCGAGGGCCTAAATTTCTTTTTACATTTTCGGGGACGGCCCTGCTCTTCGCCCCTACCTTAATTCCAGCCTCCAAATGAGACATCCTTGGAAAATGAAAAAAATTTTGCATACTCTTTAAACCTTTTGAATATGACATATGAACCCATGATTCCCATTATATCACTTTAATCTTAGTTTATTTAATAAATCCTTTATGACTAAAACAATTACGTCCGGATGAATAAAATAAGTAAATAATAAGACTTGTAACTTGAAACCTTAATCCCTACATACCAGTTATATTCAATGTGAATCAAGAACCACGAAGAACAATAATAGAGCAAAACGCCTGCCAATTTATGTCTTATATAAAAACAAAAATTGGTAAGGGATGTAGCGCACGCACGCATAAGGCTGATAATGAGTTCATTAACGACAATGTTATAATCATTTTTTTGAGTTCATTGGTCAGATCTTTTTGTGAAAATAACGTTAAAATAACGTTAAAAACGACGGACGGTTAATCATGCATCAAGTGGTGACATTGATAGCCAAAAGACAAAAGGGTACATGCACCGATCGGGTTTGTCCCAATTGCTAAGTGTTTTGTCCTTTATGTCCAAGGCTTGATACCAAACCACATCGAGCTGGGGGTCTCACTGGAAGCAGCCTCTCTATTCTTAGGGGTTGAGGTAAGGTTGTCTACATCTTACCCTCCTCAGACCCTACCTTAGCTTTGCTATAAGTGGGATTAACTGAGTATGATGATGATGATGATGATGATGATGATGATGATGATGATGATGATGGTCAGATCTTTTTGTTCATATAGAAGGGTCATTTCAAATATTTTAAAAAGTACATGATACGAGGAGTACAAAATAACACAAATCCTTGCCATGAAGTTTCACAGGGACTTGTAAGTTTAACCTCAAGTATAGGTAAATACAAAAACGTATATATTTGTTTGCATCAAGGAGAAAAATAATAGAATTAAATCATTAATATAAGATGAACGACTTTTTGGAATTAGGGAAAAAGTAATCTTGCTACTGAAACAAAAGGCACACATGTTGGTACTGTAATTAAGCAACATGTTTCAAGTTAAACAACAAATACCTTCCATTCATATGACTTTAGATTAGGTGCGAGTTGCTCAACAATAATCTCTTGCATTGCAGCTAGCATGCACATAAGTTAACAATCAATAACCAAGGTCAAGAATAATTAAAAGCATCGTTACGGTAACTTCGATAAGGTAAGCTATGGTTGGGTGAGGGGTGGTGTAGTTAACCACCGGGGTGTTGGTATTTTGAGGCGAGAAATTGTGTTCTCGTAGGAAGTGAGTAAGTTAGCGACAATCTTTAGTGTCATGTCCGGGAATGTTACAATAGTAGCAATAGGTGTTATTGTTGCGAGTCGGACGAGTGCTAGTATTGGTAGTTCAAGGTGGCCCTTGGTTTCGGGTTGTGGCGGCAGTAATGTGGGTGATTTGTTTGGCCATGGTGAATCGAAAGAACAAAAAAAAACGAAGCAGAATGTGGACAGAAGGTGTTTGTCGAGTAGGTTGGGATCGAAGATGGCTCAAGGGAGCTTTTAGGCTCTTGATACCATATAAAGGTTGAAATGTTATTGTATTGATACTTGAAAAATGATTACAAAGTTTACAACTCAATTTATAGAGATACAAAAAACAATACACTAATTACAAATGTTTGATCAAGAGGAGAGAATCATGGAGAGAATTATGTAGCTTGATTTTAGGGAGAGGATCATACAAAGACTTCAATATTGTTGACTAAATAAATGAAGAATAATATTGAATTAATTGGTGCTTAATTCATAAAGTTGATACTCTAGGTGATAGAACTAACCAACCATAAGAGACATATTATTTTCAAAACAAACTTTGATGTTTTGCTTTTGTTTCACATAACTATAGTATCCGGATTCCATTCCTGATTATAGGTGCGGTGCCTATGTGACTAAAGCATATCTTGTTACAACTTATAGAGACGAAGACCAATTTGAACCACTGATATTCCATGGCATTCGAGTAAAAGAAACACTAGGTTCATTACTCCTTGAAAACAAATGTGTAAAAGGATTTAAAGGGATAGGTACCTCTAACACACCTTCCAACATTTTAACAACCATGCTCATCATTGGCCTAGTCTCGGTCCTATATTGAACACAACAAAGAGCCACCTTTAGCATTTTCTCCACAACCTCACGATCCTTTTCTTCAATTTCACAATCTATCATCAAATCTTCCAATTGATCCTTGTCATATTTGTCCCACGCACATACAGGGAACCACAATTGGCTATCACCAAGAGTAGTGTCAATGTTCCTCCTCCTCCCAATGATCTCAAAAAGTAACATTCCGAAACTATAAACATCACATTTATGTGTTACTGGAAGAGGCATCCAAAGCTCAGGGGCAGCGTAGCCCGGGGTACCTCGTACCCCTGTCATGGTTAAATGGGTGTTTTCCCTGTTGCAAAGTTTGGCCAAACCGAAATCAGCCACCTTTGCACAAAAATTTGAATCCAAGAGTATGTTCCCTGGTTTAATATCATAGTGTACTATTCTTTGAGCACATTCTTCATGCAAGTATGTGATGCCTCTCGCGGTTCCCACCGCAATATCGTAAAGCTTGTCAAACCCTATCATATTCCCTTTGTTTGCTTTAAACAAGTGATTATCTAATGATCCATTGGCCATATACTCATATACAAGAGCTATTAGACTTGATTCAAAGTAGAAGCCATAAAGCCTAACAAGATTAAAGTGATAAGTTCTTCCCATAGTACTCACTTCTGCCATGAATTGCTCCTCTATCCCTTTGTTAGAGGTCCCATTTAGTACTTTCACGGCTACAACCTTGTTGTTGCTGATAATTTCTTTGTAAACTATTCCGAAGCCGCCTACTGTAACATCACACAAATTTTCTTTATATATATATATAGAACTCCCTCGTTTATTCATCCGATTCATGTTTACAGTATCTTTACCATCCATTTTGTTAATTTTTTTTGTTTAAATAATGACTTATAATCAATATTAAATTGGATTGTATTAAAAATTCTAATTTAAAAACGTTAAAAAAATGTTTGCCTGTGCCAGGATTCGAACCCGAGTCCCTGGCGGGCTAAACCTTAACCACACCACACAAACCACTACACCATTTGGTGTTTTGTGATGTTAATTAAAACCAATTAAACTTAAACCCTTTCAAGGTCCCTTAGTCAAACGTAGTCTCCTAGTCAAGTCAAGTCAAAGTGTTAGTAAATATGGTCTCCTAGTCAAGTCAAAGTGTTAGTAAATATGGTCTTCTAGTCAAGTCAAAGTTGTTCTTAAATTCAAGCCTAGTCAAAGTAGTCCCTAATTACAACTCCAAATTATACACTATAAATACAATAGCCTACCATTCAACTCTTTATACCATTCAATAAAAAAAAAACATTATTATCCCATCTCCCATATACTAAAGTTTTCATCCATCATTATCTCCTCTAGCTAGTTCCGAGTTTTCCAAGGCATTATTACTAAGTGTTTGCACGCTCAATAAAACGCACGAACTCATTATGCACCTAAGGTGAGTTTACATAGCCCCTTTTACCATTTCACTATTTTGGGGTGAAACATGTTACAACATCAATTTACAATTCAACATAAGTGTCTATGTGTTATTCTATGTTGCATTATGTCTTAAATATTACTATGGTAAGCACAATTATTCTAGCATAATCATTAACTCCGTACAAGCCAACAATACACAATGATAGATCTATTGAACAGACAACCCCACCCGGATACGTGTACCTCCTACATAGGTAGCGTGGGTGATTGTTATCGCAACATAAACGAGTGAACCATATGCGTATGGGATGGACCACAATATTCTAGTCACAAGGTTTGATTATGCACACGATTTACCGGGTAGTATTGTTTTCACATATGGACTAGACTTGCCATGACACTCGAATTGTACAAATTTTATTCAATATTCAAACCTATGTAATTCTCACCAACTTTTGTTGACCCAAAATATTTTCAAACTTAACATGTTTCAGGTTATAGCTTGCTCGAAGATTAGAGTTAATGCTTGAAGATGCGTAGCTAGTATTTTTTTATCTTGATGTACAAATTCCTAGAACAATTGTATGTAATTTATTTAAATCATATATTGAAACTTATTATTTACCATGAGCTACTGAACCATCATCAATACGTGACATCCCGATGTTTTCGCCATCGGTTGGGGTGTTACAGATTGGTATCAGAGCCATGGTTATAGGGAATTAGGTTATTAGAAAAATAATCTAGCCTATAACCATAGGATTATAATCAGTACTTGCTCCTTTTACTTGCAACCCTACTTGTTTCTATTCTCTATCTCCCTCCTACTTCTTATCCCTACTTTAGTCCCTACAAGAAGATTGTTCTCCATCACAAGATCTACTCTTATTCTAATAGGACAAATCCTCAGGTTTAGCCTGAACCACCTTGAAGATCTCGTCGAAGTTCTAGATTTTAATAACGAACACGTGCAATCTGGAAGGGTGAGCGCCTGTATTCTGAGTTTTCTGTCTAGGACTGGCATTGCGCATAAATCCCAATCAGACGAGGGACCCGGATGCCTACCTGGGAATTCTCGGGATGAGTGTTCACTTATAGGCTAAAGCATGTCTTCACTATGTTATTAGAATCTAGAAGTTTTGATAAGTCAACGTTTTCGTTTATTCGTTTTAATTAATGAATAAATGATTACACTCACTTTCCTTAAACTAAGCTCTAAAATCTCAAAATTTTACAGCTTAAATCAATCTCATTTCATAACCATCTATGGATTTCACAATCACACTTCACCTTACAATCTTAGCCACTTTTTAAATATTCAACACCTTACCGAAATCATATTATTTCATTTCTCCACATGTTACTTATTTTTAAAAACTATAACCTCATACCTTAGCACAAACTAAAGATTTCTAAATCCTGTTGTATTTTCATTACCTAGTAACTTTACAAAGTACATAGTTTTGTCAAAAGATGTCCTCGAACTTAAATTCAATTGTTGATTTATTAACGTAACAAACAATTTTCTATATAATGCTTTAAACTATTAAAATTCACTTAATAGAACCTTGATCTTCAAAACCTAATGTCATGTTTGAAATCTCCAACTAACGGGAATATTTTAATCAAAGCCCACTTAGCTTGTACTATTTAACAACTTTTGCTTTATGTATAAAACCAATTTTGAAAATAAGATTTTTTTTTATCCATAGGAATAATATCTAGTCTCTAAATTCTCCATCGACACTCACTCATTTTCAACTTGTTCAAAATTTTACAATATTTGGCATATACCACAATCATGTTTTCTTATACACTTGATTATAACCTTTGATCCAAACCCCAAAATTTACACTGCTACATAATCTCCTTACTATAAAATAAACTCTTTATCAACTATCTTCACATTCAATATCTCTCACAACCTTGATTCTGCTTCAAGATTTTTCATCATCCTCTCAAGAACTAAATTCATATCCTTCACCTTCTCACACATGAGCTAGTTACCCATGATAACCAAACTATTGAAACTTGATTGTGTGTTGCATCAAACATAATCCTTAGTTATACATGAGGATTCGACTATCTACCATATTTGAACATTTGAAACTAGAATTCATGGAATATAAACTATTTGCTATAGACACACCTAGAGTCATTAACCTTGTCTAGGGCAACTCTATTACAACTCGTATGCTATACTTGATACTTGATTGCTTACATGTACATATTATCAATTTGCAATTCATGTGTGTAATAATTGGTACACTTAATCAAACAACTGATAGAGGATGAAGTACTTGCTCAACAGTTAGTAGAGTACCAAATAACCTACTCAACGATTGGTAGAGGTCATCATGTCTGCTCAACAGTCGGTAAAGGCCCTACAACCTGCTCAACGACTGGTAGAGGCTATCGCACCTGCTCAACAATCGGTAGAGGTTCTTGCTCACTGACTGGTAGAGGTCTTTTTCCTGCTCAACAGTTAGACTTATTTTTGGATACATTGTATACGATTCAATCACAAGGCTATTTTGCATTACTTACATGTGTGTTTAGAGTCATAGAAGGACACAAAACCCTAATGTAAGGTAAATTGGTGATTGTGGTCCGGAACGTAATAATGAATTTTCAGGTACATTAAGGTAGTGTGAAATTCTATTAAGGTTTTGGGAGATACCCCGCATGTTTTCGAAGTATCAGAGGTGTGATGGGTTAGCTGCGGTACACCCTATATATAAACACTAATGATACGTAGAAAGGGATACTGTAGGGTCAGACCAATAACAACCCCTAGTTATTTGGTAGTCTATCTAGCATTTATGGTTATCTTATACATTCCATAAACTCTTACCCTACTCTGAACCATAGTCACCCTAACTATCCTCAACACTATTCAAATGTTTCTTCTTAAAATAAACTTCGGGACGAAGTTCCTAAAAGTAGGGGAGACTGTAACATCACACAAATTTTCTTTATATATATATATATATATATGTTTAGGATCCTATACAAAGTATATTTTTCGTAAGAAGTGTGAGAAGGACTAAGAATTGAAATGTGGACATCATGTTTTGGATTTAGGAATGATGTTTTAGGTTGTTTTAATTTGAAAAACACCAAACACAACAATCTAAAACACAATACAATGTATTATAGTCATTAAATTTTAAAAACAGCTAAAACACACTACTTAACGCTTAAAACACGCTGCTAATGTTCTTAGCATGGTGTTTTAAGTTTTAAGCCTAAAATACATTGTTTTCGGTTTTTAATTGTTATGTTTGGTGTTTTTATAGGCAAAATAGTCCAAAAATCACGACTAAGTTCAAAAAATGATGCCTAAGTATCAATTTTTAATCCTTCTCACACTTCTCACAAAAAATACACTTTGTACAGGATCCTGACCCTATATATATATATATATATATATATATATATATATATATATAGAACTCCCTCGTTTATTCATCCGATTCATGTTTACAGTATCTTTACCATCCATCTTGTTAATTTTTTTTGTTTAAATAATGACTTATAATCAATATTAAATTGGATTGTATTAAAAATTCTGATTTAAAAACGTTAAAAAAATGTTTGCCTGTGCCAGGATTCGAACCCGAGTCCCTGGCGGGCTAAACCTTAACCACACCACACAAACCACTACACCATTTGGTGTTTTGTGATGTTAATTAAAACCAATTAAACTTAAACCCTTTCAAGGTCCCTTAGTCAAACCTGAAAAGTCAAACGTAGTCTCCTAGTCAAGTCAAGTCAAAGTGTTAGTAAATATGGTCTCCTAGAGTGTTAGTAAATATAGTCTTCTAGTCAAGTCAAAGTTGTTCCTAAATTCTAGCCTAGTCAAAGTAGTCCCTAATTACAACTCCAAATTATACACTATAAATACAATAGCCTACCATTCAACTCTTTATACCATTCAATAAAAAAAACATTATTATCCCATCTCCCATATACTAAAGTTTTCATCCATCATTATCTCCTCTAGCTAGTTCCGAGTTTTCCAAGGCATTATTACTAAGTGTTTGCACGCTCAATAAAACGCACGAACTCATTATGCACCTAAGGTGAGTTTACATAGCCCCTTTTACCATTTCACTATTTTGGGGTGAAACATGTTACAACATCAATTTACAATTCAACATAAGTGTCTATGTGTTATTCTATGTTGCGTTATGTCTTAAACATTACTATGGTAAGCACAATTATTCTAGCATAATCATTAACTGTCACACCCCGACTTTTCCCTCGCCGGTTGTGGCGTTTTGGTAGCTTCGCCGCGCAGCGGAAAGTTGCATCTAAGACTCTTATGTTTCCTGAACGCCAATTCTAAACCTCTAGGATCCTCGATCCCAAGACGTCGCCCATTCCAACCGTGCCGTTACCAAAGTTTAAACCTGAAAGACATACTTAAAAAGTCAACATAAAGCTGGTGAGTTCATAAGTTTAACAAAAACGTTTCCAAAGGTTGCCAAATGTTACCATAGTGTTACCATGTGTTACCAAAGTGTTACCATGTCCATACTATATCAATGTTACCAAGTACGCTAGCTAGGCGTATGTTTTGTTACTACTACGATTGGAAAACCATTACTGGACACGTTTAGCGAGTTTAGCATATGTTTAAGCAGCCCGAATAGTGTTCAGCATGTTTAGCAAAGTTCGAGACAACATGCACCCGCCCGGCCCTCCAAGCCGTCGAGTGGGGCAGGTCACGCCCAATAGATCTATCCACATTTCCCCCGTTGTGCATCCCCGCACATTCATGGTTTCCCCCGGGACTTTCAAAGATCGTATAGCAACGCGTAGTTAAATCATAGTATGACATATGTTACCAATTAAGTTTAACGCACGTTTTCTCCCCCAAGAGTAAAAGCGGTAAAAGTGGGGCCGTGAAACTCACGCACCCGTTTCATTTTCCAAAACTTTGTTTTGCTTTAAATTCCTCAATTTTCATAAAAGAAGCATGTCTTCCCCCCGAAAACATTTACAAAAACAGTAAAAAGTGGGGTCATGAACTCACCTTAATTTCCGTGCTAAGCTAGCAAACAAAGCCTGAAACCTCGACCGACTTCCTCGTGCCCTAATTACCAACAAAGGACACCTTAGGGGGTGTTTGGGATTGATTATTCAAAATAGATTATGCGTTTTGGAAAAGCAGGGGTGGAGCTGCTTATAGATTATTGCGTTTTGGTAGCCTAAAAAACTGATTATCTGTGTTTTCAAAACGCAATCCAAACACTAAAAACTGATTATCTGCGTTTTCAAAACGCAATAATCTAATAATCAGATTCAAAACGCAATCCCAAACACCTACTTAATAGTCTATCACACATAAGCCTAGCTTATTAACCGCCTAAAAGATAGTCTATCCGACTGTCTAGACTCGTGTGTACCAACGCGAGTCTAAATACGCTTCAACTCAACGAACCGACAATGACTTATCTTAATTCACATATTACATAACACCCAAGTTGCACACTTGTTACTATTTGTGTATAAACTATGTTGGACTAGTACCCCGAAACGTATAATTATCCTGAATCGTAGCTCGTCTCGTAATTCCCATAATTATATTTGTTTTGCGTAATTATATTTTAGAAAATACCCTTTGAGGAAATACAAATTTAGTTATTAAACCGATCAATAACATTTGTTACTTTTTCCCAAATATTGCTTGAAATCATCTTTATCGTTACGAATAAACAGACCTTGAAAGCATTTTGATTTGTTTGTCCAAAACACTTAGGGGAAATTTATTTATAGAAATAGTAGTTCGTTACGCTTTGATTTTATAAAAATTTGGGCAAAGTTTCCTATGTTTTTGTACAAACCAGACAACACCCGTTGTCTACAATTTTCCCTAAAATCAATCTTTCAAACACAAGTAACCAAGTCCTTTTATCCACAATCCGATTTACGAGACTATACGTTTCGACACCTATGTATACTTATATATATATATATATATATATATATATATATATATATATATATATATATCAAATATAGTCCGACCACATAGTCCAACGTTGTTTAGTCCGATGTCCGATATCATTAGTCACGTCAAGTTAACCATTTACCAAATCATCCGTTATAATATATAGTTACCGTTTATTATTATTATTCGGTCCGTTCCCGAGCTAAAACTATTTCCTCAATATCAATATATTTATAAATATATAATATTCATAAATATATAATATTTGCAAATATCCAATATTTATAAATATACAAATAAATTAATAATAACACGATTGTAAGTATACTGAATCGCACACCGAGCCGTTGACAGAGCGGTGACCAGATCTGACTGTTGACCCGACCCGACCCGAACATAACCGAACCTGGACCAGAACCTAACCCGAACCGTGACTGGCCTAGATCAACCAAAACCCAAACCGACTTGCAACAGATCTGACCAGTGTTGATTGTAGCTGACCCGCGCCTTGACCACGTCCAAACCGAAACCAGACTCAACCCAGACCCGTGCCTGAACTGAGACGAAACAATAACGAAACATCAACCACTTACTTGAAACCCATCTCCTTGACACGCCAATAGTCAGCATCCACGAGCCAAACCCGCAAACCATCGCCCGGACCACAACCTGAATCAACTCGGCCCAAACCATAACCGAGCACAACCACCCCGAACAACCACATGGAAATCTGATAAAAACACCCTTAACCACCCTTGCCAAGACCACCACAACCAATAACCACCTACCACCGGGCTGTCACCCCTACCACCCACATAATCATCATCGTGAATCATCATAACCGTCGGACCACCTGAGAACCACCACAATCACGACAAACCTCCACAGTCGGGTCATTCCTGACTAATCACACGCCACCATCAACCATCTTCAAACACCACCTACAGCTCAAACAACACCACCACCATCGGACCAACCATAACCACCTCTGCCATCATCAACCACCTTAATCAGCCTCAACCACCCGTTATTGGCCACCAAAACCCATCATCGGCCGACTTCCGCCACAAAACCACCTGATCTGCTCATCTCTTTGACCTGGACGCGACGCCGCTAGTCGGCTTCCTTCCTCTTTTCGGCCAGAAAACCACGCTGCCACCACCAGGAGTGGTGGTGGTCGGCCATTCCTGCTTCAGTGCGAAAGGGAGAGGAACGAGTGAGAGAGGGAGAGTGTAGAGAAAGAGAGAGAGGTCGGTTAGAGAAAGAGTAGAGAGAGAGTGTGTGTGTGTGGCGGCTACAGTAAAAATGAGAGGAAGGAGAAGATGGTTTGCTTTTATAGGTAGGGTTTGGGTAGGTGAGTTATATCGCGTATCGGACCCGTTATAAACGTAGAACGCCTCGGTTCCATTTTAGGCTCGATAGTTAATTATAAAAAGTAGTCGGTTTTGTTCGAAATACTAAACCGAGCATAAATATAAATATTTTCGATATTCGACGCGTGTTTTCAGAACACGCGTTTAAATCGCGTTAAAAGATTCGATCACAGTTTCCTTTGTTAAAACGATCAGTAAACTTCCGAAACTTAATAACTAACAATATTTATTATAAATATTTATTTCAAATAATAAAAATCAAATCAGTATTGGTCGCAAGTTTCCGGTTGTCACATTAACTCCGTACAAGCCAACGATACACAATGATAGATCTATTGGACTGACAACCCCACCCGGATACGTGTACCTCCTACATAGGTAGCGTGGGTGATTTTTATCGCAACATAAACGAGTGAACCATATGCGTATGGGATGGACCACAATATTCTAGTCACAAGGTTTGATTATGGACACGATTTACCGGGTAATATTGTTTTCACATATGGACTAGACTTGCCATGACACTCGAATTGTACAAATTTTATTCAATATTCAAACCTATGTAATTCTCACCAACTTTTGTTGACCCAAAATATTTTCAAACTTAACATGTTTCAGGTTATAGCTTGCTCGAAGATTAGAGTTAATGCTTGAAGATGCGTAGCTAGTATTTTTTTATCTTGATGTACAAATTCCTAGAACAATTGTATGTAATTTATTTAAATCATATATTGAAACTTATTATTTACCATGAGCTACTGAACAATCATCAATACGTGACATCCCGATGTTTCTGCCATCGGTTAGGGTGTTACACCTACACCCAACCTGATACTAAAGTTATCTATGGCTATTCTTAGTGTTTGGCAGGTAAATCGTATGGGCTTTTCCCTTTCCATATCATCGAGGAATTTGACCATGGTAGGGGGAATTAGCTATGAGCAGTCATCCTCCTCATCATCCTCCAATGCGTCCGCTTTCTTTGCATCTTCCTTCTTTGCAACTTTCTTCTTTGCATCTTCCTTTTTTGTATCAGCCTTGTTTTCATCTTCCTTGTTTGCATCAGCTATCTTTGCATCCGCCTTCTTTACAGCATATTTTCGATATTTATACGTTCCCACGCAAATTACTGCAAAACGAGAAAGTATTAATATCTAGAATCCATTGAGGAAGTTAAATTATAAATGGTATGTGTCGTTTGGTGGGGGCAGGTGCAAAAGAGGAAGTGACCGAAGGTGTCAAAGCTGCAACGATCATAATGACTGGCGTGCAGTGATCGAAACATTTTAGATCAACAGTGACCGAGGAGGCTTAAGTGATCCCAGGTCAGCAGTTTAAGGGTGTCAGTTCTAGCAGGTCAAAAGGGTAGCAAAACGAGTCATGATTCAGGCCAAATCAGCGGGCTTGTTAACCCAGTTTGTTGATCAAAGAACATAGAGATAAATCGAGTTTGGGACAGCAGGTTGCTGTTCTTGAGATGGTTTTTTTTTTTACAGCAGAAAATGAAGGCAGAAGTAGTCAAGGTCAGCTTTTTCGTGGAGAAGAAATACGGGGTGACGGGTGAAACCCTTTTTTTCATGGCTGTGTTAAAAAAGAATTTAAAAAAAAAAAACTTATAAGGTTAGATTGCGTGATTTCGTTTGCCGGATGCTCTTTCTTGCCTAGGAGAAGAATTGCAAGGAGGGCTAGAATTATTTAGGTAGAAAAACCAACAGGTGTAGCGCGGTATAAATGAAACAGCGGGGTTGCTGGGATATTCATTTAGCGATTCGAAGACGGTACAGCGGGTGGCTGGTGTCTAGGTGGTGGTTGATACACAAGGTGTGCTTATCAAGGAAGAGTTTGGCAGAATAGTGAAATCACATTCAGGGGTGAACGTCTTTGGTAGGGGCCGAGGTGGAGGCCGAGTTTCCGGGATAAGTCGAGTTGAGGGAGCACTTTGGACATGACCAAGGTGGCGGTCGGGTGTCCGGGAAAAGTCAAGTTATAGAGACTTTGGAGTCAATCGAGGTGAAGATCGGATGTCCGGTAAAATTCACAATGGTGCTGAACCGAGGTGGTTCGCTGATGTGAATGAGTGGCGTGAACAAATCGATTAAGGGGGTGATTGTTGGTTTAATCGGGTTTGGTTCACAAGTCAATGGGTCAATGGTTAATGGGTCATGGTAATGAATTAGTCCAGGTTGACCAAATTCAGTGGTAAATGTAAACGATGGATTGCACTAGGAAATGTGGAGTACTTTGAATATTTCTGTTAGTATTTCTACTATGCATGTATAATGTTTTTAAGAAAAGGTCTGACTCATTCTTGTTTGACTCCACTATTTAGGGTGGACTTAGTTTATTTCCGTTGGTTCTTAGGGTATGGATAGGCTATAAATATCTCTTTTGTTCAAGGTTGTAGAACTCGCTAGGCGCTAGTCGGCCGGTGGGGTGGGGACTAGGGATTAATCGGGATTAATCAGGATTAATCGGGATTAATCGGATCAGAATTTTTATGTATAATTTTATAAATTTGTATATATATAACATTAATCTTATGTTTTTTATGTATAGAAGTATAAATTAGGGGACCAAATATAGACTAGTAAAGATGTAGGGGGTTAATTTGTATATATAACATTAATTTTATGCTTATTATGTATACATGTATAAGTTAAAGGACCAAATATAGACTAGTAAATATTTAGGGGGTTAAATGTAAAAAGGTCTAAACTTAATATTAACCCTACTTCCCACCCACTTTCACTGTACGCCTCCTTCCTTCTCTTTCACACAAAGACAGAACAAACACCTGCTGCTCCAGATGTGTCGCCGGAACAGAATATTCGCCGGAGTATGAACCATCGATGGATCCAACCATCCAGGTAAGGTTTTTTAACTTGGTTTTCGGGGTAATGGATAAGTTTTTGGGATGAAATCATGTTTTTGAGCCAACTTCAAACGGAATTCTTTGGCCGACTTTGGCCGACTTTTGCCGACTTCGGCCGGCTTGGACCGATTCCGACTAACTAAGTGATTAATGGAAAATTAATCAGTATACCCCCGATCACCGATTAACCGGGGACTAGTCGGCGACTAGTCCCGATTTTTACAACCTTGCTTTTGTTTAATCAATAGAGTGTAGCTTTTCTTTTATCTCTTTGCTACATATTTACTATATAAATTGTGAGTGTGTGTTGTGATAGTTTTATTGTGTAGAGAAGGGCCTAAACCAACAGCTCCATCTCCAAGAAAAAACCTTACCCTAGAGCCATTTCAAGATGTTGAAGATATCTATGTGAATAAAAACAAATTACAACGCAGGCATTAAGCAATTAGATGTTCAAACATAAGTTTAGAAAACAACCTAAGAAGCATAAACCAGTTTCTCGATCTGCAAGTATGATAGTGCTTTAGATATTTCCATGTAATCATTTCTTTTAAGATCATATGTGGGTTAAGGTGGTTGTACTGCAGATAAAGAAGAAGTTTCCATAATAGGATCTAGATGTGGAGCACCAATAGATAGTTTTTGTAGACACTGCATTTCAATAGAGTTGAGATATAAGTCCAAAAAATAAGGTGGTCTTTGGTCTGCACTAAGGAATCACTTTGGGTATGGGATTGATTGCCGGGTGGAAAGACGATGGAAATAAATGTATGAATCCACCCCTTGTGTAATTTTGAAGATATAATTCCTATATGCATTACTCATACACAAAGCCTCAATCCAAACACTCCCTTAACCACACTTGTAAGTTATTCCCTCTTAACTAAAAATTGGAAGCCAAGGAATAGAAGCTAATGAGAAGAGAAGTATAAAACTCACATAGCCGGTAAATGTTTCTCCCACAAGGCCTCCACCATCTTTTTCTCGTTCCACTTCAATAGCTACCTGCTAGGGTTTAACTTAGAGGGTGAGAGTGTGATATATTTTTGTTAAATAAGTGTCTTTAATAATAAAAAGTTTTTTACCCCACGCGTTTCAACAAAAAATTTATGCTTCGCTAAGTAAAAGATAAGTATTAGATGTGTGTGCAAGAAAAAGGTAAGTAAAAAATTATGCTTTAAGTAAATGAGCAGATACATTTGTAGCTTTCTTCGTAAAAACCATAAATAGTAATTCAGAAGGCTCCGGTTATTTGCACAACTAGGGTTTTTATTTGCACAACCCCTCCACGGGTCGTCGAGGCCTGGACAGCCCGTGGAGGGCCAAAAAGGCAAAAGGACGGGTCGTCCAGGCCCAGACGGCCCGTATAAAGGCAAAAGGACGGGTCGTCCAGGCCCAGACGGTCCGTCTAAAGGTTTAAATCCAATCCAATCATTGGTAATCATTGGCAATGATTAGGTGATGATTATTTGGTTTTTTTATTAGTGTAGTGTGGATGTTTAAAATGGGTTTGAATGTTTGGTTTTTATAGATGTTTGGTTTTTTATAAATGTTTGGTTTTTTATAAATGTTTTTTTTTTATTTGTATAATATGATCTTTTTTATATAATTGTGTATATGAATATGAACGAATGTCGTTTATGTTGCCGAACTAAACAAAACCAAGATACGAACAATAAAGCATAAATAAGCATAAATATTCCAAAAATTTACATAAACTAAGAGTTCAAATGTACAACCAAGAATATAACCCACCCATCTAACCCGACCCACCCGGCTGATCCGACCCACCCGGCTGACTGGTGGACGCCCCACCATGCTGACTGCTAGACGCCCAATCCGGAAGTGGACGCGGCTCCAAACCAGCTTCCCGTCGTCTCTCATTCTCGCTCTCTAACAGCCACCGCATGTCACCCCGCATCGACCCCAACTGATCCAGGATCTGCTGAAGTACCTGGGTCGTGCTATCATGCAACCTGACAGCATGATAAACGCGGCCAGGACGCTGTAGCTCATCAACGGGGGGGTCTGGCATCTCTACATCCACCGGTGCACTACTAGAAAAATACCCCTATCTTGACACACATTTTATGACACGCGAGAATTCATGACACGCAAAAGCACGTGTCATTAAAAAATCGTCATCTTTTAAAAAAATTAGTCAAACAATGACACTTTTTTTTGCGTGTCAAGAATCTAATGTCAAGATATTAAAAAACATGACACTACAAGAATTGAGTGTCATGTATTATGTCAAATTTCACAATTTTCAATTCCCGCGCCCTCTCTCTTCCTCTATTACTGTGCACCCCTGATCAGCTCCCTCATATCAAAAGAAAAAAAAAACCCTTCTGCGATAAAAAAGAAAACCTTCTGATCCATAAAAAACCCTAGCGTAACCATCTGCTCGTTCATTACCCTGCGATAAAAAAAACCCTTCTGATGTAAATAGCGTAACCATCTGCTCGTTCATCTGCTCGTAGTGCCAATGAGTTCTCAACAGAAAATGCGTAACCTTCTGATGGAAGACGAAGATGGAAGCTGACAATTACCTTCTGCTCGTGTTCATACCTTCTGATCGTTCATAACCATCTGCTCGTTCATACCTTCTGCGTCATCATCCTTTCAGTAAGTATTTGACATCAATCTCGCGTCAATCGAAGGTTTGTTATCTGCTGACATTAGTGTTTAATGAACAGGAAATACCCTAGGGTTTAGCTCGCGTTCATAATCTCGCCTTCCTCTATCTCGCGTCTGCTGCATCAATCGAAGGTTAGGGTTTATCTTCCTCAATTATTATGGTTTATTGTTGAAATGTGATACTAATCAGCCATCATTTACAATGTCAGACCCACTTCAGTAACAAGCAATCGAACCCTAGCTCCTCACTTCAACAATCGAACCTAGCTCCTCATTTCAGTAAGTTCAGTCGAACCCTAGCTCGTCACTTGTTGTTTTGTTTGTTGTGTATTGAATGCATATGATAGAAGATACAAAAGAAAAAAAACTCTGTCTCGCCTGCTGCGCGCTCGCCTGCTGCGCAGTCGCCTGCTGCGCAGTCGCCTGCTGCGCGCTCGCCTGCTGCGCAGTCGCCTGCTGCGCGCTGCTGCGCAGTCGCCTGCTGCGCGCTGCTGCGTGCTCGCCTGCTGCGCGCTTATCACCACCAGAAGGCCCACGATTATCCTTAGCAGCTGCACGGGCTAGTTTGGCTTTACGGTTATTTAATAAAGTAATAAACATAGTTATAGAACTGGAAACTTAGATAACAGATCAGAATAGGCATTTTTGAGCACTAGTCATAGGTTAAAGGGGTTAGGTTGGTTGACCTGCTATTCTCTTTTCTTACTTTGCTTTTATTATATTTACGACAAAATATAATAAAGTAATAAACATAGTTATAGAACTAACGTTTATTGATAAAAATGAAAATTAAGTTTTTTTGTATCAAAATATGATTTATTATGAATAAAATTATAATATGATTATATGGACAGCTTTCTGTATGAAAAACTATTATTTACTAGTAAACGAAAAACTAATAAATAATTATCTTGAATGATGCACATCATTGATCATTTCCAATCCAAATCATGGCCCACTTGACCCACCTTCCAATCGAAAACTTGCTTAATGGGCTGTATGAAAAAATATGTACGGGTCCGAATGCGCTGAGGGGAAGTATGTGCGAGTTAGAGTGGGTTGTGTTCATTTTTCGTTGTTAGTGTCATCCAGAATAACCATTTTTAAATTGCGCGTTCCGACTGGACCCATTCGGACCTTAACCAAAATAATCCTTTTTCTTAAAACGCCCATTCTGATCCGACATACTGCCCTACCCACCCGTGTTCCAGGTCTAGATACAATCAAAATGCAACTACGCTATATACTCTTTAACGTTCCCAGTCAAGCTAGATGCTGGCGTCAACGTGTAGCTTGAAAAAAAAAGGAAAAAACGAAACTTTGGTCTAGTATGTTAGCTCCTTATGTGAAGCTCGACTTTACTAAGTGGTCATCTTTAGTAGTTGTGAGCGCAGCATAAACACGAGGTATACTATCAGTGCTTGGCTCGACAGAAAATAAATGTGAGACTAGATCTATGACTGTCTGATGCATGATTACAAGAAAACGGAATAATGGTTTGGTCCTCATGATACTTCTAAGAACACTAATCTAGGGACTAGGGAGAGAAATTCATTTATAATGTGAATGTATGTTACAACTAAATGATTAACCACTTACCTAACAAAGACCAACTAACTGCCATCAACTGACTGTATCATATACTCTGTATCATATGCCTAAGTAGAACATCCAGATGTTGACTTTGAAAGTCAAACACATACAAAACAACTTAAAAACCAACATTAACCAGATCTAATTAAAACCCAACATATAAAAAACATCAGAACAACAAACAAACAAATCATTTACAAAAAAAAAAAAAAAAAAAAAAAAAAATCAGTCCAGAACAGTGCTGAACAGTGCGCTGCTGGTCCGCTGCGCAGTCGCGCTGTTCTGTGCAGGCTGCGCGCTGCTGCTGGTCCGCTGCTGCGTAGTATAGAATACTATTTGTAGTGGTTTTAGACATGTTTACGGCTAGTTTACGATGTTTTAGGTGATTTCAGGCTGAATTAATTTAATGGTGTGTGTTTCTAATCCAGGAGAAAAGTAAAAAAGCTAAGGAAGTTCGTGCACTTAATATATACAATCATCATTTGAGCCGAAAAGGATATGCCCGGAGAGTGTCTACGAGCCGTTAAGGCAAATTATTGATACGTAAGTAAATGCCGTATATGATGGCTTTGAAAAAAATAGTTTATTGGAAGTTACGTTTGAATATGCTTTAAGATATAATTTATTTTTAATAGGACCACGACCGTGTATAGTGCTCAGACTAGTACCGGCAAGAGGTTTAAACTGAGATGGGTCAACACCAAGGTGAGCACTTAATTATCCTAACTATTTATTTGGACTGATCTGAATATACCGTTTCGCATATAGATGCTCCTAACTATTTATTTAATTGGTACTATCTGTAGGGTGCATTCTTTTTTACTTGCATGAATTATCCATATAATTCTTTTAATGTGCAGTGTCCGTGTCAGCCGGGGATCACAGAATGTGGTTATTATGTAATGAAATTCATGAAGGAGATCGTTACGGACGGACTTGGAATATTGGACAATGTAAGTTGATCCAGTCAAATTCTAGTCACTTTTGTTTTCTTGAAACTAAAACCATCGCGAACCCTTAACCTTTCATCTTATTAATTTAATTGTGTCTCAGGTTGGGGGAGGAGTGAAGGCTTACTCGGATACGGATACTGATTATGTTCGTGAAGAATGGTCGGGTTATGCCTCGACCTTCATTTTCAAGTTATGATCCGTATGTTTAGGCTTACTAATCGACTAATGTAATGTATTGATACAATGTTTTTGTAACCCTTTGTGGTAGAATTCGACATAATTGTAATGGGTTTTTTGGTGGTATAATATAGCAGCTTTATTATGAAATTTATTGTTTTTGTAATTATAAATAAAAAATAATTCCAGGATATTATTCGTTTTGCAAAAAAAAAAAAAAAAAAAAAAAAAAAAAAAAAAAAAAAAAAAATTGGTAAAAAAACATGACACGCAAAATGACTGTCATAAAGGTGTGTCATAAATTCATGTATGTCATAAATGCTGTAAAAAAAATTCGTAAATGAGTGTCAAGAATGTTTGTCATTAAAGAGTGTGTCATAAATGCGTGTCAAAAAAGCATGTCATAAAGGAGTGTCATAAACGCGTGTCATTAAAAGATGACACGCACCTGCATGTCATAAACTTTTCTTGACATGTTTTTCCTTGACACTTTTTTGTGTGTCATAAACACCCTTTTATGACGCGCAATGCGCGTCAAGAAAGGGGTATTTTTCTAGTAGTGGTGGGTCGCCGTCGGCAACGTGTGGCATCTGGACCTCAGGGGCATTCGGCCCATCGAGATGTCTGAGCGGCTCTGGCACAAAATGCTCGCCACGGTCGCCAGCAGGTCCGAAAGCACGCTGGTAATAAGCGTGTGGGTTGCTGCGAGGGACCCGTGCTGCCAACTTTATCTGCGTCATAGTCCTAATATTTAACGGCCTGAAATGCAAAACAACAATAATAATATTAAATAATAATATATAAAATTAAATAATAATAAATAATAATAATAATAATAATATTAAATTATAATATATAATAATAATAATCTTACCTGGGCATCATCGGACGAGGTAAGTTGTTCTCCTCAGCATGCGTCCACAATTCGCCCGGGCAAAGACGCAACGCGATGGCGGTGACGATCCCACCAATCGGAATATTCTGATGATTAAAAATGAAATTTATATATATTCCTTGTTAGAATATATATTTGAATGGTTGATAATTTAACACACTATAGTCAAATATATAATGTATGCAACTGACAAAGTTATATAAAATCTTGAGGCAACTTCTACAAAACATGGTCTGTCAATTAGACGGTGACCAATCAACGAGAGTAATGTGAATGTCTTCGTATGAAAATGTAAATAGACTTTTATTTATAAAAAAAAGGGAGTATATTTTTATAATAAGTATAAATGAACACATACAACAAATTTTTCCGTTCGTCCGGTCCGGTAACATACGATAAGCTAAGTTAAGTCGAAGTATTGAGGTGATCGAACATCAACCCTTTGTATACGGTCGTCATATACCGTCTCCCACTCACTTGCCTCTTCATATCGCCACTTACGCCATGACGGATTCAGTTTTGGCATTGGGGCGCCTTCTGCCAACTCAATCTTGATGAAATGATTTTTGTTAACAAAAGCAAACGATACGAACGCATGTTCTTCAACGCTGTGTGGACCATCGAACATAGGGAAGTACGTCTCACTTTGATCATACGGAGAGAGAAATTGAACAACCACCCTAAATTTCTGAGCAATCAGTAATCCTGAGGCGGGCATCTCCATCCATTGGTCGTGCGTTGCTGGTCCCACTCCAATGTGATCGAATGAGTTGGAGACTCTGTCGTAAGTATCGTAATCTACTTCGTTTAAAATTGGCCTCCACCGGTCTTCATTCTCGACGATCTCCTCCTTAAGCTGTTTGCGGATGAAGTACCACATATCTTGTTGCCACCCTAAGCACACAGCTACGGATCGAAAGCCACAGTGACCGTCTCCATGGACATCCCGAATGTCTGTAATGTATCTATGATATGCAGGTGGAAGCCATTTCTTAAACCTTTCGATCTCCAGTTTGTACCTGTACCCATCAAAAAGTGAGATTTAATATGTGTATAAATATGTATGCATGTGTGAATTTATATATTAGTAGTTTGTACCTATCCCTTTCCAACAGTGGAAAATCTTCATCGTAAACAATCGGTTTGTCCCTTGATTGTTTACCTCTTCTAGAAGGTTTTTTGCCCTACGTTGAAAAAATTATATAACAACAACAACAACAACAACAAAAATAATAATAATAATAATAATAATAATAATAATAATAATAATAATAATACGAACCGCAGCCTTATCTTCCTTTTTTTCCTTTTCACTTGTTGTTGGCCGACCCCGAGTATCGGTTTGTACCTCAGGAGGTTTATGTTTAGTCATAATCGGATTCAACACCTCCTTCATCTTCTGCAACATGCTTTTTTTCACTTGCACCGGTTGCGGCCTTAGTTGCTCAGCGAATGCATTCATTTCGTGCTGAAAGTCAAACTCGGGATTCTCAGCTACTTCTGGCATAAAGTCAAGTCGTGTCCAGAAGACGTCGATATCAGCCAGTGACACTCGTGTATCTGATATATATATTCAATCACAACAACAACAAATCAATAATTTTATAAAAATTTGGCAGAGTTTCCTCTGTTTTTGTACGAACCAGACAACACAAGTCGTCTACAAAACGCTTCAAACATTTATAAATTTGACTATTATATCCTAAAAAAAATAATAAGTCTAAAAAATGATGTTACCTTTCGTATCATACAATTGCAATTGACAGGAACATGGCAATCCATAAGTCTTCTTGAGTCGGTGTTCACAAGACCTCTTTTGTTCCATATAATAATTTATCTTGTTGACCCCTCCGAGCATCAAATTAAGCGCTAGATGGGAAACCCTACCGATTACGTCTTGAAACAACGGTAGATCATGTTTCCACATTCTTGTTGATCGGCTGTGTTCGAAGGAGTGCTTTATCGCTACGCGCCGTGATTCCATAACTTTGTCTATTTCCATCACAAGCGCGTGGAGCGAGCTGTTCGGGCCTTTTATGTACCTCTTAATCAGAGCATGCTGACTCTCGACCCTGTTGGTCGTAGTCTGACCGAACGTAAGGTTTTCATTTGCCCATGCTTCCACAAACATTTCTTTATAATCTCGGAGCCAAACTGACTCCATGTAGTCATAAACCTCTGTAAAAAACAGAATAGTGATGTCAATACAGAAAATATGTACGCTTGTAAAGCAAAATAAAAAATAAAATATATACCCGTTCGATCCTGCCCCCAAAGTCGTCTGTAGAGCACTTCAAGATTGAATTCGTAAGCCTCTTTGTCAGGAGATTTACACAGTCGACCAAAATACTGCAAAAATATTTCCCATTCTTCTTTTGGAAATCCTGCTTTATGATATTTTGCAATATTTCGTTGAATATGATACCTGCAAAACAACAACAATAATATTAATAATAATAATAATAATATTTCGTTGAATATGACACCTGCAAAGCAATTTCGTAGCATCTGGGAAAACTGTAGCACTCATCAGAGCCAGATCTCTATCTGTAACAATTACACGTGGCTCCATACTCTCCTCCAGCAAATCTTTGAGCCTCTCAAGCACCCATGTGTAGTTACTCGTTTTCTCTTTAACGATAAATGCATGGGCGATACAAAACGACTGGTTTGTCGACGTCATACCCACAATTTGAACAAACGGGATTCTGTACTCGTTCGTTTTGTAGGTGGCGTCGATCAGCATCACATGTGGGAAGGCACGCCAGAGATTGTACGAGACCCGGTGTGAAAAGAAAATATTCTCAACAGCATCTGTCTCTGGATTCTGCTTGGTGAAATAAGTAAATTTCTTTTCAACCAGGATACTCTCGAGTATCTGCATAACAATAATAATAACAATATTTAATATTTAACAACAACAAAATTAATAATAGTCTATGACAATAATAGTAATTAATAATAATACCTGCATTGGGGTTTTATCGCCGTAAATTCTATGTTTAATCTTGCTCACTGTATTGTGTATGTCTCTTAGAATACATATATTATTCGGGTTTTGTGCTCTGATGGCCAAATGTATGTTTGCCGGTTCCAGGCCTTGAAAATAAAGCGTTTCCACCATTTCTTCTTCTTGTGGTGTCAGCCGCCTAGCAAAAGCGTGACCCTCAACATGTATAAAAGGGTCGTGGTTATGATTCGCGTGTTTAACCTCCAACTTCCAACCCTCTTTGCGTAGCCTCCCTATTAACATAAATGGACAGTTAATCTTTTTGCTACCCGTAGACCTTACTGTGGCTGTAGTATGGTATTCGCCAGCACGGTCGCATCTCAGGTCTATCCTAATTTTTCTTGCATTATTTCCACTGCCTTTTGAAACAGAACGTCCTGTCACTAGGACGTAACCGCTAGCAAGGGCTCTATCGTAAGCCCATTGTTTCATCTCTTCAACAGACCCGAATACCTGAAAATTTATACAAGAGTCTAGTCTAAATTCATACTACTCTAAATTATATACTACTGTAAAGATATACTGGTGTAAATAAATAAACGCACCTGCTCGGTTTCATACGAAACATCCGGGTTAGGTTCAACTTTTATGTTAGCATCTTCCTGGTTGTCATCATTAGCACGATTCCCGCGCGAATGGTAACTCCCGTACGTGTACTGCGGGTAGCTTGGTGGCACGAAAAATGACTCCTGTTCCTCTACATATTCCTCGTTGAGATCGGGCAGCATGTTCCCGTCATTACCACGAACCCCGGATTTAACCTCCTCTTCACCAACTTGAACCTCGGGTTCATACCCTACGCTTTCAGAGACGTAAGACTCGTTCTCAGACAGGTCAACGGTTGAAAAGCTTTGTAAATATGCCATCGTGAGACCGGGAAGTCGAAATGGGTCGAGAGTTTTGGTGGTGGTGATGTTTTAAGGTTTGGTTCAAATGGGGAAGAAGCTGATCGTGTAATGGTTAAATCTGGAAATCTCAACGGGCCGTCGAGGCCTAGATGGGCCGTCTAGGGATTAAATGCCCTAACCTAACACATTTCAACGGGCCGTCGGGGCCTGGACGGCCCGTCCTAATGCACCTTTTTCAGACTTTTCAGTCTGAACTGCCTGCTTTTGCAGGAGTTCAGACTGATCACCTCGTACATCGTACTTCTACAGGCCGTCGAGGCCTCGACGGCCCGTCGTTTTTGTCTTTTCTGTAAACAAACGGCCCATCAAGGCCTGGACGACCCGTCCTGAAACCCTAATTTTTCTTAACGGCCCATCTAGGCCTCGACGACCCGTCCTAAGGTTGTTTAGGGTTTTTTGTTGGTTGTGTAAATAGTATCACCCATTCAGAATCACCTAAGATGACATAGAATGAAGGAAAAAAGAATGGAAATGTACATAAAACATAAACAAAAGAAAAAAACACAAATATATCACACAAACACACAAAGAAAAAAGAAGAATACATTTACGTTCCAGGCCACGAAGATGGTATGTCGCAGATTATATACAAAGAGCCTCTTTGGCTCAATAATATGCAATCGCAAAAATACCTTTTTTGTCAAACTCCCCTAATCTCATTCCATTAATAAGGATTCATTAAAATTGTTGAACTACACTTGAAAAACATTCACATAAAAACAACAAAATTGTGTAAACAATGAGTAATTAGAAATTTAGATAAAACGATTATAAGGTAGTTTTGTAAATAATTGAACAAAAAGAATAAGCTAAGCAGTTAATGCGGTAAAATATCGGTTATCGGTCAAGCACTGATATTTGAGATATCGTTTATCGCGGTGAGATATCGATGGGATATCGGTAAAGTAAATAATATATATTTTTTAATTTTTTAAAGATAAAGAGTTAATATGCTAAAATATTAAAGTTTTAAACCTAAACTAGACATGTGAGAATAGTTTTAGATTAAATATGATGGGTTGAGTTATTCTACAAAGGCTACAAAAAATGAGAATAGTTTTAAAGTTTTAAACCTAAACTAGACATGTGAGAATAGTTTTAGATTAAATATGATGGGTTGAGTTATTCTACAAAGGCTACAAAAAATGAGAAGGATGAGAAGCCACTAAAAAATGACATGTGTCCAAAGGATTAACAAGTGGGAGGGGTAATTTTGTCAAAAACATATGCACATGCAAGTCACATGTCATTTCCACCTTCATTTTTAAATGTCCGTAACTGTTTTATACGTCATCCGTTTTTAAAAAAAAAATATACCATAAAATCGAGCGTCTTTTTATCTTTAACATGAGTACCATATTGCTATACTTTTGAAAAAAAAATTCAAAACTCACTTGCGTAAGACACAATGGAATGTAAAACACAATGGAATGTAAAACACAATGAACACCAATTAAATATAAGGTATAAAACACAATCAAGAGTCTAGTAAAACACAATGGACGACATACTAAAGACACAATGAATAGAAGACTAAAACACAATGAATACTTTTGAAAAAAAAATGTTGAAAACCCAGTTCCGTAAGACACAATGGATGACATACGAAAGACACAATGAACAGAAGACTCAAATACAATGAATACTTTTGAAAAAAAAAAAGAAGTTAAAAACCCAATTGTGTAAAACACAATAGAAAACATATAAAAGACACAATGAACAGAAGACTAAAACACAATGAATAATAGACTTAAACACAATGAACAACATAATAAAACATAATGTACACCTAAATACAAAACTCATTTGCGTAAAACACAATTAAAAGCATACTAAAAACACAATGGACAAAGTTAAATCATGTGTAGACTAAAAAGACATAAATAACATATTTATAAAGCACACATGCATACTATAACACAATGAACGAGCAGAAAGACACAACAGAGAAGAAAACCCATTTAGCACGATTTTTTTTTTCAATTTTAATGTAGCAATGTGGTACTCATATTAAAGATAAAAAACGCTCGTTAATATGATGAAATTTTTTTGAAAAAAAAAATGTCGTATGAAAAAGTTATAGACGTTATAAAATGATGGGACAATTGACATGTACATTGCATGTGGAGAGAGAAAGTCAACAAATGTTGTTTTCCTTTTATGCCCTTCCTCTAATTTATTATTTATTTTTTTCAAACAAACTAATCTCAACCCTTCAAATATATGATCAATTGATCACAATCCTTCCCACCCTTCCTAGAAAAAGTGTCTTGTGTATTTAATCCTAACCCTAAATATGATAATATTTAAAGTTTAAGGGTGATAAATGTAAAGTTTCTATATTATAAAACATAAAAAACATGAAAACCCTAAAGACCTACAGCCGTCAGGGTATCTTCTTCATCAACATTTGTGTGCTCAAGCCTAAACCTTAATCAATCAGCCTGAAACCTTCTGCATCTACATCTGAAACTTGTTTAGCAAATCATCCTGAAACCTTCTTCATACCAACAGGTATGATACAACTCAGTTAATTGGGCTTTGGTTATCAAAATAGCTCGAAAAAGAAGGAAACCGAGATTTTCGGTGATATGACCGATATTTTGAAGTCAATATTGGTTGATATATCGCCGATATCGGCCGATATTATCGCTACCGAGATTATCACCGATATTCTTGACCGATATTTCATCTTAGGGCCGATAACCGATATATCGGCCGATTTAACTGCTTAGAGAATAAGTCCACCATTCCTGCATATTTACCGGTTGCTTGTCAAGATGTGAAAAATATCATCTTTGCTCAAGTCCACACAAAAGCATTGAAACTCTTCATCACAGCCTCTTCAGAAATGGTTATTACTTTCATCTTCAAGAGAACATCTACAAAATACAAAAAAGATGTTGTTACACACACATTTGTTTAATACATATAAATGATACAAATGATTTATAACTTCAAATGAGAAGTTAAGTAGTTTCAGAATGATATAATAAATGATTCAAGGGATGGTGTTATTCTTACAAAAGCTAGACGTCACCCCATCTTTACAGCTCGCACAAAATAAGTCCTGTTAGATTTCAAAATAAAAAGATCACATAGACAAAAACGAATTAGAAATGCTCCAATTTTGTTTGCTCCTTCATATACAAAATATATAAAAAATTGCTTGGTTTCAGCTTTCATCTTGGTGATCCATCTATGTCTACATAGCCTTGAAAAATTATTCCAATATGTTGCAAATTAAAAAAGCAACAAAATTAATATATTTGATGATCAGTAACTACAAAATGACTTGTAAGTTGTATCTTGTAGCCTAATGAGGTAGAATGTTCATGCAAACTTTATTGCAGAATCATACCGAAAACAAATCTGATTATAATACTATTAATGACATGAAGTTTAATGTTAATATAAGGAGGGTTTGCAAGTGTATTAAAGTTTAGTGACAAACCAATAAGGCATATTATTTATGGAAAGAACAAATTACAACCTGGTTTCTCCAAAAAAAAAAAATCATGGTTTTCTACACACTTGCTTCAAATTGAAGAGCAATCCATATACCCGGGCTACTCATAAACTGTTCTCTCCAAATATATGTCATTGAGAAAGGAAAAAACACAAAATTAATCTTAAAAACACAACTAAAACAGAGGGGAGATTGGGAGAAAAGGTTTTCGGCCAACAGAAAAACAACTACAACCCCTCTTTCTCCGTCGCAAAGCACATAACAATTCTAATTGTAAGTTTTACATGAAAATCCAAATTAACTTCCTAAAACAAATAACTGCACCAACCCTAGACAGATTCTAGGGTTTGCGATGGTTAGGTAGGGAACGATGTACAGATTAAGAAGATTCACATACCAGGTTGAATCGATTGGACTGTATAAGCTTCAATCAGGTCGAAGAAGCATGAAGGAGAAGATAGATCTAGAGTTAGAATGAAAGTATGACGACAATTAGAGAAGACGATTAGGTAGATAGGGTTTTTTTGAGAGAATATAAACTAAAACAATATATAGGATGGTAATCTATCTTTTTAGATCATACAAATTACCACATGACATGGCTTAAATGAGTGTCATGTTATACAAGAGGTTTTTCTATATATATATATATATATATATATATATATATATATATATATATATATATATATATATATATATATATATATATATATATATACTAGTTGATTACCCCGAGAGGGTCTCGGGGTTGAAAAATCTAATTTTACGTGATAACCTATTGCAAATGGCTCAAGTTAACTAACCACAAAATCTCTCAATCATTGCATGTTCATAGTATTCTATTCAGTAATAACTCATATTCCCTAATCTAAAACCTAATCAGTAATCATCTAAAGAATCACTTATGTAAGCTGCAACTATTCAAAAACTCATCACATCTCTCTAATTTCTCACATTCTAATTACTCTTATAATTCCTAACCTAATCAACTAAACAAACACTTAAGTTGGAAGTTGTAACCATTGCATCTCATTATGCCACGTGGCATAATCAAGATATGGTTGATGCCACCATTGAACGCCACGTCAGCAACTATCAATTCTTCCCGGGGTTGAAAAATATAACCATTCTAATAATACTAATACTAATAGTAATAATTATTACTCTTGTAATTAAATAAATAAAAAAATAACCTTGCTATAAGCTGACACCATGTGTTGCAGTGTTGCGCGATTCTTTCTCCTAGCTTCTCTTGATGAAGTATACCTAGTAAAATTTCAATGATAACATGGCGATTAGGCTGATTTTCAACATCATAGATAAGTACCTGGTTTAAAAGAAAAAACATGATTAATGAATAACATGAACACTTTGTGTGTTTTTTTTCCTGTATGAACGAAACCCCACAAAAAATAGTCGATTTTTTCTCCGTTTTTTATATAGCACTATGGTACTCGTTGGAAAGATAATAAAACGCTCGTTAATTTGGTGTAATTTTTTTTTTAAATCCCGTATATAAAAGATATAAACGTTTAAAAATTATGGGAGGAAATATGAGAGAGAAAATTTTAAATTTATTTTTAAATTCTTTTTTCCTAAAATAACTCAATTTAATTAAAAAGGAAATAATTCAAAAAATCTAAAATCTTTCAATTATGATGCCACGTGGTAGTTTTTTAGAGAGGTTGAAGGCACCATTGTACGCCACGTCAGCAATGTTCAATTCTTTTATATATATTAATAGATAATAGATATATATATATATGTATATATATAGGGGAGAGGGATTAAAGAAACCCTTCAAAATGAGTGAGTAAACTCCCACAAACCCAATGAGTGGACCACAATCATCCACATAGCCCTTCAACTTTATTATTTTTTTATTAAGAGAAGGTTAATATAGTAAATTAACACACCCCACCACATATATAAGTCTTTCTTTCTCTCTCCCATTTCAAATTTTCATATTCCCTCCACCTTACCCTCTCCCCTCATCCTCTCAATCTGTTTCTTTTTTGTAACCACAAGAACCCTTAACCAGCTCGAACCACGAACATCATCATCGTCATCTCGAACCTTCAACACTATCATCGTCAATCTGTTTTTTTTTTTGTACAACCAACACCACATTCGGTGGTGACCGGACAAGACCGCCGGAGAAGCCCACCGGAGAAGACGACCAGAGAAGACTACCGGAGTATACGGCCAGGTTATGAATGATTATGTCTTCTTACTCTGTTTATACGCTTCTTACTCTGTTTTGTAAATGAATTGATAAGTTTCTAGGATTCATATTCTAGTTATTTTTGACATAACATGTATTTGGAATTATTATTATTATTATTATTATTATTATTATTATTATTATTATTATTATTATTATTATTGTAAGCTTATAACTTGCTGCTTTAATTTTTGTTAGATTGAATTTTTTTTTATTTTTTTTTGTTTATGATCGACTCTTCATTTGATTTATTGTAATTTTTAGATGCTCAAAATTGACTCTTTTCATTTACGGGAGTGTATCTTTTTTTTTAAACTTTATATTTTGTTTATTGTAATATGTAATTTTTTTTTTAACTTTTCATGTTGTTTGTACAGAGTCAACTCTTCAGTTGGTTTAATTTTTTATTTTTTTTTAAGTTGGAAATAATTGTTGTTTTTTTGTGTGTTACTAGCATCTCTTTTTTTTGGGTGATTTATTATGTTAAACATCGAAAATGATTTTTCGTTTTCTGTTTTATGTTCGTAGTATCTTTTGTGTATAGTTAGGGTGTTTTTATCGTCTATATTTTCGTATAATCTTTGTGTTTAGTTAGCCTGTTACGTGTGTAGCATATCTATTTTTTGCAGTCAAATTATGTTTTCTGTTTTCCAGCATATCAAATTTTGTTAATGTTTACTGCAGACTACATAAGTGTTGTCAGTGTTTTTCCTGTTACACATGTAAATAATTGTTATTTTTTTGTAAATAGTTGTTGTTTCACATGTACATAAGTGTTGTCTGTATTTTTATTTTTTTTTTAAGTTGTAAATAATTGTTGTTTTTTTGTGTGTTACTAGCATCTCTTATTTTTGGGTGACTTATTATGTTAAACATCGAAAATGATTTTTCGTTTTGTGTTTTATGTTTGTAGTATCTTGTTGTTTAGTTAGGGTTTCTAGATCGTCTATATTTTCGTATAATCTTTGTGTTATGTTAGGCTGTTTACGTGTGTAGCATATATGTTTTTTTGCAGTCAGATTCTGTGACACCCGGCAAACTCAGGTTAGTAACGTTGACTAAACTAGTAAGTCTACCTTAGCGAGTCATGCATATTACGTCCTTAACGGGGTCAGTTGAGTCGGTATGATGATTCTGGGAATCATCGGGAGTCATTAGGATGATCCGCGGGGTCATCGGGAGTCGGTCCATAACTATGGGTACAAGGATCGGCGATTCGTGGAATCGCCGGGTCTAACGCACACACGAGTCTCGAGTCCCGGGAATTGGTGAACGGATGTAAACGTGTTAGTTATCATGCATTATATGTTTGAAATCATTATGTGACTTATCGGTATGTGAATACGTGTTTAAATATGTTAAAATAGTGTTTAACGCGCCAAAAACCCGTTCCAGCATCACAGGGGCGATTAGGAGCTGGGAGAACCCCTAATCGCCTATATGTTCATGCGAGTAGGGAAGATTACAGGCGATTGGGACCTAATCGCCTGATGTTATACGCGATTAGGCCCCCAATCGCGTATAAGGGACTGCTACTCGCGTGTACTGCAGGGCTCGGGTCAAAACACCTATAAATAGAACCCTTAACTCCCCAAACACCTCTAGAACAACCCTAGCTGCTCCCAAGTCGCCCACACACCTTAGAACACCTCTGGAACTCATTTTGCTACAAAAATCACCATCCCCAAGCTTACACACCTTTCTTTAGCAAAACCCAAGGTGTGTTCTTCATCCCTAACCTTTGTAAAGTTGTTATTTTGAGTTCCCCTAAAGTTCCAGACCTTGTTTTACCAAATGTGTCTTTAAAAACCTTTCAAGAGAGTCTTAAACCAAGTTTACACCTTAATGCTTGTTATATGTGAAGTTTACATGCATATGTTGGTCTTATTGGTGATTTTAACATGAATGTTTTTAAGATATGATTGTACTTCTGTTATGTAGAGGTCATTAGGAAGGTTGTCTTAGAATCTTAGCCATTATTATGGTGTTTTGAAAAAAATGCATATTTTGACCCATTTGTATGTTCTTGAGGATTTAGGATGATTATGGTGTGATTGTTGATGCAATGTTGTTAGGATTCACACTAGGAAGATGTTAGATCAGAGATATTATGAGTTACATGTTGTAGAGTTTGAAATCTGATTATTTCCATTTAAGGAAAGATAAGGTTGGTAGAAGAAACCTAGTACTTTGCCATTTTAGGAAATAATTGCATAGAACATGCTAGATCAGTGATATGTTGGGGGTTTTTGCTTGAAAAGGGTTGGTAAATGATTTAGGTTTGATGTTGGGTGTTGTTGCATGTTTCGGATCTGATTTGGAGGGTTTAACGCGCGAAAACTCGTTGTACAGCAGCTGCAGGCGATTAGACATCCTAATCGCCTGAGCTAAGGGCGATTGTGCAGATATAGGGGCGATTGGGACCCTACTCGCCTGATACATCAGGCGATTAGGCCCCTAATCGCCTATAGGCTATTGCCTACTCGCGTGTAACCTTCCTAATCGCATGTACTGCTGTCGTGAACGCATTTTGACATCCCGGAACACGATTTGAAACCTAGGAACATGTTAGGAACCCCGGGATACACCCAATGACTTAGTAAGACGTGTTCGGACCTGTTTATGCGTTAATTGGACATTATGCTAGACTAGGTGAATTGTTGCGCGTGCTAAGTGTTTAATTGCATATGTTGCATGATGTCTTGCATTTATCTAACACGTGGGATGTCGGGTCACCAATGGGATGTCGGGTCTTGTCGGGCACGGTCGGTTTAACAGTTAAAGGTGTTTTCAAACGTTTATGGTCACGGTCTGGACATACGGGGACTAGTTAGCCTGCGGGTTATTAGTCCAATACTTATACACATCTTATGATAGGTCGCCGCTATTTGGGACTATCATAACATAACTACTTAACTATTTCCAAGTAACGCAAACCAAGGTGAGTGTCACAGCCCCACTTTTACCGTTTTACTTTCGGGGGAGAAACATGCTACTTATTTGATTACTCATCATAGATCATGTTATACTATGGTTACTTTACGTACTATGCGGCTTTTACAGAAAGTCCCAGGGGGAACCATGAATGTGCGGGGATGCACAACGGGGGAAATGTGGATAGATCTATTGGGCCTTACAAACCCCACCCGACGGCTGGGAGCCGGGCGGGTGCATATTGTCTCTAATACTTTGGGGGTTACCGAGGCATCGGTAATCCCGTCCGTCTGGGCTGGCTTCAACACTTATACCGGTTTAGTAATGGATTCCCAACCGCAGTAGTAGCAACACTTAACGTCTAGCTAACGTTCTCATAACATAGTAGTAACGGGAAATGATCTTACCGAACTTATAACAACACTTTTATGAAAGAAAACCTGTGAACTCACCAGCATTATATGTTGACATTTTTGGCATGTTTTCTCAGGTCGCTAAGGTAGCGGTTGTCGGACTAGGCGCACGAGGTCATGCACGGCGTCTATTATTTTGGAAACATATTAAACAATGTCTTTGTAAACAATGATATGTCTTTTGGTTGTAAACAAGAATGCTTCCGCTGCTGGTTTACAGCTCAAAGCATTATATTTTGGTTTTAAATATAATCTTGAATGCATGTTTGTTGTATGTTTATTGTGATCGTTGACTGAGATCCTGGTGTGTCACGCGCCTCGCGGTAAAACCCCGCACGTGGAATTTGAGGGTGTGACAGATTGGTATCAGAGCCAACGGTTATAGTGAACTAGGACTGCATGTAGAGTCTAGTCTATAACTGAGTCGCACACACTAGACGGTCACAATTAGTCGAGTCTTAGCAAGTGGGTAACAATATGACTTGTCGGGGTGTCGGTGTCATCATCTGCTACGCTACATCATCTATTTACTTCTTATCATCCTATTCCTTGACTCGTTCTTACTTTGATCCGATGGCGAACAATATACTATTGAACTTTCTTGACGGCGGTGTACATTGGGGTAGCTTCGGCGTACTCTTGAGATCTGTCCAAGGATTTGGACATCTCCCCTCTATGCCCTAATGAACACGCCCGTTCTTATGCATACCATCTTGTACTTATACTTATAATAATACCATGATTGGGCGCTAGTGTTCGGTGACCTGAACTTCAAACTTAAAGCGCGCCTGGAGGGCCATGTGGAACAGTTTATCATGTCGGGTGCACACGAGATCATAAACTGTGATGCATGGGATCCCTGGCGGGCTTTGGGCTCGAACGGATGGACCCGAGCGGGGCTCGGTCTAGTTTCTTGGAATTCTTAATTGGGTTATATCACGGGCAAATCTGAGTCTTTTGTTTCATGTTGTGACAGAAGATGTCAGGAGCTCGTGGAGGTCGCAGGGGCGGCCGTGCTGGCGGCCGTGGTGGTGGCCGCGGTGGTGGCCGTGGGAATATTAATATGACCCAAGCCGAATTGGACAACCTAATGCAGCAACATGTGAATATCGCTCTGGCTGCATTCCAAGCCGCTCATAATGCTATGGGTGGTACGTCGACTCTCATCTATTCTATCTCGTTCTGGGGTACTTTACCTTTTCTTGATACTCACCTGTGTGTCTGTTCCAGGTGGTGCTGTCAATCCTCCTCCATCCCAGTGTTCTTATAAAAAGTTTATGGACTGTAAGCCCCACAACTTTAGCGGCACTGAGGGGGCAGTGGGACTGCTCCGATGGTTGGAGAAAATCGAATCTGTTTTCTCGATGTGCAGCTGCCCGGAAGGCGACCGGGTGAAGTATGCTTCTGCGACCCTGGAGGGTCAGGCCTTGACTTGGTGGAACTCCACTACCCAGACTATGGGCATTGGGGAAGCCCACGCTATGCCCTGGACAGAATTCATTCAGTTGCTGAAAAATGAGTACTGCCCGAGGGATGAGATCCAGAAACTCGAGCATGAAGTCTGGAACCATAAGATGGTGGGTTCTGAGATTGAAGCTTATACTGCTAGGCACAATGAGTTGGCGGTGTTGTGCCCCGATCTGCACGCACCTGAATACCGAAGGATTGAGCATTATGTTGCTGGGTTGGTACCGGAGATTGCCGGGTTAGTTGCTGCGGGTAACCTCACTGTCTATTCTGAGGTGGTTCGGTCAGCCCACAGGCTGACCAACATGAAGGTGACTGAAGGGGTCTTGCCTCCTCGAGGCGCTGCTGTGAAGACCTCCGATAGTAACAAGCGGAAGTGGGAAACTGTGGGGAAAGGCTCGAGCTCGGCTCAACCTCAACAGGTGAAGAAGACTGATGCTGGGGGATCGTCGTCTGAACGACAACCGGGGGTTTATGCTGGGAAGTTGCCAAAGTGTGATCGGTGCAACTATCATCACACCGGTTCTTGCGATGATAAGGACCGTTGCCGTCGGTGCCATAAGATTGGGCACCAAGCCAAGGATTGTAGGTCCAACCCTTTGGGGAACCGAAACCCATCGGTCACACCAGCCCCAGCCCCTCAAGTCGCTGCTCCTCAGGGAAATCAGGGGAAACAAGGGTGCTATAACTGTGGTGAGCTTGGTCACTACAAGCGTAACTGCCCCAAGTTGAAACAGGGTGAAGCCGGGAAGAATGGGTCGGGCAATGGAAACAATGGGGGCGGAGGCAGGAATGCTCGCGCCTTCGTGATCGGTTCAAGTGGTGCTCGACAGGATCCCGACACTGTTACTGGTACGTTTCTCCTCGATAATCGCTATGCTACGGTTTTATTCGATTCTGGCGCCGATAAGAGTTTTATATCTCTTGGGTTTAGTCAATTGCTTGATAGGGTACCTACACCTTTAGAGGCTAAGTACTTGATAGAATTGGCTGATGGTAAGAAAGTCGAGGCGACGCACGTCCTTAGGGAGTGTCACCTTGAGTTGTCGGGTTATTCCTTCCCTATTGATCTCATGCCGGTGTCGTTGGGTAGTTTCGATGTCGTCGTGGGTATGGATTGGTTGTCACTGTATCATGCCGAGATCGTTTGTTTTGATAAAGTCATTCGACTTCCCCTCCCTGATGGTGAAATTCTGTTGGTGCACGGTGAGAAGAGCGGGGTCCCGTTGAGTATCATTTCGTGTATGAAAGCTTATAAGTATCTTCGGAAGGGGTATTCTGCCATTCTGGCACTTGTTTCGGTTTCGTCTGAGGAAGAGAAGAAGATTGAAGATATTCCTGTTGTCCGTGACTTTCCCGATGTATTTCCTGAAGACTTACCTGGTCTTCCTCCTTATCGCCAGGTCGAATTTGGTATTGAACTTGCTCCGGGTGCGGCCCCTATTGCCCGTGCCCCTTATCGTCTTGCACCTCCCGAGATGCAGGAATTATCAAACCAGTTGCAGGAGCTGTTAGAGAAGGGTTTCATTCGACCTAGTTCGTCCCCGTGGGGAGCCCCTATTTTGTTCGTCAAGAAGAAGGACGGAAGCCTACGGATGTGTATCGACTACCGGGAGTTGAATAAGGTTACCATCAAGAATCGCTATCCTCTTCCCCGCATCGATGACTTATTTGACCAGCTTCAGGGTTCCAGTTTCTATTCGAAGATCGATTTGAGGTCGGGGTACCATCAGTTGAGGGTTCAAGAAGCTGACATTCCGAAGACCGCCTTTCGAACTCGTTATGGCCATTTCGAATTCTTGGTCATGCCTTTTGGTCTCACCAATGCACCTGCCATCTTTATGGATCTGATGAACCGTGTTTGCAAGCCTTATCTTGATAAGTTCGTGATTGTCTTCATTGATGATATTCTAGTCTATTCCAAGAACGAGGTGGACCACCAGGAACACCTACGTCTTGTTTTGGAACTTCTGAGGCGGGAACAGCTGTACGCTAAATTTTCTAAGTGTAGCTTCTGGTTGCGTGAAGTTCAATTCCTTGGTCATGTTGTTAATGAGAAAGGGATTCACGTTGACCCAGCAAAGATTGAAGCCATTAAAGACTGGGAAGCACCAAAGACGCCATCTGAGGTGCGGCAATTCCTAGGCCTTGCAGGTTATTACCGTCGTTTTATTGAGGGATTTTCGAAGATCGCTCAACCCCTCACCTCGCTTACCCAGAAGGACCGGAAGTTCGACTGGGGTGATTCTCAGGAGTCAGCCTTCCAGATGTTAAAGGCTAAACTCTGTTCTGCTCCTATCTTGTCCTTGCCTGAGGGCACGGACGATTTTGTGGTTTATTGTGACGCTTCTATCCGGGGTCTTGGTTGTGTTCTGATGCAGCGCGAGAAGGTCATCGCCTACGCTTCTCGTCAGCTTAAAGTTCATGAGAAAAACTACCCCACCCATGATCTGGAATTGGGTGCGGTGGTCTTTGCCTTAAAGATTTGGAGGCATTACTTGTACGGTACCAAATGCACTATTTACACCGATCACAAGAGCCTCCAGCATATCTTTGATCAGAAGGTGTTGAATATAAGGCAGCGACGTTGGGTCGAACTTCTTAATGATTACGAGTGCGCCATCAAATACCATCCTGGCAAGGCGAATGTGGTCGTAGACGCCTTGAGCAGGAAGGAAACGGCTAAACCTCGTCGTGTTCGGGCTCTTCAGCTCACCATCCATTCCGGCTTACCTGACCGAATCCGTTCAGCGCAGCAAGAAGCTTTGAAGGAGGAAAACCTTAAGGCTGAAACCATGCATGGTGCCGATAGTCACCTTGAACTCAGATCCGATGGGTTACACTATTTCGCTGAACGTATTTGGGTTCCTTTATTTGGGGGCTTGCGGGAGCTCGTTCTTGATGAAGCTCACAAGTCCCGGTACTCTATTCACCCGGGCTCCGATAAGATGTATCAAGACCTGAAGATACTTTATTGGTGGCCGAACATGAAGGCGGACGTGGCTTCGTACGTGAGCAAGTGCTTGACCTGTGCCAAGGTCAAAGTTGAGTATCAAAAGCCATCCGGCCTTCTGCAACAGCCTGAAATCCCCGAGTGGAAGTGGGAGCGGATTACGATGGACTTTGTGACCAAACTCCCGAGATCGCCCAGTGGTTGCGACATGATCTGGGTAATTGTCGATAGGTTGACAAAGTCCGCGCACTTCCTCGCTATCAAAGAGACCGATGGTCTCGAGCGTTTGGCACGGTTATATCTCAAGGAAGTGGTCTCTCGGCACGGGGTGCCTGTCTCTATTATTTCTTATCGTGATCCTCGGTTCGCCTCTAACTTTTGGAAGTCTTTGCATAAGGCTCTGGGTACTCAGTTAGACATGAGCACAGCATACCATCCGCAAACTGACGGTCAAAGTGAGCGGACAATCCAAACGCTAGAAGACATGCTTCGGGCATGTGTGATCGATTTTGGCAAGGGGTGGGAGAGTCATTTACCGTTGGTGGAATTCTCCTACAACAACAGTTACCATTCTAGCATCAAGGCAGCTCCGTTCGAGGCTCTTTACGGGCGGAAATGCCGGTCTCCTCTTTGTTGGGCCGAGGTGGGTGAGAGTCAACTCACCGGCCCGGAACTTGTGTACGAGACTTCCGAAAAGATCGTACAAATCCGTAACCGCATGGCAGCAGCTCGGGATCGTCAAAAGAGCTATGCCGATCGTCGTCGCAAGCCTTTGGAGTTCGAGGTTGGCGACAGGGTTTTGTTGAAGGTATCTCCGTGGAAGGGCGTTATACGTTTTGGGAAACGGGGCAAATTGAATCCTCGGTATGTGGGACCGTTCGCAATCCTGGAACGGATTGGACCGGTAGCATACAGGCTTGATCTGCCGGCTGAGCTCAGTAATGTTCATAACGTCTTCCATGTTTCTAATTTGAAGAAGTGTTTGGCGGATGAATCTTTGGTTGTTCCTCTCGAAGAGATCAAGGTGGATGATCGTCTACGTATCGTGGAGGAACCGGTTGAAATTCTTGACTATAAAATCCGTAGCCTTCGCCGGAGTAAAATCCGCATTGTTAAAGTCCGTTGGAACTCTAATCGTGGACCGGAGTTCACGTGGGAACGGGAAGATCAAATGAAGGCTAAGTATCCCCATTTATTTCCTAAGCGCGCGTTCGAATCAAGACATGTCTCTGCTGAAGCTGAATGAATCTCGGGTCGAGATTCCTTTCAACAGGGGGATGATGTGGCAACCGGAAAATTTTTCTTCTCTTTCGTCTCTTCCTTTTTGGCCTTGGGCAATTTTCGGGACGAAAATTCTTTCAACAGGGGGATGATGTGACACCCGGCAAACTCAGGTTAGTAACGTTGACTAAACTAGTAAGTCTACCTTAGCGAGTCATGCATATTACGTCCTTAACGGGGTCAGTTGAGTCGGTATGATGATTCTGGGAATCATCGGGAGTCATTAGGATGATCCGCGGGGTCATCGGGAGTCGGTCCATAACTATGGGTACAAGGATCGGCGATTCGTGGAATCGCCGGGTCTAACGCACACACGAGTCTCGAGTCCCGGGAATTGGTGAACGGATGTAAACGTGTTAGTTATCATGCATTATATGTTTGAAATCATTATGTGACTTATCGGTATGTGAATACGTGTTTAAATATGTTAAAATAGTGTTTAACGCGCCAAAAACCCGTTCCAGCATCACAGGGGCGATTAGGAGCTGGGAGAACCCCTAATCGCCTATATGTTCATGCGAGTAGGGAAGATTACAGGCGATTGGGACCTAATCGCCTGATGTTATACGCGATTAGGCCCCCAATCGCGTATAAGGGACTGCTACTCGCGTGTACTGCAGGGCTCGGGTCAAAACACCTATAAATAGAACCCTTAACTCCCCAAACACCTCTAGAACAACCCTAGCTGCTCCCAAGTTGCCCACACACCTTAGAACACCTCTGGAACTCATTTTGCTACAAAAATCACCATCCCCAAGCTTACACACCTTTCTTTAGCAAAACCCAAGGTGTGTTCTTCATCCCTAACCTTTGTAAAGTTGTTATTTTGAGTTCCCCTAAAGTTCCAGACCTTGTTTTACCAAATGTGTCTTTAAAAACCTTTCAAGAGAGTCTTAAACCAAGTTTACACCTTAATGCTTGTTATATGTGAAGTTTACATACATATGTTGGTCTTATTGGTGATTTTAACATGAATGTTTTTAAGATATGATTGTACTTCTGTTATGTAGAGGTCATTAGGAAGGTTGTCTTAGAATCTTAGCCATTATTATGGTGTTTTGAAGAAAATGCATATTTTGACCCATTTGTATGTTCTTGAGGATTTAGGATGATTATGGTGTGATTGTTGATGCAATGTTGTTAGGATTCACACTAGGAAGATGTTAGATCAGAGATATTATGAGTTACATGTTGTAGAGTTTGAAATCTGATTATTTCCATTTAAGGAAAGATAAGGTTGGTAGAAGAAACCTAGTACTTTGCCATTTTAGGAAATAATTGCATAGAACATGCTAGATCAGTGATATGTTGGGGGTTTTTGCTTGAAAAGGGTTGGTAAATGATTTAGGTTTGATGTTGGGTGTTGTTGCATGTTTCGGATCTGATTTGGAGGGTTTAACGCGCGAAAACTCGTTGTACAGCAGCTGCAGGCGATTAGACATCCTAATCGCCTGAGCTAAGGGCGATTGTGCAGATATAGGGGCGATTGGGACCCTACTCGCCTGATACATCAGGCGATTAGGCCCCTAATCGCCTATAGGCTATTGCCTACTCGCGTGTAACCTTCCTAATCGCATGTACTGCTGTCGTGAACGCATTTTGACATCCCGGAACACGATTTGACACCTAGGAACATGTTAGGAACCCCGGGATACACCCAATGACTTAGTAAGACGTGTTCGGACCTGTTTATGCGTTAATTGGACATTATGCTAGACTAGGTGAATTGTTGCGCGTGCTAAGTGTTTAATTGCATATGTTGCATGATGTCTTGCATTTATCTAACACGTGGGATGTCGGGTCACCAATGGGATGTCGGGTCTTGTCGGGCACGGTCGGTTTAACAGTTAAAGGTGTTTTCAAACGTTTATGGTCACGGTCTGGACATACGGGGACTAGTTAGCCTGCGGGTTATTAGTCCAATACTTATACACATCTTATGATAGGTCGCCGCTATTTGGGACTATCATAACATAACTACTTAACTATTTCCAAGTAACGCAAACCAAGGTGAGTGTCACAGCCCCACTTTTACCGTTTTACTTTCGGGGGAGAAACATGCTACTTATTTGATTACTCATCATAGATCATGTTATACTATGGTTACTTTACGTACTATGCGGCTTTTACAGAAAGTCCCAGGGGGAACCATGAATGTGCGGGGATGCACAACGGGGGAAATGTGGATAGATCTATTGGGCCTTACAAACCCCACCCGACGGCTGGGAGCCGGGCGGGTGCATATTGTCTCTAATACTTTGGGGGTTACCGAGGCATCGGTAATCCCGTCCGTCTGGGCTGGCTTCAACACTTATACCGGTTTAGTAATGGATTCCCAACCGCAGTAGTAGCAACACTTAACGTCTAGCTAACGTTCTCATAACATAGTAGTAACGGGAAATGATCTTACCGAACTTATAACAACACTTTTATGAAAGAAAACCTGTGAACTCACCAGCATTATATGTTGACATTTTTGGCATGTTTTCTCAGGTCGCTAAGGTAGCGGTTGTCGGACTAGGCGCACGAGGTCATGCACGGCGTCTATTATTTTGGAAACATATTAAACAATGTCTTTGTAAACAATGATATGTCTTTTGGTTGTAAACAAGAATGCTTCCGCTGCTGGTTTACAGCTCAAAGCATTATATTTTGGTTTTAAATATAATCTTGAATGCATGTTTGTTGTATGTTTATTGTGATCGTTGACTGAGATCCTGGTGTGTCACGCGCCTCGCGGTAAAACCCCGCACGTGGAATTTGAGGGTGTGACAGATTCTGTTCTATGTTTTCTAGCATATCAAATTCTGCTCTATGTTTACTGCAGACTACAAAAGTTTTGTCTGTGTTTTCCAGTTACACATGTAACAATTGTGTGTTTTTGCACCATGTCTTTCTATTTTTTTTTATTTTTTTTGGTTTTCGAATGTATGAGTTTTTTTATGTTACCTATGTCTTTTTTTACAGAAAATGTCTGTTTTTGTATGCCCCCCATATCTGTGTTTAGTTAAGGTGTTACGTGTGTAGCATATCTTCTTTTCTTTTATTGCAGTAAATGTGTGTTTGTGTGCAGTCAGAATGTTTTGATGTTTTGCAGACTACAAAGTTTTTTAGGTGTTTGCAGAAAAAAAAATTCATGTTTACACACGTAACACTCGATTTTTTGTTAACCAGATTTGTTTTGTTAATAGTCAAATCATGAATTCCAACCCCAGCACTCCCCCTTGGGAGGTTTTTGAGGCCCGTCAGCAGCTCATCCCTATCGCACCCGAGCCACCTCAAATTGAACCGGTCATGCCATTTGGACCTGAATTACCCCCACATGTTGAATTAGATGTACCCCCTGTTGAAGCTGAACATGAACCCCTCTCCCCTGTTGCCCCGGTCATCCCGCCCGTAGAACCGGTTATACCCATAGAGCAGGCGGACGATGGGTTTGTAAGCGACGATGATTTTGATTGGAATGCGGCATTTGATTACGTTTTCCCCGAAAAATATCCGCCACCAGAAGACTATATGACACCGGAGGATGATGCGCATGATTTAGCTCACACACCTGAGTGGGCTGTTGGTTACGAAACAGACCCAGGGGCTGAATATGAAGAACCATATGAACCTAAATTTAACAAACCTGGGCTGTCGGTTACGTCTCAGGAAGGTGGGCGTATTAGGGCAAAATGGGAGGGTATAAGTTATACCGAGGAACAGTGGGCTTTTTATGTCAAATATGGTTATTGGATGTCGTCTGCTACTATTGGTTGCAATGCATGATGTCTGAGTTTGCACATTACATATGAAGAATTGGCTTATTATGAGAAGAATGGTTATTAGAAGCCAAGGGGTGATGTATGAATCTTTTAATAGTATGTTTTTGTTGTTGATACAGTATGAACAATATGTTTGTGTAGGTTTTTTTTATTAGTATGGAACAAATGTTGTTGGCTGATGCATCTTAACATATTATGTTGTCTCATGTTGTGAGTTTAATCTTAAAGTTATATATTATGTTCGTTGTTTTAAAAAGTAGTGAATATTAAAAAGAGAAACCATTTTTGCCTTTTCGTTACGGACGCAACAACCCTGGTGTTGGTACAATAAAACCCAAAAAAAAATGTGGTAATAAATCTGATTCTGAACTGGTGCTGGAACAATTGCTATAAATCTTATTCTTACATACGCAACACTGCGTATGTTACATATGTAACACGACGTGCTGACAGATCTAGGACTATGGTCACAAAAGTATGAGAGAGATGATGTGACATGTGTGGGGTCCACTTGTCATATGTGCTTTTCAGAAAAATGACACTTGACCATTGTGCCCTTATTTTGTCCTCTACCTTATTAAATCTATTAAAATAATATGGAATTAATCTAAGCCTTTGATCAATTTAGATCAATGGCTCTCATAAGGTTTACAAGGTTTACTCATTTTGAGTGGGTTTTTATTTTAACCACCATATATATATATATATATATATATATATATATATATATATATATATATATATTTCTTTATATATATATATATATATATATATGTGTGTGTGTATGTATATATATATATAATAACCATTGATCTTAGTAGATCAATGGTTGTGATTAAATGAATTAAAAACAACAACAATAGATTGGATTTTAACAAGGAAGGGTATTTTAGGGAATTATAAAAAGATCTTACTAATCCTTTCATCATTTCAAAACCTTCACAAAAGAAAACGTTCACTTTCCCTCTCTCTACCCATCTCTCCAAACAATGAAAACCTAGGGTTTGTTCAATCACGAGTTTATCAATCATTCAAATAACACGATAACCATCAAACAATCGATCATATGCATCAAATGTACCGATCCATCAAACAATCATTCGTCAACATCTGGTGTCATCGTATTATCCATGTTGCACACGAACCGAGACTATTTGTACTCGTATTACATCGGTTATTAGGCATTTTGTGTAAGAAAAACACCAAATCGTTAACTAATGCTTCAATGTGTTGTATATGAAATAAGTTAAATGGTAGTTTCGAACGATATTGTGATTTGTCATATGTAATACATGTTTAAGTGAACTGTATGATATGTATTGCACAGATGTTATAGTTATACGATTGATATGTAAACATATTGTATGTTATGTATCACACATGTGTAATATAGTACTGTTGTGTGTGTGGTGTGCAACACCGTGTGTTGTAAAATATTATGATAGATGTAACTACAATTCATATGTGTAATATGATTGTTTCAGCTAATGTTATTAGTGAACATGCTTTGTATGCAATGTACAACACATGTGTGATAATTATGCCATGTATTACACATGTGTGTTAATATTATTTGTGATAGATTGATTTGTCTGTCATATGTTGCACATATATGTTATCTTTAATTGTGTTTCACATATGTAGTAGGGTCGTTTTAGTTGATGTTAAATGTGAATAGGCTTTGTATGCAATGCACTACACATGTATGATGATTTAATTTGTAATAGGTTAATGTTAAACTGATATAATGTTTTATTTATCATGTGCTACCATATGTTATAGATGTAAATGTATTCACATGTGTAATGCGATTGTTATAGCCAATGTTAATTGTGAATAGTATTTGTATGTCATGTTCCACACATGTGTTATAAATATTTAATATTTTACATATGTGTGATCATATAATTTGTGACAGCGTTTATTGAGATTATGTTTCGTTTGTCATGTGTTGCACATATGTTATAAATGCAACAGTAATTCACATGTGTAATATGCCCGGTGTAGCTTATGTTAACCGTGAACAAGCATTGTATGGCATGCATTACACAAGTGTGATAATTGTTCCATGTATTACACATGTGTGATAATATTATTTTTGATAGTTAGTGTTAAGTTAGACTGATGTGCTTGTCATATGTAGCATGTATGAGATATCTGTACTTGTATTTCACATTTGTGCTAGTCTTGTTTTTGTTGATGTTTAGTGTGAATAGGCTTTGTATGCGATTTAATACACTTGTGTTATAATTGTTTAATGTATTAGACATGTGTGATAATTTAATTTGTGATAGTTAATGTTAAAATGATATAATGTTTTGTTTGTCATGTGTTGCCATATGTTATTAATGTAACTGTATTTCACATGAGTAATGATTTGTTCATGTTCATCTGTCTTTATTTGTTAAATTTAGGTGTTGGACAAAAGCGAACATAAACAATAACAAATGAACGTAAATGAACACAAACATCCATTAATGAATAAAACCGAGTACAAACTAATACATATTAAATTCCGAAAATTTCATCACGAACATTGTCCGCCCAAAATATACTAATCCCACCACTACTAGAAAAGTGGCATTTTGCTACAAAATTTTCTTACGGAAAAAAAATGTGTCACAAATTTTAACAAAGTTGCTACTCATTTGTGACGACAAAAAACTCTATTTTTTTTTACCAAATTTGCTACACAATAGATACAAATACTTAGGAAATTGCGTAGGAAATAGCTTAGGAAATGGGTCGCAAATTTCCTACACCATATTTCCATAGGAAATGCGTTGAAAATTGTGTAGCAAATGTACACATTTGCAACGAAACCTTGATGTTAGAAAAAACCTCGTCGGAAACCACTTCCTACACATTTGCTGCGTAATTTTCAACGCATTTCCAACACAATTTCTTAAGTATTTTTCCCTATTGTGTAGCAAATTTGTTAAAGAAAATTGAGTTTTTTTGTCGTCCCAAATGAGTAGCAACTTTGTCAAACTTTGTGACGCATTTTTTTCCTAGGAAAACTTTATAATAAAATAACTACTTTTCTAATAGTGAATTATCCAAATATACTTGTCATAATCTTGATCATATGATGTGTCATAAAAATACAAAATTATCATATTAAACTTGAAATTCTTGTTTACACCCAAAAAAAAAAAAGTTAATCAAAATAGTTAAAATAATATTAATATGTGATACACTAATATATATTAAATAATCTACCACTGGAAATTCGAAGTACTTAAATTAAAAATAAAAAGTTAAAAACCCTAATGAACTATCGAACACAAACAAACATAAATGAACGAATGTGGCATCTGTTCATGTTTGTTTGTTTAACTAAATGAAGAGAATTTCTTGTTTTGTGTTCGTTCATTTGCTAAACGAATAAACACAAACGAATTTACTGCTAAACATTTCACGTACAGTTCGCTAAACGTTTGGTTTGTTTACAGCCCTAACTATAAATGCAAGTATGCATTCTACCGTCCTTAATTAACTCAACTTAGCAATGAGACACATACTATTTCAAAACAAAATTTGGTGTTTTGTTGTTGTTTGACATGATTAGCTTGATTCGATTACTCATATTAGGTGTCCCTGTGACTACAACATATTTTGTTACAACTTAATTCATAGACCTTGTTACAACTTTATACAGAGGAAGACCAGTTTGAACCACTGACATTCTATGTATGGTTTAGGCTGTGGGTTGTGATGGTGATATTATTGTTATTGTTTGTTAAAAAGTTTATAAAAGGTAATCCAAGCAGCGGCAAGATTCAAGATTTTTTTTATGGGTTCCCTTTTTGGGTGTTCAATTTTTCACAAGCATATGTTAGAATTTTCGGGCCATGTCGGGTCGGTTGGGTCGGGTTGGACCGATTCGGGTCACATAACATAATAGAGACATAAACTTCATATTACATTTCCATTAGCATTAGCCGTAAATTTTGACTTTAAAAAACACTAACACTACTAACGACCTAAATTTCATATCAAATTTCAAGTACATACCAAATCACAACTTCAACTATCCTATAAATTACTTGAATTTTATCTGCACTCGTATTGACCAATTGAACATTCCCTTGACTTGCCCATCTTACCAACTCTAGTGCTCGTATATAACAAAGATTCAATCACATGGGCCACAAATTTTCTATATAACTTGACAAACAAGGTCAGAGTGACTAGAACATATGGGCGAATCTAAATTTTCACTTCTGCATATCCGTAAAGATTTTGTAATGGTAAGCATATGCAACTAAGAAACCCTATATCTGCCACTGCTAAAAAGAAACAGAATCTTATCAGATGTCCAAGAATATCCATGTTGCTTAAGTTCTACTTTAATAACTTCAAACTAAACATATAAGTTTAATGCATCATGAAAAGAAGAGAAGATCCTTACAACTTCATGACATCCATTTCCCTCTTCTTGCTTGGAGTAGACATTTTCTTAACTACCTAACCCGCTATACACAAGAAAAGAACAGAGCACCCCAACGCGTGCCATTCGTCTGCATAGTACCTAATATCACATTAAGGTTTCTGTGACATTCGTCACCCTCGTCTTTCATCTAATTGACAATTATAGCCCTTCAAATATTTTCATTATAGTCCGTAAAAGTTTTGTCGTTTTCTAATTTAATTTTAGAGCGAACTCAAATTTTTGGATCGGATATAAGTTTTAATCATATGCGTATGTTGAAACGTATTCATAAAAGATTTTATAAAAAAAAATCAAGATTTATGAAGTATAGAAGTGTTTAAGTTAAGTTTTGTTAACTTAGTTTACTTTTTATAAGAAAAATCTAACAAAAACATTACTAAAACTAACAAATCTAACTACAGGGGGTAATTCTGCCAACTGTGGAAAGTTGTTTTGATTCAAGCCCAACCCCGCCCCCCTGTTTCCTTTCCGGTGATCCTTGCCGGCCGGAACCCAAATCCGGCGACCATTCATTAACAGAAACCGACCATTTAATCACTTTAATCCATTCCAAAGCGTTACTACTTCGATCCTCTTCACATCTCCATCAATTCTGGCCGTTAAAAACGATTAAGAACAATTTATTAGGTGCTACAAAGTGTAACCGATCGGGACCTTAATGGTCCGATCATATAAAACTGTTTTACCCGTCAAGCCTATAAAAGATCGACTATTTTCCTTATTCCACTTCTTAACACATCACAACCATCAAAAAAAATCCATCTGTATCACGTTTAAAGCTCTCGCCAGAGTTCAAGTCCGACCGCGACCAAAGAAGCTTCGTTCCATGCATGAATAGCGATTGTAAGTTCGATTCCTTAGTGCCGTTTCATTCTTTGTATGTTTCTGATCAAAACCCCCATGGTTACTGTGTTGAGTCGTGTATGGTTTTGGTTATTGAAATAGAGGTTAGGGTTAGGGTTTAGGCTTAGTCTATTTGGGGAAGATGATGAATGTTAATTAATGGTTAAATATTTTTCTATTTCCATAAGTAAACAAGTCTGATTATTGGTGTAGTGGTTGAGGTTGAGTTGTTGGGGAGGGCAGACCCGGGTTCGAGCCCAGGCGTCCCCCACCTTTTATCAGTTTTTTTTTTATTATTTTATTTAAGCATATAATAATCATTCTTAATACATATAACATATAAACCTATAATATTCATAATAAATCCATTTTTGCTCCAAAAATTATAAAAACTTAGGAGTAGCTTTTTGACACCTCATAGAAAATTGTCATAATTTTTATTTCTGGAAAATAGTTTATTTTCGTAATTTTTATTATTTAATTTGTTTTAATCATATTTAATTGATTAAAAATTCATTCTAAGTGGTTTTTATCTCAAAATTTGTCATAAATTATTTCTAATCATTATGAACTGAAATAAAAATATTTGGTTTAGAAAACATTTATTTTTATTAATTTTCCTATTTTTAATCATTTAAACATGATTTAATCTCATTAAATCAATTTTAAATATAAATAAGTTTATAAAAATTATGGGAAAATTATTTTCATTACTTTACATAAGAAAGCATCCAACTTCTATAAAAATAGCATTTTTGGGTCATGTCTCGTATTATTAACATTATTTATGTTTAATTAGCCATAATTAAACATTTATTTATTTACACTATTTAAACATCTATTTTATAAATATTTTCTTAAAAAAATAGAAATGTTTTATGTTTGAAAATTTTAATTACCATTTATTGGATCTTTGTGAAATTCATAATTATTTAGTTATACATTTATTATTATTGTATTTATTTACAATAATTGGTTAAAGTAATTAACTTAATTATTTTGTATTAATTATTTAAACATATGTTGACCTAAATACTCAATTGATAATAATTATATTACCTAAATCCTAATTACAAACTTTAGTATATTATTTTTAAATTACAATTTCTATAGTAATTCGATTTATCATAAAAACTCTATTTTCCCCAAATCGACTTAGCAAACTCTAATGCCTTAGACCCTAGTTACCTTAGACTTTTTAGACATTTCCTTATTAGTATTCATATACATTATAGGTTGAATTCCTCGGAATTCCCATTACTTAGCTCACGACCGCTTAAGTGGATTTTGATCGCTTTCGCAAACTGTGAGTATATCTTTCCCTTTTTTACTGTTTTACTATTCTGGGGTGACTCATGTACTTACTATCAAGTTTCTATTTCTTTTACTAAATGCAATTCTCATGTGTGTTTGCTTTATGTTAATTGGTGTGTCTATGACTTGTCAAAATCATTAACCGTTGGGCGGCCTAGCATTTCAATGAATAGTACTATAGTATACCCCCTTGAGACTCTGTTGAGAGAATCTTGGTCATTGTCTTGTTAATTCATTATTCATCTGGTTAGTCATGTGTTAGTCATTATTCATAGGCTTGGTTTTGAACGGATATTACTTATTACATAATTGCAAATGGTACCGCACATGAATTGCTAAACACTTTTCCTACTATATTTATTCAAACAGGGTATGCTCACCAATACAATTTTTTTGTATTGACCAAATTATTTTGTACATGTTTCAGGTTGTTTTGAGATGCATCCTTTAAGCTTTCGGATTTATATTTAGATTTTGATTCATTGTATTTCAATTTAGTTGGCAGTTAGAATCGTTGTATTTCATTTGAATGTAATAAATTATTTAATCAATGTATTCAAATTTACACTTTAGTCCATGAGCTATTGAACAATCGTCACTACGTGACACCTCGATGTTTCCGCCATCGGTTGGGGTGTTACAGTTTCAATTAGTTAAAAATACACAATAAACACAATAATATTTGTACCAAGGTAACAATTACAACAATAGTATTTATACTATTGATTAACTAAATCAACTATACATCAATAAACAAGATTAACTAGCATAAAACTTAGGAAAATCAAACAAATGGATAAAATAAATCGACAATACATTCACTATTGTTGCCATATGTGGAAACTAAAGTAATGAAAGTAATGAAACTAAATTAATAATGATCTAAAGGCATATTGTTAAATCGAGGCTTCGATTTATAAACAGGGCGATGTACAGAACAATAAGATGTTACTAAGCGAAGGATGAAAAATAAACTTGGTTTATCTAAACAAAGTTAAAGGTTTTGTTGAAACTTATATTATTTCAAAGTTTTGGGTATGAAATATAAGTTTGTCGAAGTTATGAGTATTTTGAGAAGATTTACAAACTTAAAGTATGAAACGAAACTTTTAGAAAGTTAATGGAGAAAAATAACTTTTTACAAAAGTAAAGTGTCAAATGTGAAAGTTGAAATGTTAAGGGTTGATGTTTGTGAAAAAACAAAACTATTAAGTTAACTATATTTTAAGTGTGTAATTATGTACAATTTATATAGTTAACTAATCGGGTCAAGGTGTAAATAACCAATACAATACTAAAAACGTTGATATAAAGCTTATGGTGAGAAAATTAGATGATGATGTTAAAGTAATTATTATAAAAGTATATAAATATATTTTTCAAATGAATAATTACCGGAGAGTAAGGAAGAGTATATTTTTGTAAGTTGTCATGAGTTGAGAAATGTGTTACAAAAATAATAATTGAACTTGGGACACGAGATTCAATATTTATTCTTGTTAGTAAATAATGATCACAACGTGTGAGGGAAGTCGGACGGTGACCCAAGGCTTACCTTGATACCTTGAGTGTGCCTTGTACCTTTAACAACTTTGGCTAAAACGCGATTTGGGCCATGAATCTGATTTGGAATGCGCCCCTGAACGTTCGCGGGCCACTAGCCATAGCCTAGGCTATTTCATGTTCCGCAAAGCCTGGATGTCCGGTTGGGCCTTTGCCTTCAACATGGGTGATGTGCTGATTTTAGTAAGTTAAAATGTATTTCAATGGTATTAAAGTTTAATATTTTATAACCAGATAAAAATGAGATTTTTACTAAAAGAAAATCTAGTTTTAAATTTGTGAGAAACCATAGTTGCTTAATTAACCGATATCTACACAATAGGCAAGTGAACCATCGTTTATCGTATAGTCTTTTATGCAAGTACCAAATATCGAATCCAAAGACATGACTTTTATTAATCAATTTCAAGTTACCAAATAAAATTTTTAAGGTAAGAGATACATATATAGTCTAGAGGTAATAAATATATAAACAAAAGTGTTGCGTTGGGATCCGATTTCACTTGGTATGAATTAATAGTAAATATTTAGTTAAGTGATGTGTTTATAAATTATGCCTTCCATTATAACTTATAAACGATTTATGTTCTTGATTGTTATTGCGAGGGTCTTCTGTCCTGTTAAACTCACATCTCAACCGTGAGGGACATGTTACTAATAATTGTGTACATCCAACCATGAAAAATGTATCACCCAAAGTTGCGATATTTTGCCAAAATTCGTAGCGATTAATAAGCCCTCACTTGACATGGTAAAGGTCTCGTCTCCTTTCGAGTATGCTCATCCTTTACTTGAATTAATTAACTTACCAATTAATTATTAATGCTTATTAATTGAGAGGCACTATAATAATAATAATAATAATAATAATAATAATAAAAATAATAATAATAATAATAAATAAATAAATAAAGACTGTTCATATCCTAACGTGGGTTCACTAAGGCTTGGATGTCACGAACGAAGTCTTAGCTTAACGCTAAGATCAAGTATATAGACACTACCGATCTTAAGTGAAGTTCTGATAGAGGGTGCTCGACTATCGAGGATGGCCACCCTATAGGTGCATGGATTTTACATACCATGGGTACACCTATAGGTTTCTTCTTCCTCTACCAAAGTACACCCTCAAGATTAAAAACTAAGCTGGTCCATTAATTAATTCATCAAACAAAAAATAGGTATAAAGAATTATCAAGAACATAAAACATCACTTAAACTAAAAATAAACTATATAAATTCAAACCAAGTTCATCAGCACCCTAGAAACATGTAACATTTGCAAGTTTCCTAAACTTTATTGTGTCTACATTGTTATTCCTCGTACTTTGATCGTTTCAAATTTATAATAAAAAGCTTGAAGTTGCGTTGATCGTTACCTCTTTGTTCGAATTGTGTTTCGTTATTAATCGTAAACATGTATTGAATCACAACTTAAACATGTCATGTTTTGGCATTTAAGCGAATCATATCATTTTAGATTTTATTATAAAAAAATTTATCCATTTTTTTATAAACTCAAACGTAAAATAAACTTGTCAAAAGATTTTAGGAAAACGTCAAAGTTTTGAGAGGGAAAGTGATAAAATATAAAGTATATAATGTAAATATTATAAAAAAGTTATAAAAAAAAATTTAGTTTTAAGTTTTAAAATTTTTGTTAGCTAAGTTTTATAAAAGAAAACTTAACCCATTTATATTAGAACTTAACAAAATTAACTGCGGAGACCATTATTCTCAAAAATTGAAAATTCAAATCTGATCTCCCTCCATTTTTTCTGATCACATACTGGCCGGATTTTGGTCGGAAGTAGGCCGTCTCCGGCGAGATTTAAAAACCCATAATTTTACCGCTTTAATTCGTTTTTATTATTGCCAAATGTTTCTACATCATTTTACTTTAAATTCTATCATAAAAACCCATCAATAACGAGTTATTAATCTTAGTTTGACTTGATTTATTAGAGTAACAGCCAAAATTTGTTTTAACCATTCAAAGACCCAATATTAATTATAAAGCCTATAATTAATCATTGCCATTTCACATTTGCACATCCACGCGACTCAAACCCACAAAAAACATATCTTACCCTCTTCCCAAAGTTGTGTGTAATCGGCCTCTATATAATCGGTTATCCTACCTTCGAGTTCGACACCTATATCATCTTGTAAGTTTGGTATTTTAATGTCGTTTTGTTATTTGATCATTATTCAATTGAAGCCTTATGAATTCAGGTCTTATTGTCATCGAATTAGAAACATGAGAATTGTAGGGCTAGGGTTTAATCTAGGGGAAGAAGATGACCATTTTCTTGTATTTTAAACAATATTATTAATCACGCATTTCACAATATTGAGTTATTGTGTAGTGGTTAAGAGTGGGTGTCTGTATATCCAAAACTATATGAATTATATGAATTATTTTATATAAAATTAAGTGGTCAAAACCATTACCACCAAGGATGGAAAACCGACGTCGGAATTTTCAAATTCCGGCTAACATTCTGGCGCGTATTACTAAAGTTTTCGTATCCAATCTGCCAGAGGGTTGTAGTGGGGCGGATCTAGCGATCCAGGTAAGGCCTTTTGGGCAGATTTATGATCTCTATATCGCAAGAAAGCGGGACAAGAAAGGTCAACGGTTTGGTTTCATATCATTGCTAGATGTGAAAGATAAAGTGGAATTACTTTCTAATCTTCGAGGTATTCGTATGGGTCCTAACAAGTTGTGGTTTAATATAGCCCGTTTTGTGTTGGAGGAAGGGGAGATTAGATCTCAGAGGGAGAGTCACTATTTTAATAATGATAATAATATATCCGGAAAAGAGGGTGAGAGGTACAATCATGAACATAATAATAATAATAATATGCACTACAAAGAGAGTGAGGGAGATCAAGGGATCAATCTAGGGTCCTTTGTTAATGAGCAGAGATCTTTCAGAGATTTACCGGCGGGTAGGTCGATTACTATTGACAACAAAGTTACGGCTTTCGATGAACTGCATGGGAAAGCTGTTGTTGCAAAATTGGTAGACGTTGAAGCTTTGAAAAATATAGTAATCACGCTTAATTCGATTTGCCCTGGGAAAGGCGTGGTTCAATATCTAGGAGGCTTGGAAGTGCTATTGTCTTTTGAGAATACGGATCTTGCTAAGATGGTTCTGGGTATTGTTAGTGATATGAAGGATGTTTTTTGCTCTTCCTCCTTATGGGAAGGGCAGTCTCTTGGATATGAAAGGGTCGCATGGTTGAAGATTGAAGGAGTCCCTCTTCATTTGTGCACAAACGACGTCTTCGATTCGATTGGAAACATGTTTGGTAGAGTTGTATACAAAGCCAATATGTCTACAAAGGATCGGATTTTATCATTTGAATATGTAGGTGTCCTTGTTGGTGAAGGGAAGAGGATCTCTGAAGAGATCACTTTGAAATGGAAATCACGCAAGTTTCGTATTTGGGTTCTCGAGGAACAAGGAAGTTGGGTGCCAGATTTCGTTGAGATTCATAGAGGCAACGAAAATGGTTCCAGTGATACGGCTGCGGACGTGGATAATGGAAATGATACACAAACTGCACCGGCGACGACTCCGGTTTCTGCTCCGGTCAATACTCCGGTCAATGACGTGTTAATTGGGGAGGCAGTTAATGACAGCATTAATCATTTGGCTGACATTACGGAAACTCACGGTGTTTTTGTTAATCATATTGATGGCATTAATGGTGTGAATGCATCTTTGGAAAGTTCTAATTATGGGCATGAATTTCAAAATAAAAGGACTGCATGTGTATCTAAACCAAAGTCTAAAGGTTTTAGTTGTGTATTGACCAAAAAAAGGAAGTCAATCCGTTTTAAAAGGCATTCCAGCGGTTCAAGCTCCAATTCGGGCCCACCAAAGAAGAAGTCTCATCGCAAGCCCAATAGTGGGGATTTATTTGGGTTGGACCCATTTATTGGGCCCATGAACACTCAGGAAGTTTTGGAGTGCCGTAGGCTTGAAGATCCATTTATTGAGAAAGTTGTCACCAAGCAAGTCCCTGAGTCCGCTGTTAATCATGACAGGTATTCGTCGCCACCTTTGAAAACCTTTGAACAACTCCTAGCGGACTCGAGTGACGTTGCTGAGATGGATGATGTTTCACAAGCTCCGTTTGAAGGGAGTCCGATTGACCCTGTTCCAATACCTGGTAATTCTGAGGTGGAGGCAACGATTCAGCTTGGAGTGTCTTTGGGTGCCCAGCTTCAAAACGAGTCGGATTTGGTTAGTAATGTCATTTTGGAAGAAGGATTACAGAAATTTCCGGTATGAATATTCTATCTATTAATGTTAGGGGTTTGGGGGTTGCCGGAAAGGCCACCTGGGTGAAACGTCTTAAACAAGAAAATGGGGTTTCTTTTCTAGCTATTCAGGAAACACTAAGTCATGATATGTCTAGTGCTTTTTGCGCTAAGGTTTGGGGTAACTCTGATGTTGAGATGGTTTGTGTGGAAGCTTCGGGTCGTTCAGGAGGTTTGGTTTCGTGTTGGGATCCTAGAAAATTCACGAAAATTTCTGTTATTAAACAACAGAATTTTATAGTTATTCACGGTATGCTGAAAGAGGATGGGTCTTTGGTTAATATTATCAATATTTATGCTCCTCAAAAGCTGGCCGAGAAACGTGTTTTATGGGAGCAGCTTACTACTATTGTTAACAACAAAGATGGTTTTTGGTGTCTTGTTGGGGACTTCAATTCGGTCAGAGCTAGAGAGGATCGGAAAAATAGTTTTTTCGATCAAAAAGCAGCGGATTCTTTTAATGCTTTTATTGATTGTGCAGGTTTATTTGAATATGGTATGAAAGGGTCGGCTTTCACATGTATGACTAAGAAAGGTTCGACGATTAAGTTCAGCAAAATTGACAGACTGTTGGTGAATTGGGAGTTTTTTAATCGGTGGCCTGAGGCTTGTCTTCGCGCGTTACCAAGGTATTTGTCGGACCATAGTCCTTTGCTATTAACTATGGTCAACGAAAACTTTGGGGCGCGTCCCTTCAGATGGTTCAACTCATGGTTGGATAGAGCGAACTGCGAGAATGTGGTTGTCAAAGCCTTGAACGATTTTTCTATGGTAGGTCCGGCTGATTTGGTTTTATCGGCCAAATTGAAATTCTTAAAGTCGGTTCTTACGGGGTGGAAGAAAAAGTTATTTATTGAAGAGAGTGAGGAGCTTCAAGTTTTAAAAGATGAATTAGAAAAAATTGAGTCAGAGATGGAGCAACGGGATCTCGTTGAAGAAGAAGAATGGGTGTGGATGGAATGCAAAAGAGGTATTGAGGAGCGTGAGTTACATCATGCTAAGGACCTTATGCAGAAATCCAGGGTGAATTGGGCTAAACATGGAGATGATAACACTTCTTTTTTTCATGGCATTATTAATGGGAGGAAGGCGTCTAATTCGATACAAGGCTTATTGGTGGACGGAGTGTGGGTTTCGAAGCCGACCCTGATTAAACGGGAGGTCTTGAATTTTTTCAGTAATCATTTCAAAGAAAAAGTTTATTCAAGACCAAAGCTTGTTTGTAACAATCTGAAGACTATTCCTGACAGCATGAAGGACGATCTCATTATGCCTTTCACCAAAGACGAAGTCAAAAAGGCGGTGTTTGATTGTGGTAAAGATAAAGCCCCGGGTCCGGATGGTTTTAATTTTTCTTTTGTGCGTCATTTTTGGAGTTTGTTGGAAGATGATTTTATGAAAATTCTCTCCGAGTTTTTTGATACAGGTACCATTAGCCGCGGATGTAGCTCGGCTTTTATTACCCTCATTCCGAAGATCAAGAATCCCGTTGGTTTGAAAGATTTCCGGCCTATCACGTTGGTGGGAATCATTAGTAAAGTTATTTCCAAAGTTCTTTCTCTGCGCCTCAAAAAGGTGATAGGTTTTATTATTTCTGAGAACCAAACGGGTTTCCTTAGTGACCGAAATATTTTGGATGGACCTCTCATCGTCAATGAGATTTTTTCTTGGTGCAAAAGGAGGGCGAAGAGAGTTTTTTTCATGAAAATAGATTTCGAGAAGGCTTATGACAACGTAAATTGGAATTTTCTCTTATCTATTTTGGAGCAAATGGGTTTCCCGGATAGGTGGCTCAAATGGATTAAAGGTATTTTGGTTTCGGCGAGGTCGGCGGTTCTTGTTAACGGATCGCCGACTTTTGAATTTCAAAGTCAAAAAGGTTTGCGCCAAGGTGATCCGATTTCGCCATTTTTGTTTCTTATAGCGATGGAAGCGTTGACTTGTTTGTTTGACAAGGCTAAAGGTAAAGGATTGTTTGAAGGTGTGAAGTTATCCTCAAATGGCCCGGTTATCTCCCACTTATTATACGCCGATGACGCCCTTTTAATGGGTAATTGGTCCGCTAATAATATTGCAATAGCGTCAAGGATTCTTAGAATTTTCTATCTCTGTTCGGGGCTAAAGATCAATATTCACAAATCGTATCTTTACGGTTTGGAAGTGTCGAATGAGGAGGTGGTTCATATGGCTTCGCTTGTGGGGTGTCGTGTGGGTACTTTGCCGTTTGAATATTTGGGTGTTATGGTTGGGGCGAATATGAATAGAATAAATAATTGGCGTAAAATTGTTGAAGTCTTCGAGCATAGGCTTTCCTCGTGGAAGGCGCGTTTTCTTTCATCTGGTGGAAGACTAACGTTAATTAAATCGGTTCTCCAAAGTCTTCCTATATATTTCTTTTCTCTTTATAAGGCGCCAGTTCGTGTGATTGATAGATTAGAAAGTTTGATGAAAAGATTTCTCTGGTCATCCACGGGTGATAAAAATAAAATACATTGGGTTTCTTGGGATAAAGTCACTCGGGAGAAAAACAACGGGGGGTTGGGCATTTCTCGCTTGGTTGATGTCAATAATGCTCTTCTTTCAAAATGGGCGTGGCGTTTTCGAGCGGAGGATTCGGCGATGTGGAAAGTTGTTATTTCTTCTTGTCATAATGGTAGACATGCTTGGTCGGGGTTGCCTCGTGTCTACGGGAAAGGGGGGGTGTGGTCCGCTATTGTTAAAAATTGTGAAAAATTTATTTGCGGGGACAAGTATTTCTTTGAGTTATTGAAAGGGAAATTGGGAGATGGCAAAAACATTCGTTTCTGGGAGGATACTTGGCTGGGGGACGGTCCTTTAAGGTGCAACTTCCCTTCATTGTACAAATCGGCTATGTCTAAAAAGTATACTATTAGCATGTGCAACAATAATGGTATGTGGGCTCCTATAGACTTTACACAACCCAAATCGCTGGAGGAAGTTCAAGAGTGGTTGGGGCTTTCAACATTGCTGGAACAGGCCCATATTAACTCGGCGAAGGACACTTGGGAGTGGAATGGCAGCGCTTCTTTTTCTATAGCCGGTGTAAAAAAGAAGATCAATCAATATAGGGAAACCGGAAATTGTTTTAAACTTAAATGGGTGGCGTGGGTTCCTCTTAAATGCCACATCTTCGCTTGGCAGGCGGAAATGGATAGAATACCTACGGTAGAAGGTCTTATTAAGAGAAATGTGTTTGTCTCCAACGACCGGTGTAAATTTTGTGACGTGGAGCTAGAAACTTCGGAACACATTTTCACCGGATGTGGCTTCACTTACGGGGTTTGGTCTTCTATTTGGAAATGGTGTGGCCTAAGCACTACGTTCGTTTTTCATACAAGAGACTTGCTGGTTCTTTATAAGCAGGTTAGTGGTGGCAAGTGGGGAAAGAAGATTATTCACGGTATCATTATGGTGGCTTTTTGGATTATTTGGAAAGCTAGAAATGATAATATTTTCAAGGGGGTGGTGCCAAAGATCTCTTGTATTGTGGGTAGTATAAAGTCTATGTCGTTTTTGTGGTTAAAAAGTAGGTCTAAATACAACGATCTTCTCTGGGAGGATTGGTGTAATAGTCCTTTGTATATGTTGTAGTTTGTGTGGGTTTGTCCTCGCTTTGAGGACCCCCGTTTCTTAATGAAAGTCAACGTTCAAAAAAAAAAGAGTGGGTGTCTGTGGACATCAGCTCCGGGTTCGAGACCAACCTGGACCGAACTTTTCGTTATTTTTTTAGTTATTATAAAATATAAATAATCTATACTATGAGGGTGTTTGGGATTGAGTTTGGAGATGCAAAAGTGCTTTTGGTCAAAAGTGCTTATTAGCTTATGACTTTTTGAAAAGGAGTTTTAAAAAAAGTGTTTGGATTAGCTTTTGGGATGAGAAACGTCAAAAAGTCAATAAATTTTTGTTTTTTTAAGTGTTTCGCTTAACTTATTGTGAATATTGGTTGTATGGGTGGTATATTTGTAATTTTTTTTCCAAAAGTCAAAAGCTAAAAGCCAAAAGCCAGGATTTCTAACTTTTTAAAAACAGCTTTTCCACCCTTAAAAGCCAAAAGCCAAAAGTCAAAACAGAAAGTGCTTTTGGGTTACACAAACAGCTTATTGACTTATTGGCTTTTTGGAAAAGCCAATAAGTCAATAAGTTGTTTTGAAACTCAATCCCAAACACCCTCTATATATAATATGAAGATAGGATGGGTAGTTTTGATCATTTACCACGTACAACCTTTAAAAGCATTTGATACAAACACCTAAAGCGTAAATCTCTTAAAAAGAATGGGCGGCCAATTGTGAGCATTCAAATTTTGAATTCCCGCTCCTCTTCCCCAATCATCTCTCTCTTTCATCTGCTGCCCCCAGCTTCTCTTCCCCATTCATTTCTCTCTTTAATCTGCTGCCCACACAATACCTTCCATCCTTTCAAACTCAATTCATAAAACCTAAACCTAGCCCCAACTCTTCTGATATATATTACCAGCAAACCCATATGTTTCCACCACATAATCGTATTTGCTCACCCCTATTGGTACCGATAGAAAAACAGAAGGAACGAGAAGGTTAGTTGAAGAACTTTTCTAACAAGGTAAACCTAATTACATATCACACCTTTAATTTAAGAATCGTGTAAGTATTCATTCCTCTTTCTCAATCTATTATTACAAGCAAATCAGGAGCCTGAGGACGATATAGGGAGTGAACATAGAAGGAAGTTTGCCTGTGGATGCATAGTCAGCCAAGATCTGTCTGTTCTGAACTTGGTTATTGTCAATGAGGGTGAGAATGACCTTCTTGGGTTGACTGAAGTCAAGAAGCCAAGGATGAGAGGTCCTAATATAGCTTCAAAGATCCGCGAGCTCTTCAACCTCTCCAAGAAAAATGATGTCAGGAGATATGTGACCACCTACCGCCGCACTTTCACCAACAAAGCTGGTTAGTGCATCATCTTGTTTTAAGTTGGTTAAGTGAGTTGGGTTTGAAGTGGACCGTTCGGATTAACGGGTCAAATTGAAACTTGTTTATAAGGAAGGAAGTGTGCAAGGCTCCCAAGACTCAATGGTTGGTAAAACCATTGGCTGTGCAAAGCAAGAGGGCTAGAAATGCTGACAAGAAGAAAAGGATTGCCAAGGAAATATCAGAGGCTGTAGAATACCGAAAGCTTCTTGCCATACTGTTGAAGGAGCAAAGGGAGAGACAAAGTGAGTGTTTGACTAAGAAAAGGTCAAGGCTCTCTACCGCTTTCAAGTTGATACCATTACTTTTTTTGTTTCGACTTTCGAGTTCTTTTGACTGTTAATGTCATACTTGAAATTTTTGAGATTATGGTTACTTATCTTATGCATTATTTTTTGTCTCGATTTAGTCTTGATTTACATAGTGAAAATGAGCTTTATCATTATTACAACAAAAATGCATTCTGATGAAGCTTTTTTGTAGTAGACAAACTTAGTTTTAAAAAGCGTAAGGCGCTATGAGGCGTTTCGGCCTCAAGAGCGAGGCCTGAGGCATGAGGTGAGAGCCTAACATACACGAGGCATTGCTTAAAGAACAGCCAAATAAGCCTTATGTTTACAACAAAAGGTCAGTTTTTTTACATCTAGGCCTACACATGAATTTTGCATATCATAATTTGGCCATCAGTTGTCTCGAGTAAAGCTGAAAAATTTGACAGTTAACAACGACTCATAGAACCCAAAGGAGGTGACCGATCAAGAAGTCAAACTTAGAACCCGCAAGGAGATCTTACAGCTAGAGTTGCAGCTTGGGATGATGAACATTGTTGCCTGGGCATTCAAAGAAGATACAGAAAAAAAAAAGAATCATGTGTTGACAATGACAAACCAGCAGAGGAGTCGTTGAGGAATGAATATGAGAAATGTGCTGCTTCTTGGGAAGATGTTGAAAAATCTAAACATAATGCAAAGTATTACTTTTAACTCCCTGTATTTAAATTTAAACATATTTAAGCCCATCCCGCTTCTTATGTTTAGCAAACCTTTTATGTTTAGATTCATGTGCGGAGATATCAAAATTCAAGCTTGGGAGAGTTGGCAGAAGGTGAAACTTGAATCTAAAATGAGAAGAATACAGGTGATTTAATGCATGATTTTTCTGGTTCAAATGGTGAAATGTGCAGGTTGTGTAATGGGTCAAAATGGGTTACAATTTGTTGTTTAGGCTGCATTATATACTGTTCTATTGTGCTTTTGTTATTTGGAATTGTTTTAATGATGAGGAGTTACTTTGTCTGACATTAAACCATTGATTATTTGGATATGTTGAAAATTTGTAGGGGCACTAAATTTGTATATTTGTTGGCACTATTTATCCATATGTTAATTATGTTTTGATTATAGTATGGCACTAAATATTTATGCTCTAATTTGTTTAACTATTCCAGGTCAACATAGTATTTGATGTAGATTAATTCATACAATAGCATGCTTAATTTTATTATGTTTTCCAACTAGCAAAATGAGCAGTAGCCAGTAGGTAAAAAAAAAGCTTCCAACTTTGCTATTTTTTAATCTATTGAGAGTATTGAAATTGACTATAACCATGGTAATAGTTGTACTGTTCATAATGATTGGTTGTTACATTATTTGTAAGCCTAGGGCGTTGATCGATTTGGAGTATTGAAGTTGTAACTTGTACTGTTGATAACGATTGGTTGTTAATCACTTCGGCATAGACCATAGGTACAAAAAAATGTAAGGCGCTGAAAATAAAGCGGTAGCTAAGTTAACTACAAGTGACAACAACTAAATGATGACTTTAGATCGGATCGAGTTATATCAGTTCAGATATTTCAATGGTTCTATGTTGTGTGATAATTATTATTTTTGGTTATTCTTAATACTTTTTTCTTAAAACGTCCCGTTTTTACCCGAACCCATTTTGGTCAAAATCTTTTTTTGACCCAAAACAAAATATGAAGGGCAACTTTTTTTGCCGAACCCATTGGATGGCTTTTGCATACTTTGACCCGTTACATATTAAGTTAAGGTTTTAATCTAACCCATTTGAAAACACTGTGAAATCACTCGCAACCACAACAACAAAAAAAAAAAAAAAAAAAAAAGATTAGAGGTTGAGCGGTTATGTTAAAAATAGTGGTTGAGCTGTTAATGTGTGGGTGACCCTTAACTTTGTTTAATATAATATAATATGTGATTCGCCCTTATCACAGAGCAATCACGAACTTGGTTTAAAAAATAGCGCCTCGGTAGCGCTTTAAGCTCTTGAGGCGCGATGCTCCATAGAAATCGCTTTTTTTTGTTGAGAAGCCTTGGGATACATGAAGCTCTTGGGGTGCGCTTTAAACATGGCGCTTGAGGCGGCGCTTCAATATCGCCTCAGCCCAAAAACCATTTTTTGCCTATTCTATTTAGCCCAACAAGTGAAGTTCTATGTTGATTCGTATTATGGATTGTTCTATGTTGATTATCGATTGTTATACCAAAATTTTCAACCCCAAATTACTTGCCAATTTATTTGTTGAATCGTATCAGCTCGACCTTGAACCCTGCTCCCGGGGGGTTTCCCTCGACCCCCGCCAAGGGGGCAACCCCCGAGTTGTTTTGGGTTGCTCTATGTTGCTTTTCAAGTATTGATTGTTATATCACAAGCATTGGATAATTGGTATGAACCATATTCTGGTGATTTTCAATGATATATTAAACTGTAGGGACTAGGAAATTAGTTCAAAGTTCAAACTCGTTCCTATATTCTCATATTTCTTTTTTTTTTTTTTTTCTTCTTCTTCTTCTTTAATGTTAAGTTACTTAATGTTGTCTTCATCTTTAAGGGTGTTTTGAATTTAGATGACTATGTGTTTGGTCATTCTTATGTTTTGAATGCTTTTTTAAGTGTTTAAGGGTATTTTATAATCATGTTTTTGTGTTCATGATTGATTAGAAGGTAGAATATGTCATACTGACATATATAAATATTTTTTTATATTTTTTTTAATATTAAGCGCCTCGCATACATGAAGCTCTCGCCTCGCGCTTTTTTAAACCAAGATCACGAATCAAAGCGGGTTTTATTTTCATTGTCTTCTTTTATTTAAATGTGATAGGATGGTTGCAAAATTTGGTTTGAGCAAACTTTATCGCATATTCGTTCATTTAATAAAAGCTTGTCAAATCGTACAAGATCGTCTAAAGCTTATTTCAACCAGGTTGTGAGGCCGAGAAAAAAATTGTTATTGCATTTTAAAAAATTCCACATGGCAACCAATCCACTCTTTTGGTCACCATAGTGGATAGCCTAAAGGAAAAACCGATTTTGGCTATACACACAAATAAAAGTATGTTTCTTTGTATTGATTTTCAAGATTTTGCTTCAAAAAATCTAAAAATAAAAATTAATAAAATTTCAATAAGTAATTTTTATAATTTTAAAAGGTGTGTACATGCACTGAGTTAGAACCGAACCCGAATTGAACCCGTTTAAAAATCGACTCTCAACTGGTTACCACACTAAACCTATTTTATACCGAAACAAAAAAGAACCCCGATTTGGCCACCTTTAGATAAACTGACTGATAATGAGTACCAGATTATAAATCGTTGCCGCCGCCGCATCGCGCAGGTATCCTACTAGTATAAATAATATGTGTAAATCTTTCTCGAGAATTATCATCGAAAATTGTCATATTACCTCATAGAAAATCATCATATTTTTACTTTCTGGAAAATTTCTTATTTTCATATTTTTACTAATTTAAACTTTTTAATCATATTTAATTGATTAAAAATTCATTTTTAATGATTTTAATCTCAAAGTTTTTGAGAAATTATTAAATCATCATGAACTAAAATAAAAATTATTTGCCCTGAAAACAATTATTTTTATTGTTTTTTTTGGTTTTTAATCATTTAAATACGGTTTAAATTCATTAAATTTGTTTTAAATGCAAATAAATTAAGAAAAATTATGGAAAAGTTATTTTCACTATTTTACATCAGAAAGTCATTATTTTTAACAAAAATGTTATTTTTGGACCATATCTTGTATTTTTGGTTTCATTTGCGCTTAATTAGACATAATAAATCATTTATTTATATATAAACTATAAAATCTGTTTTATAAATATTTTTTCGTATAAAACAGAAGTATTCTTAAGTTGGAAAACCATAAGTAGTACCGTTAGATTCATTTGTGTGACTTACATTCATTTACCTAATAAACTTTAATTATTATTATATATTTTAATTAAATAGAATTTACTAAAATTTGTGCATAAATTACGTAGAATATTTTTATTTAAAATATTCAAATAGTAATAATGATTTTCTTAATCCTATAGTTGAACTTTAATCATATTATATTTTTGAAGTACAAGTTACTATTAATTTTGATTTAACGTACAAACTTCATCTTCCTCAAATTGCCTAGCAAACCCTAATGCCTTAGATTCTAGATGCGTTAGACTTTTAAGTTATTATTCCTCATTAGTATTCTTATACGTATAGGTTGAGTTCTTTGAAATTCCCAAGTCTTATCTTGTGACGAGTTTTGTTTGAATTTATCGCGCTTAGCAAAGCGGTGAGTATACTTGTCCCCTTTTTTTCGTTTTCTTACACTTTTGGGGTGAAACATGTACATCTATGAAACTTGCACTTGCAAAAATTCATAAATGTTTTACATACAATTAATATACGTGTTATGTTTTGAGTTCTCGTGCTTTATGCTTAAACGTAGTATACTTGTAATCATTACATATTCATAACATATATATAACGTAAACTTATTCATATATCTTTGGGAGCCTAGTGAAAAGTACCTATGTGTGTGGGAAGTCCTAGGTCCAGCCTAATGGAGATTACCTATGCATGTGGGAAGGGAAGTACCTATGCGTGTAGGAAGTCCTATAACATTGTTAATTCTTAGTCTTTGTCATCTTAGAGGCTAGATTCTGATTTCCATTATGTGCTTACGTGTTTACCATATTGCCTTGAATGAATCATGATATTTGAATTGTAAAACATTTTTATGCCTATATTATATGTACACAAACTAAGTGTACTCACTGGCATTATTGTTGACATTTTATTTTTGTACATGTTTTAGGAACGTTTGATGATTGTCACTTAGGCTTGGACTTAGACTTAATAAACAAGTTTTATGTATCGTTTTGTTTGGAGACTTGATGTATTTGTTTGACATTGATGTTTGACTCTAAATCGTGAATTTATAATACCACACTTTAGTACCATGATCTTTTGTACAATCATCATTACGTGACACCTTGATTAATCTGCCACCGGTTTGGGTGTTACAGATTGGTATCAGAGGCGTGGTTATGGGGAATTATGTTATTAGTAAATGACCTAGACTATAACTAACAACCTATACTTGACCTTACTTGTGTTTATTTGTTTATTTATTCCACTAACCTTTCTCCTTTGTCACATGTCATTCTTTCCTCTACCTCTCTCCATTTCTTTCTTTCTTGATCATGGGCTTTGATGATGACATCACTTGGGGAAAAGGTCTACATTTTGGAGCATGTTGGATTTTCTTGGCTTAATTGCCCAACCTCGATTTTCATTAATATTTTTTTCATCCTTCAATGTGTTGAACTCTACGTGAGAGGACAAGTGCAATCTAGAAGGGTGGGTGCATGTACACTGGGTTTTCTGGCATAGGTAAAGCATAGCACATAAATCCGAATCAACCGATGGACCTGTTATGCCTACCTGGGGTTACTAGAGTGAGTGTCTACTTATAGACTAAACCACGTCTTCGTTAATCTCCAATTGAGTTTTGGTTTCTTTGAAGAGTCAAAGTTTTTGTTGGGTCTTATGACTAGACAAGAACATTCCATTCTTTTATGTTTCATCGTTGATCTCTCGTTTTTATGATAAACTATATTATACATTATATTTTAGGAGTTGCATGTTACGATTTCATTTTCTCGCATAATTAATAGATTCTAAGTTCCAATTTTCATGAACATCAAATCTATTTTCTAAGTTACATTACACTATTATGCATACTTCAAATATGGATTGAAAACTAATAATTTCCTTTGGGTTCGACTTTTGTAAGAATCATACCGGTATCTCATAACCTTTATCGTCTTTTTCCATGTTGCTCGTATTCAGGAAATGTCTTCTGATATACGTTAAAATATACATATATAAATCCCCGATTACACTCCCAAATTATGTTTTCGACCATAATTGCACGAATTCGGTAATTAACCACTTCATATGTTTATTGCAGATCTTAAACGACGTCCCACGAACAAAGACGAAGAAACCAAGCGAAATCTGGACCAAATGGGAAGTTGCTGCAAAAATCAGCTAAGGCTGAAGAAGTGCACGGTCGTGCACCTAAGGTGCACGCCCGTGCGGACTTGCTTGGCTCGGACACAGAGATGTGCACTGCCAGTGCGACCCGGAGTGCACACGATGTTCTCGGGCACCCTGATCAGCACTACCGTGCACGTGCCCGTGCGACTCAGATTCTCGGGTGCACTGCTAGTGCACCAGGCAGTGCAGCCCTGGCACCCGGCTACCACCAGACCCGCACGACCGTGCAGCCTAGGTGCACGACCGTGCGGGATTCCAAGATATTTCCAGGAACCAGCCATCCACTTGCCCACTGGCACGTCACTTTGTGAAGTTAAAGTGCACGGCCGTGCACTTTATGCGCACTGCCGTGCACAAAATCAAAGTTTCTATAAAAACAGAGCAGACCACACTGATCAAATGTTGGGTTTTCTCTAGGCGATTTCTGGACCATCAAGGCTGCTGGAAGGCCGTCTAACAAGCTCGGGATCATCTAGCATCATCCAATCCATCACATTCAAGATTTATGGTTTGATCTATTAAACTTTAAGTTGATTCAAATCTGAATATTTTGGCTTGTTTGTGTTGTTTATGTATTACATTATAGTCTATGGATAATATCTAGTAATCGTTAGTAGTAAAAACAATCGTTTGTATGTAATCATGTTTTGTATAAATTTGGCGTTTTTCATGTTTGGATCTTGATGATCATAGCGCAACCTTGTTTCATTGTGATTGGATTTGTAGTTGTATTTGAATGACTTTGGCGATTGTCGAATGTGTTAGGCGGATAAATGTTGAAAAACCGTCCGTTTAATCGTCTGGTAGTAGACTAGTTAACTTGTTAATAAGTTTACGCCATGAAACTGTAACCGGGTATTGGTTTGGTTAAAGTCAGTCGAATAACGGTTAAAAATGCTTACCGGCACGTAAAAGGGTTTTAAAAGCTTAATGGTGTCGTTACTGATCTTTGACACGGTTAATGATCTTTGGTAGTTATTTTGGTAAAAATAGCGATCTTAGTAGATATGTGTTCAAAGTTGGTAAAATGGAATAGGTTGTGAAATGCTCTACTTTATGCTAGTTTAGGTGGCTGTATTGTGTATTCGGTATCGCTTTCCTGAATTAGTGAGGTTAGAAAACTCTTAACAGATGACTAACTTATCTTTAGAAGATCCGCATGAGATCATATCAACTGCTCGCTAATAAAAGACTTAAAGTGGTTAACGTATGTATTCGTGTTAGCTTTCTGTATATTTGTCATGTTAGGATGCCCGAAAGGGACACTAACTGTCGGAAAATGGGAATGTTGATCACACGCCTGTATTTCTTATTATATATAGATGACATGCTAGGATTGGTATATTATAGTTTATATAGTTATATTTTCTATTTGGAGTCTTACTTGTGTTATTTATATGTTTTAGAATTAATTTAGTTATAAACAAACTTCAAACTATCTTTTCCTACTGGTAAATCGGGGATAGAGTTTTAGTACCATTGCTCCGCGCGCGTCCATGGATCGATATCTGGTTCTTATCTGTACATTACTACATATATGACAGGGTACACTTGCCCTATTGTGTGTGTTTTAATATTAAGGTCTAAACCATTTTTATAAATATTAAAGCAAAACGTGTGTTATTTTATTGTAAAATTATGTGTATATCCGCACACGTCATCTTCTCATCATGGTGAATTGGAGGAAACAAATAGTCACAACAACGGTACCAACCAAGTAGATGAATCTGAACAAAAACTGACAAATCTTATTATACAACAACTAATTGCGGTACTGCCTAGTTTGGTGACTCAAATTCATAAGGTCGTGTGCCCAAATTCAGACTCCAACGTTAAGTCTAAGAAGAGGAAGGTGGCTTCTAGGCCAGGAGGCCAAGAGGTGATGCCATCTTCTAACAACAGCAAGAAGTGTAAACGTAGAAAACATAACCCCTCAACTTTTATGACCCAAGTATACTCCAAGAAGACCTACACGAGAAAACATCCTCGATGCAGTACATGTCAATATCATCAGTCTGTTGGATCTCCTTGTCCTCAATGTACAACCTATGGAATGTTTGGACACTTTGCAGCTACTTGTTGGGTCAAACTTCAAGTAAAAAAAATGATCAAAACCTTCAATCAATTACTAAAACGCGAGCATGTCACAACTATGAAGATCCTAGTCATATGCGTCATCGATGTCCTCTCCTAACCAAACACATGATCTTTCAAATCAAGGAAAGGATTGCAACTTAAAGGACAAAGGAGCAGTGGACCCAGAAGACATGAGCCTAGCTGGCCAAATCAAGGAGCAACTTGATCACCTTGACATCAATGCAAAGTGATATGATTTAACGCATTCGTTCTAGTTTTCCAGAATGTTTTTTTTCTTATGTATGGATTTTAATTCTGTGTTTGACTTTCAACTTTAATTTCAATAATATGTGTTAATCACGAGTTTTCTTATAATTGATGGAAGTTGTAGCCCCGTGACATGTAATGTATGAGTCTCTTATAACATGAAAATTTTCTAACGTTCCTCGAAACCTAAAATTCGAATTCATAGTAATTAACATGGTCATTTATGATGTTTGAAATTAAGGAATTTTCTTAAAACCTACAAATTTAATTTATTTTGTGATTTAGACATCCTCGTGGAGGCTTGCAAATTGGAACTTCACTTTAAATTTGACATTTGACCGTAACACTTTCCACACTCACATATCTTCTTAAACTTGAAATCATTAGACAAGATCAATTTGTACTTTATGTTCATAGAATGAAATTCTTAACATGTTATCGATTCATCAGGATGCTACATAAGTGTTGACCTAGATTGCAAGTTGTTTGTTATCTTTGCATGGATTCTGTATGCCTTAGTCTTCATGTATAGCTAGAACTTACGTGAATCTTGACTACACATAAACAACCTATATGTCTATTTGTGTTATGATCTTCATATGAATGTTATAATTGGTTTGATACAATATTGTGTTATGTGATTATATATGCCTTGTTGATACCTTATTTCCAAAATACGTGATATATGTACATTAATTATATGATTTACTTATGAGCAATCATAATACCTACATATTCTTGGATTCATATTTTGTTAGCAAGATAGGTTATTTATATCCCTGAACTAAACATGTGTAAGTTTCTCTTTGCGCAAACATTTGGACTGTGGACACTTGATACACCAAATGACATAGAGAATCGACAAACTAAACTAGTGTTCATGTTAGAGTTAAGGTGTGAAAATATTTCTTTCACTCATGACTTAATGAACCAAGTTAGTGTTTGTGCTCGTGTTGACGTGTTAAGTATTCTTTTAACATGGAAGCTTGCGACGAAAACTAGTTCTCAGGTTGGAATGTGTTTTCGACTTGAGGGAAACTAAGAATATGCTTACTCTATCACAGTGTGTGTCTAGTGTCTTGTAGTCTAACGTAGTGAATAGGTTAGCTTATGAGGTGAACCTGGCGAAGGGAAGGATGTGACAACCGTCACCCTCATATTTTAGCAAGATGTCAATTTTAGCCCCTCGCGTATTTAAACATTTATATTTTAATCTCTGAAAGTTTCATCGCTTTCAAATTTAATAATAAATCAAACTCAATGTTTTCACTTACACTTGTTATGAACCGTGTCTACGTTTTTAATCAAATGTGTATCCTGAAACATTATTCGGAACGGATTTCCTTTAAGTTTTATGAAGTTTAAAAGTATTTAAGTTAAGTTTTTGTTAATTTAGTTAAGTTTTTATAAGGAAAACTTAACCAAATCATAATCTATATAACAAAGTTAAGGTTGAGGGACTGATTATGTCAAATACTAAAAGTTTCAAAAAACCTTCCCTCTCTCTCTCCCCTAACTCGCTTTTCCGGCCAAATATTCCGGCCGCCGGAATGTGCTCCGGCGAGCATTAAAAATCCGGATACCAAGCTTTTAACTCGTTTTTATAATTCCAAACGTTTTCTCCATCAATTAGGTGGTGTTTGTTTTTCTCCCAGAAGCACTTCTGACCTCTTTTGTCTGCGTCGCGCAGACGCAGGCAGACGTTTAGGCCGGGCAGACTGTTTGTTTTTCGGAAGACATTTCACTCCAAAAGCTCTTCCTGACCTCTTCTTGGTGCAGACTTGGACCAAAGTCTTCTAAGGTCTTCAAAGGTCTTCTCCTCTTCTCTTCTCCTCACCCACCACCACCACCACCCACTACCACCACCACCACCGTCCACCACCACTACCACCACCACCCACCACCACCACCGTCACCCACCACCACCACCTAGCATCGTCCACCACCACCGTTCACCACCACCACCGTCCATCACCACCACGATCCACCACCACCACCCACCACCGTCCACCACCACTGCCACCACCACCACCCACCACCGTCCACCACCACCTACCACCGTCCACCCACCAGCACCACTACCACCACCACCCACCACCGTCCACCACCACCCACCACCATGGTCCACACCACCACGGTCCACCCACCACCACCACCATCTACCACCAGACTGCTGTAAAAACTCAGTTTGTTTAAATTTAAGTTTATTTCAGCAGCCTGCAGACGTTAACAAACAAACAGTCTCCTTCTTGCAGACTGCAGACCTTTGGTCCACCTCTTCTCCTACAGATGTATGCAGATGTGGTCCGCAGACTGCAGACCTTTTCCTGCAGAAAAAACAAACAACACCTTAGTGACCTGTTACAAGGTTAAAACAAGCATTTAACGCGTCTTTAATCAGTTTTAATTCGCTATTATCATAACCGATCGGAATTATAAAGAAACCAAATGAAACGCTCGTTTATTTCATCTATTATATAAATTGAACTCGCCAAAAAACTTCTGCACCGATTCCTTTTGCAAACCCACTAACAAACATGTGAAAATCAGTTGAGAAAACCTCTGAATTGAAGCATATATGGCCGATGCTTGCAGCCCCATTTGCGAGCGAAATAAGCCGTGTAAGACACTTTTCTTTGTGCCGTTTTAATCCTCATATGTTTTTCTTTAATAGCCCTATGATTGCTGAGGCTAATTATTTCAGTTTTGGGTTATTGAAAATCTTAGGGTTAGGGTTAGGGTTCTAGGGAATTTGGGGAAGAAGATGATGCACATGTATATTATGATAAAAAGAGTTTTCTTAAAATACAAATAACAAACTTATGTGTGGCTTAGTGGTTTCAGTGTTTAAAGAATGAAGAAAGGAACAGGGTTCAATTCCTGTTTCCTCCTTTTTTTGTTTTCATTAGTTCATTTATTTATTTTTTTGTATTATTTTAATCATGGGATAATCATTATTAACACAATAAACTTGAAATATTCATAATAAATCCAATTTTTACCCAAAAATTATGAAAATTCAGGTGTAGCATCTTGAAATCATAAAGAAAATTATCATACTTTTATTTTCTAGAAAATGTATTATTTTTATATTTTTGTTGAATTTATTTGTTTTAATCATATTTAATTGATTAAAAATTCATTTTTAATGATTTTAATCTCAAACTTTTTGGGTAATTATTTATCATCATCATGAACTGATATAAAAATATTTGGTTCAGATAACATTTATTTTTATTAATTTTCCTATTTTTAATCATTTAAACATGATTTAATATCATTAAATCAGTTTTAAATATAAATAAGTTTATAAAAATTATGAGAAAATTATTTTCACTAATTTACATCAGAAAGTATCCATTTTCTATAAAAATAGTATTTTTGGATCATGTCTTGTATCATTAGCATTATTTATGTTTAATTAGACATAATTAAACAATTATTTATTTACACTATTTAAACATCTATTTCATAAATACTTTTCTTATAAAATAGAAATGTTTTATGTTTAAAAATCTTAATTACCAATTGTTGGATTATTGTGAAACTCATAAATATTTAGTTATACATTTATGATTATTGTATTTATTTAGTTAAAGTAATTAACTGAATTATTTTGTCTTAATTATTTAAACATAATTTTATCTAAATATTCAATAGGTAATAATTATATTACTTAAATCACATTTACAACCTTTCATATATTATTTGTGATATACAATTTTTTTACATTAACGCGACTTATCATAAAAACTCTAATTCCCCAAATCGACTTAGCAAACCCTAATGCCTTAGTCCCTAGTTACCCTAGACTTTTTAGACACTTCCTTATTAGTATTTTACACGTTATAGGTTGAATTCCTCGGAATTCCCATTACTTAGCTCACGACCGCTTAAGTGGATTTTGATCGCTTTCGCAAACAGTGAGTATATCTTTCCCCTTTTTACTGTTTTACTATTTTGGGGTGACTCATGTACTTACAATCAAGTTTCTATTTCTTTTACTAAATGCAATTCTCATGTGTGTTTGCTTTATGTTAATTTGTGTGTCTATGACTTGTCAAAATCATTAACCTTTGAGGGCCTGGCATTTCAATGAATAGTACTATGGTATATACCCTTGTGACTCTGTTGAGAGTCCTTGTCATTGCTATGTATTACATTACTACTAGCGCATACTATATATATCTGCTTTTCTTTACATAGGGTTGATTTTGAACGGATATTACTTATTACATAATTGCAAATGGTACCGCACATGAATTGCTAAACACTTTTCCTACTACTTTTATTCAAACAGGGTATGCTCACCAATACATTTTGTATTGACCAAATCGTTTTCGTACATGTTTCAGGTTGTTTTGAGATGCATCCTTTAAGCTTTCGGATTTATATTTAGATTTTGATTCATTGTATTACAATTTAGTTGGCAGCTAGAATCGTTGTATTTCATTTCAATGTAATAAATTATTTAATCAATGTATTCAAATTTACACTTTAGTCCATGAGCTATTGAACAATCGTCACTACGTGACACCTCGAGGCTTCCGCCATCGGTTGGGGTGTTACAAAGGACCTCAGCATACCTTAGCTATGCGTAAAACATGACACCCCTCTTTTTGCAAAGTCTTCAAGCTTTCAATCGTTTTAATGTGTTGAGTTAGTGTCGTAAAAGGACATAACACCCAAATGTAAGGTAAATTAGTGATGTGGTCCGAAACATAATCACGAATTTACATGAACATTGAGGTGGTGTGGAATTTTATTAGGGTTTTAGGAGAGATTTCCAGTACGTTTTCGAGGTATCAAAGGTGTGGTAGGTTAGCTGCGGTACACCCTATATATAAGAACTAATGTTGCATTGAGAATGAGATTGGGAATCAAACCAAGAACAAACCCTAGTAAGTCCCTAATCTAGAGTATTCGTTTCAAACCTAAATTTAAACATTGTGTTTGACTTCGACCTCTATTCCTTAAGTATGGTGATAGTCTCTGCGAAGTTCTTACCATTCTGTCTAATCTTGAGTAATCTTAGTCAGTGACTCACTCACAGTCATTCGCTTCATAATCCAAACTTATGCATCGCGCTCCTACTAACCATTATCAGTAAGATTTTGTGCTACTAAGATCCTGTGAAACTCTTAGTGTCTTTTGAACCTTGATCGTCCTGGTAAACTTTAACAAAAAACCAACTTTCTATCACCTTTCAAATATATCATAGGGCACATGATACTTTCGTATTTCAAACCTTTTGTTCTTTCTAAACCTGACCTCATAATACGTAACAATATTCCCATTTTATCATTTACCAACAAAATCGTTTCCTGGTGTGTTTGGGTAAGACTAACTTAAACTTTTATATTTTTTAAAATTGCTTGCCAGACAACTTTTAATATTCTCAAGCTTTGCGTTTTTCTAACCAAATTTTTAGCAATATTTTAACCATTTCTTCAAACCAAATTTAATAGTTTCCTGAAAATAAATCTCGAGACGAAATTTCCTAAGTAGGGGAGACTGTAACATTTGCAAATTTCCTAAACTTTATTGTACCTACATTTTTAGTCCTCGTACTTTGATCGTTTCAAAATTATAATAAAAAGCTTGAAGATGCGTTGATCGTTACATCTTTGTTCAAATTGTGTTTCGTTATTAATCGTAAACATGTATTGAATCACAACTTAAACATGTAATGTTTTGGTATTTAAGAGAATCATATCATTTTAGATTTTATTGTAAATTTTTTTATACATTTTTTATAAACTCAAACGTATAATAAACTTGTCGAAAGATTTTGGGAAAACGTCAAAGTTTTGAGACGGAAAGGGATAAAAACATAAAGTATATTATGTAAAGATTATAAAAAGTTATAAAAAAACCAAGTTTTAGGTTTTAAAATTTTTGTTAGTTAACTTAACTTTAGTAAAATTTTATAAAAGAAAACTTAAGTAATTTATATTAGAACTTAACAAAATTAACTACGGGGACCATTATTTTCAAAATTTTAAAATTCAAATATGATCTCCCTCCCTCTTTTCTGATCACATACTAGCGGATTTTGGCCGGAAGTCGGCCGTCTGTGGCGAGCTTTAAAAACCCATCATTTGACCGCTTTAATTTGTTGTTATTATTGTCGAATGTTTCTTCATCGTTTTACTTTGAATTCTATCATAAAAACCCATCAATAACGGCCGGAATGTTATTAATCTGCCTTTAATTCGATTTATTAGAGTAACGGACAGAATTTGTTTCAACCATTCAAAGACCCAAATTTAATCATAAAGCCTATAATTAATCATTTCCATTTCACTTCTGCACATCTGTAGGTCTTTGGAATGGATCGATACAAGCCAGATCAGATCTATCAAGGTGCGGAATCCCTTAATAGACGTTTATGCAAACTATGAATCAACTCAAACGATTATGAACACGAGAATATTATAAAAATGTCTTTTATTGATTATAAACAGATTACAACCAATTCAAGACAACACACACGAACAAGTGGTTGTAGACACACTGACAACTACTGAACGATCTCTCAAAACAATCCAACCCTAGCCTACACCCTATGCTAGGTATTTATACTAGTATGGGCCTGGGCTGCAAACAAAGAAGATGACTATCTTCTTTGTTTGCTAACTTTTTTTGTTTCCTATCTTCTTTGATTGCTAGGGTACAATAAAGACGATTACACGTTATACAAAACGACTATCTACTAGCTATTCTATCTAGTAAGCTGTTGTCACACAGAAATGCACCAACAACATCCACGCGACTCAAACCCATGAAAAAACATATCCTAACCTCATCCCAAAGCTGTGTAATCGGCCTCTTTTTAATCGGTTATTCTACCTTCGAGTTCGACCCCTATATCATCTTGTAAGTTTGGAATTTTGATGTCGTTTTATTATTTGAACATTGTTCTATTAAAGCCCTGTGAATTCAGGTCTTATTGTTTTCGAATTAGAAACATTAGAATTGTATTGTTAGGGTTTGATCTACGGTAAGATGATGACCATTTTCTTGTATTTTAAATAATATTATTAATCAAACAGTTCACAATATTGGGTTGTAGTGTAGTGGTTAAGAGTTGGTGTCTGTGGACATCAGGTCCGGGTTCGAGACTCACCTGGACCGAAGTTTTTGTCACCATCATTACACACTAAATGTCTCACTATTTGATGCAGGCGAGGATTGAACTTAAGTCTCCTAGGGAGAACCCAAGTGTTACCACCACTTGATTTATAGCTCATTGAAAATTGCAAACGTACTGTATCCTCAATTTTCAAATATATAATGTAGAGAAAGTATATGGTACAAAGAACCTTAACATACAAAGGGTAGGAAGCCACCACAGCTTGACACGTGTAAACCCTAGTTAACTCCAACTAACCCAATCCTGATTGATTAAAAGGGTACAACTGCTACATCTCTTCCTCCTTTGAAGCAAACGATTATTCTATCTTATTCAAGATCTGACCACCACCAACACCATCATCATCATAATTCTATAATCCCTATAAATGGTAATAATCTTCAAAGCAATCTTATTATTCATTAGGGTTTTAATTTCCTCTCCCCACCAATGGATCCTCAGGGTTTAGTGTCACACCCTCAAAATCCACTTGCGGAGTTTTACCGCGAGGCGCATGACAAACCAGGATCCAAACCAACGATCACAATAAACAAGTCTAAAATGAACATAATGCAATTTCAAAACAATGTTTAAAATCCCGTTTACAGCGGAAGCTTATTCAAAACAATATTCAATAGTAACCAAATGTTCAACGTTTGTAAAACCATGCAACCCTAACTAGACGCCGTGCAGACGCATGCGCCCTAGTCCAGTCGTGCTACCTTAGCGACCTGAGAAAACATGTAAAAGTTTACGTCAGCACAAAAATGCTGGTGAGTTTACAGGTTTTGCAATCCAAGTACCAAGTCAACCTGTCCATACTATAACAAATCGAAAACCAGTGTACACTAGCTAGGCGTATGTTTTGTTACTACCACGATTGGAAAACCATTACTAACTCGTAAACCAAATGTGTGCCCGATGTAGTAAACCTGTTGTTCCTGTTGTTCCTGTTTGAGACAATATGCACCCGCCGACCCTCCAAGTCGACGAGCGGGGTTGGTCACTCCCAATAGCGCTATTCACATTTCCCCGTTGTGCAAACCCGCACATTCATGGTTCCCCCCGGGACTTCCAAAGATCGTGTAGTACACAATAGAAACCCATAGTATGACAGTAGTTACCAAATAATCGTTTTAACACATGTTTTCTCCCCTGAAAATGTGAAACCAGTTTAAAAGAGGGGCCGTAAACTCACCTTAAGTTGCGTTACTTCGTAATACGAATAACTCAGCAGCTATGCTAGTCCCGTAAAGCGGCGACCTAACATTTGACAGTTACAAGCACTTAGACTAATAACCCGCAGGTTAGTTAGTCCCTAGATGTCCAGACCATAACCAAGTTCGTTTGAAAACACCGTGACTGTTTAACTGACCCAAAGTACAAGACTCGACATCCCATTGGTGACCCGAGACTCCCCGTGTTATGTTTACGCTCTCAAACATGCAATCATGCAATCACACTTAACATACGTTAACGCACAACAAGTTATAGCACATAGCTCACGTATCACCGAATTACATCCAAACATATGTTACCAAGTTATTAGATATGTTACGGGGTCCCTAGCATGTTCCTACAGGTCAAATCGGGTCTCGGAATGCTAATTTACACTTACAGCAGCAGTACACGCGATTAGGAAAAGTCAACTAGCATTTAGGTTGGTCAACTGGCATTTAGGAAGGCTAATCGCATGTAATATAGGCATTTAGGGTCATAAGACATGTAAACCTTGACTTTATAGGCGATTAGGGCTATACCACATGTAACTACTAGCATTTAGGGCTATACCACATGTAACTACTAGCATTTAGGGCTATACCACATGTAACTACTAGCATTTAGGGCTATACCACATGTAACTACTAGCATTTAGCTCATAAGACATGTATCTACTAGCAATTAGCCCCTAATCGCATGAAACATAGGCGATTGGCCTCCTAATCGCCTCTAACATAGGCGATTAGGGTTGCTAATCGCCTGTAACCTTGCTGTTCCGGTTTTTCGCGCGTTTAACGCTCCAAATCAGATCCAGAACGTGTGTAACCATCCAATATCAACCCAACAACTATTCTAAACATGTTTAAACCAAAATCCTTCGTTTAACCTCGTATTATCAGCCCTGCATGCAACCATGTAATCCAAACACCATACACATAGCATGAACACCACATTAACATGCATAACTATAACCCTAATAATCAATTACTCAGATTTCATTAATCATGACATCAATATTATTCTGAACTAACCTAACAACATGTTAATCACTCATCTTTAATCATAAAAACCCTAGATATTAATCATAAACACACATAACACATGTATGATTGTTAGAATCCGATTAACAACACTTATTAACGATTTTCAGAAAGCTTTTTCGTTTTAGAACAGGTCTGGACCATTAGGGATTGAATAAAAACGTTTATAAAGATTGCATGGATGGAAACCAAACCTTAGATTTGTGAAAGAATGATGGATTAAGCTTGAAACCTTGTGTTTTGATCAAAAATCGCGTTCCAGAGGTTGTGTGTGTGTTGGGGCGGGTTATGGGACGACTAGGGTTTGTATTATGAAGTTTAGGAGGTTAAACATTGTATTTATAGTCGTTTTTAGTCGTCCAGCACGTAACACGCGATTGTGCAGACTTACACGCGATTAGGGATCCTAATCGCATGTAACTTCATGCATTTAGGCCCAATCGCCAGACATTACATGCGATTGGCCTCCTAATCGCATGTAATGTTCCCCAATTGCATGCCCTATAGGCGATTAGCCTCCCCTAATCGCCTATAGGGGTTGGTTCGATGTATTTTGCGCGTTAAACCCCGTTTTAACATATGTTAACACATATTCACATACCGACAAGTCACATAATGATTGTAAACACATAACACTTGTAAATACACATATTCACACTCGTTCACCAATTCCCGGGACTCGAGACTTGTATGTTCCGTATGCCCTGACGATCCTACAAATCGTCACCGTTTGTACACTTGGTTAAGGACTGACGTCTAATGAACCTCTAGACCAACATCCAATGATCTTCTAGACTAAACCGATAGTTCCCGAACCATAATCCGACTTAACTACCCAGTTAAGTGCAATATACGCGTGACTCGCTAAGGTAGACTTTCATCTAGACAACGTTGTTAACCAGAATTTGCCGGGTGTCACATCATCCCCACGTTAAAAGAATTTTCGTCCCGAAAATTGCACAAGTAACAAAAGAACAAAAGAAATAACGATGGGAACAAACAAAAGATAGAAATCAAAAGAGAGATTTACCCGAGTTGTCACATCATCCCCACGTTAAAAGGAATCTCGCCCCGAGATTCATTCAGCTGCAGAAGAGACATATCTCGACTCGAACGCTTCCTTAGGAAAGAGATGAGGATACTTAGACTTCATCTCATCCTCCCGTTCCCACGTGTACTCTGGTCCTCGGTTCGAGTTCCACCGAACCTTAACGATGCGAATCTTGCTGTGACGTAGGCTACGAATCTTGTAATCCAGAATCTCCACAGGTTCTTCCACAATCCGAAGACGATCATCAACCTTGATCTCTTCCAGTGGAACAATGAGAGACTCGTCAGCCAGACACTTCTTCAAGTTGGACACATGGAAGACGTTATGTACGTTACCGAGCTCCGTCGGTAAATCAAGACGATACGCCACCGGTCCAATCCGTTCCAGGATCGTAAATGGACCGACATATCGAGGGTTGAGTTTGCCACGCTTCCCAAAGCGTATGACGCCCTTCCACGGTGAGACTTTTAGAAGTACTTTGTCACCAACTTGGAATTCCAATGGCTTGCGACGCTGATCAGCATAACTCTTTTGCCGGTCCCGTGCCGCTGCCAACCGGTTACGAATCTGTACGATCTTTTCCGAAGTTTCGTACACTAGTTCAGGTCCAGTGAGTTGACTCTCACCCACCTCAGCCCAACAAAGAGGAGAACGGCATTTCCGCCCGTACAGTGCCTCGAACGGAGCCGCCTTGATGCTCGTGTGATAACAGTTGTTGTACGAGAATTCTACTAACGGTAAATGAGCTTCCCAACCTTTGCCAAAATCGATCACACATGCCCGCAGCATGTCTTCTAAAGTTTGAATCGTGCGCTCACTCTGACCGTCAGTCTGTGGGTGATAAGTTGTACTCATGTCTAGTTGGGTACCCAAAGCCTTGTGCAACGACTTCCAGAAGTGAGAAGTAAAATGGGAGTCACGATCCGAGATAATAGAAACCGGCACCCCGTGCTTAGAAACAACTTCCTTCAGATAAAGACGAGCCAAACGATCCATGGTGTCCGTCTCCTTAATAGCGAGAAAATGGGCTGATTTTGTCAACCGATCAACAATCACCCATATCTTGTCATTCCCGCTTGGTGACTTAGGAAGTTGCGTGACAAAATCCATTGTAATCCGTTCCCATTTCCATTCCGGAATTTCAGGTTGTTGCAAGAGACCCGACGGTTTCTGGTATTCCACTTTGACCTTAGCACAGGTCAAGCATTTGCTCACGTATGAGGCTATATCTGACCTCATGTTTGGCCACCAGTACAGCACTTTCAGATCTTGGTACATCTTATCCGAACCAGGATGAATAGAATACCGGGACTTATGAGCCTCATCTAGGACAAGCTCCCGTAGTCCCCCAAATAAAGGAACCCATATGCGTTCTGCGAAGTAGTGCAGGCCATCAGGCCTTCGCTCGAGGTGCTTGTCGGCACCGTGCATAGTCTCAGCTTTAAGGTTTTCCTCCTTCAAAGCTTCTAACTGGGCAGAACGGAGTTGATCAGGTAGGGATGAATGAATGGTGAGCTGCAACGCCCGAACGCGACGAGGTTTAGTTGATTCCTTCCTGCTCAAGGCGTCTGCTACAACATTCGCCTTGCCAGGATGGTACTTAATGGCACAATCATAGTCGTTCAGAAGTTCAATCCAACGACGCTGCCGTATGTTCAAATGTTGTTGGTCGAAAATGTGTTGGAGACTCTTGTGATCGGTGTAGATGGTGCATTTGGTACCGTACAAGTAATGTCTCCAAATTTTCAACGCGAAAACCACTGCACCCAACTCCAAGTCATGGGTGGTGTAGTTCTTCTAGTGCACCTTGAGTTGACGAGAAGCATACGCGATCACTTTCTCGCGTTGCATCAACACGCAACCGAGAACATGAATAGAAGCATCACAGTAAACAACGAAATCATCAGGGCCTTCAGGTAAAGACAAAATAGGAGCAGAACACAGTTTAGACTTCAGTTCTTCAAACGCTGACTCTTGTGGTTCACCCCAGTCGAATTTCCTATCCTTCTGCGTGAGAGTGGTCAGGGGTTGAGCGATCTTCGAGAACCCCTGAATGAAACGACGATAGTAGCCCGCAAGGCCTAGGAATTGTCGCACCTCAGTTGGTGTCTTAGGTGCTCCCCAGTCCTTGATCGCTCCGATCTTAGCTGGATCGACATGAATTCCTAGTTCATTAACCACATGTCCTAGGAACTGAACTTCGCGTAACCAAAAGTCACACTTTGAGAATTTAGCGTAAAGTTGTTCCCGTCGCAAGAGTTCCAAAACCAAACGCAGGTGTTCCTCGTGTTCGGTCTTGTTCTTGGAGTAGATCGGAATGTCATCAATAAACACAATGACGAACTTGTCCAGATATGGTTTGCAAACGCGGTTCATCAAGTCCATGAAAACCGCCGGTGCGTTCGTGAGACCGAAAGGCATGACCAAGAATTCGAAATGGCCATAACGTGTACGAAAGGCAGTCTTTGCAACGTCAGCTTCCCTTACGCCCAACTGGTGATAACCGGACCTCAAGTCAATCTTGGAATAATAACTAGAACCCTGGAGCTGGTCGAATAGATCATCAATACGTGGAAGAGGATAACGGTTCTTGACGGTCAATTTGTTCAGTTCTCTGTAGTCCACACACAATCGGAAACTTCCATCCTTCTTCTTGACGAATAGAATCGGGGCTCCCCAAGGGGAAGAACTTGGCCTGATGAAACCCTTGTCCAAGAGTTCCTGTAACTGACTAGACAATTCCTGCATCTCGGGAGGTGCAAGACGGTAGGGGGCCCGAGCAATAGGAGCAGCCCCTGGTACAAGATCAATACCGAACTCGACTTGACGATGGGGAGGAAGACCAGATAAATCATCGGGAAAAACATCAGGAAACTCGCGTACAACTGGAATATCGTCGATCTTCTTCTCATCGCTAGAGGAAACAGATAAAAGTGCCAAAACGGCCGAGTAACCCTTTCGAAGACACTTAAGGGCTTTCATGCTAGAGATGATATTCAGCGGAACACCACCCTTGATACCGTACACAGAAAGGAATTCTCCATCAGGGAGAGGAATCCGAATAATCTTGTCGTAACAGACAATCTCCGCGCGATACAAAGACAACCAATCCATGCCTACCACCACGTCAAAACTACCCAAAGGTACCGGCATAAGGTCGATGGGGAACGACAAACCCGACAACTCTAGTTGACACTCCCGAAGGATACAAGTAGCTTCAATCTTTTTACCGTCAGCCAACTCAATAATATACTTAGTCTCTAATGGTACGGGTACTACATCTAGCAGTCGACTAACTTCCATGGATACAAAACTCTTGTCGGCACCAGAATCAAATAACACACTAACAGAACGATTATTGAGAAGGAACGTACCGGTAACTGTGTCAGGATCCTGTCTAGCCTCAGCGGCTCCAATGACGAAGGCGCGTGCATTCCTGCCACCGCCCCCGTTGTTCCCATTACCGTTGTTTCCACCCTGCTTCAGTTTTGGGCAATCCTTCTTGTAATGCCCAGTCTCACCACAGTTGTAACATCCTTGTCTTCCCGTAGTCCCTTGAGTAGTAGGAGCTGAGTTAGTAGTCGGGGCCTGGGTCGATGGAAGTGTAGCCCGACAATCTTTAGCAAAATGCCCAGTTCGCTGGCAGCGATGACAACGGTTACTGTCGCAGTTCCCTTGATGATGACGTCCACACTTGTTACATTTAGGCAGTTTCCCCGCATAACCACCCTGTTTGTTACCCGAAGAAGAAGAACCCCCATTATCAAACCTCTTACCCTGCTGTGCTGGCCCAGATCCTTTCCCTTCATTATCCCACTTGCGCTTGTTGTTCTCTGGGGCCTTGACAGTCGAACCCTTAGCAGGCAAAATACCCTCATTCACCTTTAAGTTCGTCATCCTATGAGCCGATCGGACCACCTCTGAGTATGTAGGATGATTTCCTGCAGCCACTAACCCTGCGATCTCTGGTACTAGCCCCGAGATATAATGCTCAATCCTCCTGTATTCTGGCACATGCAGATCGGGACACAGCACTGCCAACTCATTACGCCTCACAGTATACTTCTCAATTTCAGACCCAGACATCTTGAGGTTCCACACCTCGTGCTCTAACTTCTGCACCTCTTCCCTCGGACAGTACTCTCGCTTCAACAGTTGAACAAAGTTTTCCCAAGGCATAGCATACGCCTCCCCAATACCCATATTTTGGGTGATGTTATTCCACCAAGTCAATGCAACATCCTGGAATAACGCAGCAGCATACTTAACCCGATCTTCTGGGAGACAGTTACACATCAGAAACACTAACTCCACTTTTTCCAACCACCTGAGTAAGCTCACCGCACCCTCAGTGCCAGAGAATTCCTGGGGCTTACAGTCCCGAAACATCTTGTAGGTACACATGGGTGGGGGTGGGTTAACAGGACCACCTGAAATGAAATGCGTGAGGAATCACGACGAATGTAAACAAGGTTCACCAATGAGGCAAAGAAAATGGATAAATCAACTTACCACCACCGTTGTGCCCTAACTGGAAGGCAGCTTGGAGCAAGTTATTCAGATCAGCCTGCGATAGGTTAATACCTCCACGACCACCAGCACCACCGCGACCACCACCACGTCCACCATTGCGACCACCTCCACGTCCTCCTCGTACTCCAGACATGATTTTGGCAGAAAGAACGAGAAAATTTAGTTTCGCAGATAAAGATAACCACTAATGTTTACAAGATCAAAGCTAGATCCAATCCAGGACTATCCCTTCAAACCCAGAGCTCACTAGGGCTTCCATGCATTTCGGTTTATGATTTTGTGTGCACCCAAAATGATAACCCGCTCTACATGGTCCTCCAAGTGTTCTCCTAGTTCAAAGTTCAAACCACCGAACATAGACTCTTAGCTATACACCGTAATACTACGGTAGTTTATGGCAAGTGTTTCTATTGGAGTATGAAAGGGAGAAGTCCGAGCCTTGGACAAATCTCAAGAGCATACGAGTTACCCCAATATACTACACTGCCTAGAAAGTAAGTAACCCGACCTAAGATAGAACGGATGATGTAACGTAGAAAGACCAAATGATTTAGAGACACCCCGACAAGACCATACGTAAACCACCATAATGTTTAGTACCATGTGATCGTCTAGTGTGTGCGACTCGGCTATAGACTAGACTCTACATGCAGTCCTAGTTCACTATAACCATTGGCTCTGATACCAATCTGTCACACCCTCAAAATCCACTTGCGGAGTTTTACCGCGAGGCGCATGACAAACCAGGATCCAAACCAACGATCACAATAAACAAGTCTAAAATGAACATAATGCAATTTCAAAACAATGTTTAAAATCCCGTTTACAGCGGAAGCTTATTCAAAACAATATTCAATAGTAACCAAATGTTCAACGTTTGTAAAACCATGCAACCCTAACTAGACGCCGTGCAGACGCGTGCGCCCTAGTCCAGTCGTGCTACCTTAGCGACCTGAGAAAACATGTAAAAGTTTACGTCAGCACAAAAATGCTGGTGAGTTTACAGGTTTTGCAATCCAAGTACCAAGTCAACCTGTCCATACTATAACAAATCGAAAACCAGTGTACGCTAGCTAGGCGTATGTTTTGTTACTACCACGATTGGAAAACCATTACTAACTCGTAAACCAAATGTGTGCCCAATGTAGTAAACCTGTTGTTCCTGTTTGAGACAATATGCACCCGCCGACCCTCCAAGTCGACGAGCGGGGTTGGTCACTCCCAATAGCGCTATTCACATTTCCCCGTTGTGCAAACCCACACATTCATGGTTCCCCCCGGGACTTCCAAAGATCGTGTAGTACACAATAGAAACCCATAGTATGACAGTAGTTACCAAATAATCGTTTTAACACATGTTTTCTCCCCTGAAAATGTGAAACCAGTTTAAAAGAGGGGCCGTAAACTCACCTTAAGTTGCGTTACTTCGTAATACGAATAACTCAGCAGCTATGCTAGTCCCGTAAAGCGGCGACCTAACATTTGACAGTTACAAGCACTTAGACTAATAACCCGCAGGTTAGTTAGTCCCTAGATGTCCAGACCATAACCAAGTTCGTTTGAAAACACCGTGACTGTTTAACTGACCCAAAGTACAAGACTCGACATCCCATTGGTGACCCGAGACTCCCCGTGTTATGTTTACGCTCTCAAACATGCAATCATGCAATCACACTTAACATACGTTAACGCACAACAAGTTATAGCACATAGCTCACGTATCACCGAATTACATCCAAACATATGTTACCAAGTTATTAGATATGTTACGGGGTCCCTAGCATGTTCCTACAGGTCAAATCGGGTCTCGGAATGCTAATTTACACTTACAGCAGCAGTACACGCGATTAGGAAAAGTCAACTAGCATTTAGGTTGGTCAACTGGCATTTAGGAAGGCTAATCGCATGTAATATAGGCATTTAGGGTCATAAGACATGTAAACCTTGACTTTATAGGCGATTAGGGCTATACCACATGTAACTACTAGCATTTAGGGCTATACCACATGTAACTACTAGCATTTAGGGCTATACCACATGTAACTACTAGCATTTAGGGCTATACCACATGTAACTACTAGCATTTAGCTCATAAGACATGTATCTACTAGCAATTAGCCCCTAATCGCATGAAACATAGGCGATTGGCCTCCTAATCGCCTCTAACATAGGCGATTAGGGTTGCTAATCGCCTGTAACCTTGCTGTTCCGGTTTTTCGCGCGTTTAACGCTCCAAATCAGATCCAGAACGTGTGTAACCATCCAATATCAACCCAACAACTATTCTAAACATGTTTAAACCAAAATCCTTCGTTTAACCTCGTATTATCAGCCCTGCATGCAACCATGTAATCCAAACACCATACACATAGCATGAACACCACATTAACATGCATAACTATAACCCTAATAATCAATTACTCAGATTTCATTAATCATGACATCAATATTATTCTGAACTAACCTAACAACATGTTAATCACTCATCTTTAATCATAAAAACCCTAGATATTAATCATAAACACACATAACACATGTATGATTGTTAGAATCCGATTAACAACACTTATTAACGATTTTCAGAAAGCTTTTTCGTTTTAGAACAGGTCTGGACCATTAGGGATTGAATAAAAACGTTTATAAAGATTGCATGGATGGAAACCAAACCTTAGATTTGTGAAAGAATGATGGATTAAGCTTGAAACCTTGTGTTTTGATCAAAAATCGCGTTCCAGAGGTTGTGTGTGTGTTGGGGCGGGTTATGGGACGACTAGGGTTTGTATTATGAAGTTTAGGAGGTTAAACATTGTATTTATAGTCGTTTTTAGTCGTCCAGCACGTAACACGCGATTGTGCAGACTTACACGCGATTAGGGATCCTAATCGCATGTAACTTCATGCATTTAGGCCCAATCGCCAGACATTACATGCGATTGGCCTCCTAATCGCATGTAATGTTCCCCAATTGCATGCCCTATAGGCGATTAGCCTCCCCTAATCGCCTATAGGGGTTGGTTCGATGTATTTTGCGCGTTAAACCCCGTTTTAACATATGTTAACACATATTCACATACCGACAAGTCACATAATGATTGTAAACACATAACACTTGTAAATACACATATTCACACTCGTTCACCAATTCCCGGGACTCGAGACTTGTATGTTCCGTATGCCCTGACGATCCTACAAATCGTCACCGTTTGTACACTTGGTTAAGGACTGACGTCTAATGAACCTCTAGACCAACATCCAATGATCTTCTAGACTAAACCGATAGTTCCCGAACCATAATCCGACTTAACTACCCAGTTAAGTGCAATATACGCGTGACTCGCTAAGGTAGACTTTCATCTAGACAACGTTGTTAACCAGAATTTGCCGGGTGTCACATCATCCCCACGTTAAAAGAATTTTCGTCCCGAAAATTGCACAAGTAACAAAAGAACAAAAGAAATAACGATGGGAACAAACAAAAGATAGAAATCAAAAGAGAGATTTACCCGAGTTGTCACATCATCCCCACGTTAAAAGGAATCTCGCCCCGAGATTCATTCAGCTGCAGAAGAGACATATCTCGACTCGAACGCTTCCTTAGGAAAGAGATGAGGATACTTAGACTTCATCTCATCCTCCCGTTCCCACGTGTACTCTGGTCCTCGGTTCGAGTTCCACCGAACCTTAACGATGCGAATCTTGCTGTGACGTAGGCTACGAATCTTGTAATCCAGAATCTCCACAGGTTCTTCCACAATCCGAAGACGATCATCAACCTTGATCTCTTCCAGTGGAACAATGAGAGACTCGTCAGCCAGACACTTCTTCAAGTTGGACACATGGAAGACGTTATGTACGTTACCGAGCTCCGTCGGTAAATCAAGACGATACGCCACCGGTCCAATCCGTTCCAGGATCGTAAATGGACCGACATATCGAGGGTTGAGTTTGCCACGCTTCCCAAAGCGTATGACGCCCTTCCACGGTGAGACTTTTAGAAGTACTTTGTCACCAACTTGGAATTCCAATGGCTTGCGACGCTGATCAGCATAACTCTTTTGCCGGTCCCGTGCCGCTGCCAACCGGTTACGAATCTGTACGATCTTTTCCGAAGTTTCGTACACTAGTTCAGGTCCAGTGAGTTGACTCTTACCCACCTCAGCCCAACAAAGAGGAGAACGGCATTTCCGCCCGTACAGTGCCTCGAACGGAGCCGCCTTGATGCTCGTGTGATAACAGTTGTTGTACGAGAATTCTACTAACGGTAAATGAGCTTCCCAACCTTTGCCAAAATCGATCACACATGCCCGCAGCATGTCTTCTAAAGTTTGAATCGTGCGCTCACTCTGACCGTCAGTCTGTGGGTGATAAGTTGTACTCATGTCTAGTTGGGTACCCAAAGCCTTGTGCAACGACTTCCAGAAGTGAGAAGTAAAATGGGAGTCACGATCCGAGATAATAGAAACCGGCACCCCGTGCTTAGAAACAACTTCCTTCAGATAAAGACGAGCCAAACGATCCATGGTGTCCGTCTCCTTAATAGCGAGAAAATGGGCTGATTTTGTCAACCGATCAACAATCACCCATATCTTGTCATTCCCGCTTGGTGACTTAGGAAGTTGCGTGACAAAATCCATTGTAATCCGTTCCCATTTGCATTCCGGAATTTCAGGTTGTTGCAAGAGACCCGACGGTTTCTGGTATTCCACTTTGACCTTAGCACAGGTCAAGCATTTGCTCACGTATGAGGCTATATCTGACCTCATGTTTGGCCACCAGTACAGCACTTTCAGATCTTGGTACATCTTATCCGAACCAGGATGAATAGAATACCGGGACTTATGAGCCTCATCTAGGACAAGCTCCCGTAGTCCCCCAAATAAAGGAACCCATATGCATTCTGCGAAGTAGTGCAGGCCATCAGGCCTTCGCTCGAGGTGCTTGTCGGCACCGTGCATAGTCTCAGCTTTAAGGTTTTCCTCCTTCAAAGCTTCTAACTGGGCAGAACGGAGTTGATCAGGTAGGGATGAATGAATGGTGAGCTGCAACGCCCGAACGCGACGAGGTTTAGTTGATTCCTTCCTGCTCAAGGCGTCTGCTACAACATTCGCCTTGCCAGGATGGTACTTAATGGCACAATCATAGTCGTTCAGAAGTTCAATCCAACGACGCTGCCGTATGTTCAAATGTTGTTGGTCGAAAATGTGTTGGAGACTCTTGTGATCGGTGTAGATGGTGCATTTGGTACCGTACAAGTAATGTCTCCAAATTTTCAACGCGAAAACCACTGCACCCAACTCCAAGTCATGGGTGGTGTAGTTCTTCTCGTGCACCTTGAGTTGACGAGAAGCATACGCGATCACTTTCTCGCGTTGCATCAACACGCAACCGAGAACATGAATAGAAGCATCACAGTAAACAACGAAATCATCAGGGCCTTCAGGTAAAGACAAAATAGGAGCAGAACACAGTTTAGACTTCAGTTCTTCAAACGCTGACTCTTGTGGTTCACCCCAGTCGAATTTCCTATCCTTCTGCGTGAGAGTGGTCAGGGGTTGAGCGATCTTCGAGAACCCCTGAATGAAACGACGATAGTAGCCCGCAAGGCCTAGGAATTGTCGCACCTCAGTTGGTGTCTTAGGTGCTCCCCAGTCCTTGATCGCTCCGATCTTAGCTGGATCGACATGAATTCCTAGTTCATTAACCACATGTCCTAGGAACTGAACTTCGCGTAACCAAAAGTCACACTTTGAGAATTTAGCGTAAAGTTGTTCCCGTCGCAAGAGTTCCAAAACCAAACGCAGGTGTTCCTCGTGTTCGGTCTTGTTCTTGGAGTAGATCAGAATGTCATCAATAAACACAATGACGAACTTGTCCAGATATGGTTTGCAAACGCGGTTCATCAAGTCCATGAAAACCGCCGGTGCGTTCGTGAGACCGAAAGGCATGACCAAGAATTCGAAATGGCCATAACGTGTACGAAAGGCAGTCTTTGCAACGTCAGCTTCCCTTACGCGCAACTGGTGATAACCGGACCTCAAGTCAATCTTGGAATAATAACTAGAACCCTGGAGCTGGTCGAATAGATCATCAATACGTGGAAGAGGATAACGGTTCTTGACGGTCAATTTGTTCAGTTCTCTGTAGTCCACACACAATCGGAAACTTCCATCCTTCTTCTTGACGAATAGAATCGGGGCTCCCCAAGGGGAAGAACTTGGCCTGATGAAACCCTTGTCCAAGAGTTCCTGTAACTGACTAGACAATTCCTGCATCTCGGGAGGTGCAAGACGGTAGGGGGCCCGAGCAATAGGAGCAGCCCCTGGTACAAGATCAATACCGAACTCGACTTGACGATGGGGAGGAAGACCAGATAAATCATCGGGAAAAACATCAGGAAACTCGCGTACAACTGGAATATCGTCGATCTTCTTCTCATCGCTAGAGGAAACAGATAAAAGTGCCAAAACGGCCGAGTAACCCTTTCGAAGACACTTAAGGGCTTTCATGCTAGAGATGATATTCAGCGGAACACCACCCTTGATACCGTACACAGAAAGGAATTCTCCATCAGGGAGAGGAATCCGAATAATCTTGTCGTAACAGACAATCTCCGCGCGATACAAAGACAACCAATCCATGCCTACCACCACGTCAAAACTACCCAAAGGTACCGGCATAAGGTCGATGGGGAACGACAAACCCGACAACTCTAGTTGACACTCCCGAAGGATACAAGTAGCTTCAATCTTTTTACCGTCAGCCAACTCAATAATATACTTAGTCTCTAATGGTACGGGTACTACATCTAGCAGTCGACTAACTTCCATGGATACAAAACTCTTGTCGGCACCAGAATCAAATAACACACTAACAGAACGATTATTGAGAAGGAACGTACCGGTAACTGTGTCAGGATCCTGTCTAGCCTCAGCGGCTCCAATGACGAAGGCGCGTGCATTCCTGCCACCGCCCCCGTTGTTCCCATTACCGTTGTTTCCACCTTGCTTCAGTTTTGGGCAATCCTTCTTGTAATGCCCAGTCTCACCACAGTTGTAACATCCTTGTCTTCCCGTAGTCCCTTGAGTAGTAGGAGCTGAGTTAGTAGTCGGGGCCTGGGTCGATGGAAGTGTAGCCCGACAATCTTTAGCAAAATGCCCAGTTCGCTGGCAGCGATGACAACGGTTACTGTCGCAGTTCCCTTGATGATGACGTCCACACTTGTTACATTTAGGCAGTTTCCCCGCATAACCACCCTGTTTGTTACCCGAAGAAGAAGAACCCCCATTATCAAACCTCTTACCCTGCTGTGCTGGCCCAGATCCTTTCCCTTCATTATCCCACTTGCGCTTGTTGTTCTCTGGGGCCTTGACAGTCGAACCCTTAGCAGGCAAAATACCCTCATTCACCTTTAAGTTCGTCATCCTATGAGCCGATCGGACCACCTCTGAGTATGTAGGATGATTTCCTGCAGCCACTAACCCTGCGATCTCTGGTACTAGCCCCGAGATATAATGCTCAATCCTCCTGTATTCTGGCACATGCAGATCGGGACACAGCACTTCCAACTCATTACGCCTCACAGTATACTTCTCAATTTCAGACCCAGACATCTTGAGGTTCCACACCTCGTGCTCTAACTTCTGCACCTCTTCCCTCGGACAGTACTCTCGCTTCAACAGTTGAACAAAGTTTTCCCAAGGCATAGCATACGCCTCCCCAATACCCATATTTTGGGTGATGTTATTCCACCAAGTCAATGCAACATCCTGGAATAACGCAGCAGCATACTTAACCCGATCTTCTGGGAGACAGTTACACATCAGAAACACTAACTCCACTTTTTCCAACCACCTGAGTAAGCTCACCGCACCCTCAGTGCCAGAGAATTCCTGGGGCTTACAGTCCCGAAACATCTTGTAGGTACACATGGGTGGGGGTGGGTTAACAGGACCACCTGAAATGAAATGCGTGAGGAATCACGACGAATGTAAACAAGGTTCACCAATGAGGCAAAGAAAATGGATAAATCAACTTACCACCACCGTTGTGCCCTAACTGGAAGGCAGCTTGGAGCAAGTTATTCAGATCAGCCTGCGATAGGTTAATACCTCCACGACCACCAGCACCACCGCGACCACCACCACGTCCACCATTGCGACCACCTCCACGTCCTCCTCGTACTCCAGACATGATTTTGGCAGAAAGAACGAGAAAATTTAGTTTCGCAGATAAAGATAACCACTAATGTTTACAAGATCAAAGCTAGATCCAATCCAGGACTATCCCTTCAAACCCAGAGCTCACTAGGGCTTCCATGCATTTCGGTTTATGATTTTGTGTGCACCCAAAATGATAACCCGCTCTACATGGTCCTCCAAGTGTTCTCCTAGTTCAAAGTTCAAACCACCGAACATAGACTCTTAGCTATACACCGTAATACTACGGTAGTTTATGGCAAGTGTTTCTATTGGAGTATGAAAGGGAGAAGTCCGAGCCTTGGACAAATCTCAAGAGCATACGAGTTACCCCAATATACTACACTGCCTAGAAAGTAAGTAACCCGACCTAAGATAGAACGGATGATGTAACGTAGAAAGACCAAATGATTTAGAGACACCCCGACAAGACCATACGTAAACCACCATAATGTTTAGTACCATGTGATCGTCTAGTGTGTGCGACTCGGCTATAGACTAGACTCTACATGCAGTCCTAGTTCACTATAACCATTGGCTCTGATACCAATCTGTCACACCCTCAAAATCCACTTGCGGAGTTTTACCGCGAGGCGCATGACAAACCAGGATCCAAACCAACGATCACAATAAACAAGTCTAAAATGAACATAATGCAATTTCAAAACAATGTTTAAAATCCCGTTTACAGCGGAAGCTTATTCAAAACAATATTCAATAGTAACCAAATGTTCAACGTTTGTAAAACCATGCAACCCTAACTAGACGCCGTGCAGACGCGTGCGCCCTAGTCCAGTCGTGCTACCTTAGCGACCTGAGAAAACATGTAAAAGTTTACGTCAGCACAAAAATGCTGGTGAGTTTACAGGTTTTGCAATCCAAGTACCAAGTCAACCTGTCCATACTATAACAAATCGAAAACCAGTGTACGCTAGCTAGGCGTATGTTTTGTTACTACCACGATTGGAAAACCATTACTAACTCGTAAACCAAATGTGTGCCCGATGTAGTAAACCTGTTGTTCCTGTTGTTCCTGTTTGAGACAATATGCACCCGCCGACCCTCCAAGTCGACGAGCGGGGTTGGTCACTCCCAATAGCGCTATTCACATTTCCCCGTTGTGCAAACCCGCACATTCATGGTTCCCCCCGGGACTTCCAAAGATCGTGTAGTACACAATAGAAACCCATAGTATGACAGTAGTTACCAAATAATCGTTTTAACACATGTTTTCTCCCCTGAAAATGTGAAACCAGTTTAAAAGAGGGGCCGTAAACTCACCTTAAGTTGCGTTACTTCGTAATACGAATAACTCAGCAGCTATGCTAGTCCCGTAAAGCGGCGACCTAACATTTGACAGTTACAAGCACTTAGACTAATAACCCGCAGGTTAGTTAGTCCCTAGATGTCCAGACCATAACCAAGTTCGTTTGAAAACACCGTGACTGTTTAACTGACCCAAAGTACAAGACTCGACATCCCATTGGTGACCCGAGACTCCCCGTGTTATGTTTACGCTCTCAAACATGCAATCATGCAATCACACTTAACATACGTTAACGCACAACAAGTTATAGCACATAGCTCACGTATCACCGAATTACATCCAAACATATGTTACCAAGTTATTAGATATGTTACGGGGTCCCTAGCATGTTCCTACAGGTCAAATCGGGTCTCGGAATGCTAATTTACACTTACAGCAGCAGTACACGCGATTAGGAAAAGTCAACTAGCATTTAGGTTGGTCAACTGGCATTTAGGAAGGCTAATCGCATGTAATATAGGCATTTAGGGTCATAAGACATGTAAACCTTGACTTTATAGGCGATTAGGGCTATACCACATGTAACTACTAGCATTTAGGGCTATACCACATGTAACTACTAGCATTTAGGGCTATACCACATGTAACTACTAGCATTTAGCTCATAAGACATGTATCTACTAGCAATTAGCCCCTAATCGCATGAAACATAGCCGATTGGCCTCCTAATCGCCTCTAACATAGGCGATTAGGGTTGCTAATCGCCTGTAACCTTGCTGTTCCGGTTTTTCGCGCGTTTAACGCTCCAAATCAGATCCAGAACGTGTGTAACCATCCAATATCAACCCAACAACTATTCTAAACATGTTTAAACCAAAATCCTTCGTTTAACCTCGTATTATCAGCCCTGCATGCAACCATGTAATCCAAACACCATACACATAGCATGAACACCACATTAACATGCATAACTATAACCCTAATAATCAATTACTCAGATTTCATTAATCATGACATCAATATTATTCTGAACTAACCTAACAACATGTTAATCACTCATCTTTAATCATAAAAACCCTAGATATTAATCATAAACACACATAACACATGTATGATTGTTAGAATCCGATTAACAACACTTATTAACGATTTTCAGAAAGCTTTTTCGTTTTAGAACAGGTCTGGACCATTAGGGATTGAATAAAAACGTTTATAAAGATTGCATGGATGGAAACCAAACCTTAGATTTGTGAAAGAATGATGGATTAAGCTTGAAACCTTGTGTTTTGATCAAAAATCGCGTTCCAGAGGTTGTGTGTGTGTTGGGGCGGGTTATGGGACGACTAGGGTTTGTATTATGAAGTTTAGGAGGTTAAACATTGTATTTATAGTCGTTTTTAGTCGTCTAGCACGTAACACGCGATTGTGCAGACTTACACGCGATTAGGGATCCTAATCGCATGTAACTTCATGCATTTAGGCCCAATCGCCAGACATTACATGCGATTGGCCTCCTAATCGCATGTAATGTTCCCCAATTGCATGCCCTATAGGCGATTAGCCTCCCCTAATCGCCTATAGGGGTTGGTTCGATGTATTTTGCGCGTTAAACCCCGTTTTAACATATGTTAACACATATTCACATACCGACAAGTCACATAATGATTGTAAACACATAACACTTGTAAATACACATATTCACACTCGTTCACCAATTCCCAGGACTCGAGACTTGTATGTTCCGTATGCCTTGACGATCCTACAAATCGTCACCGTTTGTACACTTGGTTAAGGACTGACATCTAATGAACCTCTAGACCAACATCCAATGATCTTCTAGACTAAACCGATAGTTCCCGAACCATAATCCGACTTAACTACCCAGTTAAGTGCAATATACGCGTGACTCGCTAAGGTAGACTTTCATCTAGACAACGTTGTTAACCAGAATTTGCCGGGTGTCACATTTAGGTCTGTTAACAGTGAGCAAATGGAAAGCAGCACCTTGGAGATTGTTAATGCTGGACTCTATTGTTCCTTAAGGATATCCAAACATATGCTACCATTGCTGTTGATGTTTGGATGAAACACCTTTGTCCTAAATGCAACTTTAGAGGCTTAAACGGATAATCAGGTGGGAAATGATTATTGACGATGCTCTTCCACTTGCTTTACCTAAACTCCACACACACACCCCTTTGTACACAAGAATTGACCAGAAGCATTCCTCAGGAACACAAAGTACAGAAGCTTTCAAAGGTGCGTTTAAATTTTTTAACGAGTGCGTCCAAATTTTCAATGAGTGTGTCCAAAATTTCAATGAGTGCTTCCAAATTTTCTATGAGTGCGTCCAAACTTTTTGATAAGTGCGTCCAAATTTTCAAAGAGTGTTTCCAAACTTTTTAATGAGTGTTTCTAAATTTTCAATGAGTGCTTCCAAACTTTTTAATGAGTGCTTCTAAATTTTCAATGAGTGCTTCCAAATTTTTTAATGAGTGCTTCTAAAATTTCAATGAGTGCTTCCAAACTTTTTAATTAGTGCTTCTAAGTTTTCAATGAGTGTTTCCAAACTGTTTCCAAATTTCAATGAGTGCTTCCAAACTTTTTAATTAGTGCTTCTAAGTTTTCAATGAGTGTTTCCAAACTTGTTAATTAGTGCGTCCAAATTTTCACTAAGTGCTTTCAAATTTTCAATGAGCGCTTCCAAACTTTTTAATGAGTGCTTCTAAATTTTCAATGAGTGCTTCCAAACGTTTTAATGAGTGCTTCTAAATTGTCAATGAGTGCTTCCAAACTTTTTAATGAGTGCTTCTAAATTTTCAATGAGTGCTTCCAAACTTTTTAATTAGTGCGTTTAAATTTTGTTAATGCTTTGTTTTCACCAACTTCATCTTCTTTCATCTGCAACTTTTTTTAACCTAATTTTTATGTTTAATCATACTTATTGAAACAAAATCGAAAGTATTTGACAACTATTACGAGCGTTTATTCATAATTGTATGTTTTTTCGTATGATTAACTCGTTCCGGTGTAAATCTCTGTTTTTATAATGTTTTTCGTTTTCGTTCATTGTAATCGAATGTTTTTTGTTATTTTGATTGTGTAATCATTCAGATTGGTTTAATTGATTTTCAATCGTTGAAAATTTTTGTTTCGATTGATTTTTGTTGTTACGATTTGAAAAAGATTTAAATGTTTTTTTTCCTAATTTACCCTTGGTTAGATTAACCCAAGTATGATTAGGGTTTTTAATCAGCATCCAGCCATCTTGTTAATCTAATGGCTGAGATTGCTTCTTACGCTTCTTACGTTAAGAAGCTTTGTATGTTATCTCTCCCTTATAATGTATTCGTATCTTCTAGTGGCTAGAAGTTGTCTTATTAAATGATGACGATCGATGTTTAACTGCCTTTAATTAACATCCACATTATTTTAGCTTGCATTAAAATTTTGTATGAGATAAGACATGATTTTTTAGAACCACTAAATAAAGTGGTAGTGTGTACACTTGAGAACTCACAAGACTCGGGTTCGATACGGCTCACACACGCCACAGGCGCTTCCTCTTGAATATATTGAAGAAACGAACCTATTCCACTGTTGTCGGTCGAATTGAAGAAACTTGAATCCCGAAGTAATTTTGATATCACTTGGATATCTTTAAGAATTGTGTAGGAATCACTACGAGATCAAACTAATTTGTTGGCACATACAAATTAAAAATCGGATTAGACTTAGAGAGTCACGAACCAATTTGTTGTTGTATGAGAAGTCTCTGTATAACTGTCTGCCGTTTTCGCTTTCACTGTCAAGGATATTTTAGAGCTAGTTGATCACATGCAGCTTTCGGGTTCGAAGAAAGAGTTGGTTTTCGGCATTATTGTTTTAACTTGCTGGAAGATTTGGACTACTAGGAATGAGGTGTTATTCCCGCGGGCTAAGGCTAACATGGCTAAGATTGTGGCAGACGTAAAATCGTTAAGTTTTCTATGGTTTAACAGTAGATCGAAGAAGGGTCGGTTACTATGGAAAGATTGGTGTAACTTTGATGTAACTTGATGTATTGGTTTTAGGGTTATCACTAGCTTGGAGATTTCTCGTTTTTGATTTTTAATGAAGTTGACCTTTCAAAAAAAAAAAACTGTCTGCGTGTATTTCTCTTGTTCGACCATGTCTTTTTATATCCTTGACCAAGTCTTTTTATATCCTTGTGTTTTTTATCAAGTACTTTCGGTTTCATTAAACCAAGGATTTAATGCATAGCATCTTCTAGGCCCAATTTGTTTTAATTGAGTAAATAATCCAACCCTAACTCAACTCCAAGGCCCATATCATTTAATGAATATGGCCCACATGATAAAATTTAGATATTTAAGTAATTCATTGGGCCTAAAATAGATATACCAAACCAAAGTTGACACCAGATCTTGTTAAAATAAAACGAACATGCACTCTGGCATCCTCTACTCAATTATGTTTTTTTAACAAGATCAACTTAATAAATTAATTCAATATAACCAAAATATATTGATACAACACTAAAATGCAAACACTTCCAAGTAGGAACTAGGGAGATTTCTCATGACTTCAAAGAATCTGAGCCTCCTCTTCACTGAGAGACATAAAGTTCGGGGTCAAACACGTTATCCCACAAAGTTCCTTCATTGTTATTATCATTATTGTCATAAGTGTTGCTTGTGGGCCGGCCACTCTCGCGTCAGTGTGGGCCCGGTTAAGACAACATAGAAAAATCACCTTTCAAAAAAAATTTAAAAATCCAAAATATGTTTGGTTGGTATATTTTTTATAGAAATGGAATCTATTAATATATATAAAAGAAGGGTTGGGATCAAATACACAAAACACTTTTTCTAGGAAGGGTGAGAAGGATTGTGATCCATTGATCATATATTTGAAGGGTTGAGATTAGTTTGTTTGAAAAGAATAAATAATAAATTAGAGGAAGGGCATAAAAGGAAAACTACATTTGTTGACTTTCTCTCTCCACATGCAATGCACATGTCAATTCCCCCCATCATTTTAAAACGTCTATAACTTTTTCATACGACATTTTTTTTTCATAAAAATTTCACCATATTAACGAGCGTTTTTTTATCTTTAATATGAGTACCACATTGCTACATTAAAATTGAAATTTTTTTTTGTGCTAAATGGGTTTTCTTTTCCGTTGTGTCTTTCTGCTCGTTCATTGTGTTATAGTATGCATGTGTGCTTTATAAATATGTTATTTATGTTTTTTTAGTCTACACATGATTTAACTTTGTCCATTGTGTTTTTAGTATGCTTTTAATTGTGTTTTACGCAAATGAGTTTTGTATTTAGATGTACATTGTGTTTTATTATGTTGTTCATTGTGTAGAGTCTATTATTCATTGTGTTTAAGTCTTCTGTTCATTGTGTCTTTTATATGTCGTCCATTGTGTTTTACACATTTGGGTTTTTAACTTTTTTTTTTTAAAGTATTCATTGTATTTTAGTCTTCTGTTCATTGTGTCTTTCGTATGTCATCCATTGTGTCTTACGCAACTGGGTTTTCAACTTTTTTTTTTCAAACGTATTCATTGTGTTTTAGTCTTCTATTCATTGTGTCTTTAGTATGTCGTCCATTGTGTTTTACTAGACTCTTGATTGTGTTTTATACCCTATATTTAATTGGTGTTCATTGTGTTTTACATTCCATTGTGTTTTACATTCTATTGTGTCTTACACAACTACACAAGTGGGTTTTGAATTTTTTTTTCAAAAGTATAGCAATATGGTACTCATATTAAAGATAAAAAGACGCTCAATTTTATGGTATAATTTTTTTTAAAAACGAATGACGTATAAAAAAGTTACGGGCATTTAAAAATGAAGGTGGAAATGACATGTGACTTGCATGTGCATATGTTTTTGACAAAATTACCCCTCCCACTTGTTAATCCTTTGGACACATGTCATTTTCTAGTGGCTTCTCACCCTTCTCTTTTTTTGTAGCCTTTGTAGAATAACTCAACCCTATAAAAGAATTGAACATTGCTGATGTGACGTGCAATGATGCCTTCAATCTCTCCATGAAACTGCCACATGGCATCATAATTGAAAGATTTTAGTGTTTTTGAATTATTTCCCTTTTTAAATTAATTGAGTTATTTTAGGAAAAAAGAATTTAAAAATAAATTTAAAATTTTCTCTCTTATGTTTTCTCCCATAATTTTTAACCGTTTATATCTTTTATATACGAGATTTTTTAAAGAAAAAAATTACACCAAATTAATGAGCGTTTTATTATCTTTCCAACGAGTACCATAGTGCTATATAAAAAACGGAGAAAAAATCGACTATTTTTTGTAGGGTTTCGTTCATACAGGAAAAAAACACACAAAGTGTTCATGTTATTCATTAATCATGTTTTTTCTTTTAAACTAGGTTCTTATCTACGATGTTGAAAATCAGCCCAATCGCCATGTTATCATTGGAATTTTACTAGGTATACTTCATCAAGAGAAGCTAGGAGAAAGAATCGCGCAACACTGCAACACATGGTGTCACCTTATAGCAAAGTTTTTTTTATTTATTTAATTATAATTACAAGAGTAATAATTATTACTATTAGTATTAGTATTATTAGAATGGTTATATTTTTCAACCCCGGGACGCTCCCGGGAAGAATTGATAGTTGCTGACGTGGTGTTCAATGGTGGCCTCAACCATCTCTTGATTATGCCACGTGGCATAATGAGATGCAATGGTTACAACTTCCAACTTAAGTGTTTGTTTAGTTGATTAGGTTAAGAATTATAAGAGCCATTAGAATGTGTGAAATTATAGAGATGTGATGAGTTTTTGAATAGTTGCAGCTTACATAAGTGATTCTTTACATTATTACTTATTAGGTTTTAGATTAGGGAATATGAGTTATTACTGATTAGAATACTATGAACATGCAATGATTGAGAGATTTTGTGGTTAGTTAACTTGAGCCATTTACAATAGGTTATCACGTAAAATTAGATTTTTCAACCCCGGGACCCTCCCGGGGTAATCAGCTAGTGTAACAATACAATAAAAAGACATTATTCTTATTTTTATATTGGGTTATTTGTGGTATTTAGAGATATTTCTGAGAAAATTTAATTGCAACTTTATCAGCCGTTAAAAAAAATAAAATAAAAATGTAACTTTATCATCAGAAAGAAATATTATATATTTGTACGAAGAGAGTAGTTTGACTATAATTAGAGTTGTTAACGAACTAAACGAACACGAACGTCTTGTTTGTGTTCGTTTGTTAAAAAATAACGTGTTCACGAACTGTTCATGAATAATTACCGATTGAGTTTTTTGTTCGTGTTCGTTTGATAAGGAAATAACATGTTCGCAAACTATTCAGGAAGAGTTACCAACTAGGTTTTTGTTCGTGCTCATTAATTTGTTAAAGAAATGGACGTGTTCATGTTCCTTTGTCTTTATTTGTTAAATTTAGGTATCGGATAAAAGCGAACATAAACAAAAACAAATGAATGTAAATGAACACAAACATCCATTAATGAATAAAACCGAGCACAAACTAACACATATTAAAATCCGAAAGTTTCATTCGGACATTGTCAGCCCAATATATACTAATCCAATTACCCAAATCTACTTAACATAATCTTGATCACATAATGTCTCATAAAAACACAAAATTATAATATTAAACTTGAATTTCTTGTTTACACCAAAAATAACAGTAATCAAAATAGTTAAAGTAATATTAATATGTAATACACTAATATATATTAAAGAATCTATCACTGGAAATTCGATGTACTTAAATTAAAAATAAAAAGTTAAAAAGCCTAATGAACTATCGAACACAAACAAACATAAATGAATGAACGTGAACTTTGTTCATGTTTGTTTGCTTAACTAAATGAAGAGAATTTCTTGTTTTGTGTTCGATCATTTGCTAAACGAACGAATACAAACAAACTTTCCGCCAAACATTTCACGAACTGTTCGCTAAACGTTTGGTTTGTTTACTACCCTAAGTATAATGCAAGGATCCTTAACTCAACTTAGCAATTAGAAACATACTATTTTCGAAACAACAATTGGTGTTTTGTTATTGTTTCACATGATTAGCTTGATCTCATTCCTCATATTAGGTGTCCATGTGACTACAACATATTTTGTTACAACTTAATTCATAAATCTTGTTACAACTTTATACAGAGGAAGACCAATTTGAACCACTGACATTCCATGACATTTGAGTCACAGAAGCATTAGGTTCATTACCACCTGAAAACAAATGTGTAAAAGGATTTAGAGGCTCAGGCACCTCCAACACACCTTCCAACATTTTAACAATGATGCTCATTATTGGCCTAGTCTCAGGCCTGTATTGACAACAACAAAGAGCCACCTTTAGCATCCTCTCCACCACTTCTCGATCTTTTTCTTCAATCTCACAATTTGTCATTAAATCTTTCAATTGATTCTTTTCATATCTTTTCCATGCCCATATGGGGAACCACTGGTCACTATCACCAAGAGTATTAATGTCCATGTTCCTCCTCCTCCCAATGATCTCAAAAAGTAGCATCCCGAAACTATAAACATCACATTTGTGTGTGACTGGAAGAGGCATCCAAAGCTCTGGAGCGGCATAGCCCGGGGTACCTCGTCCCCCTGTCATGGTTATATGGGTCTTATCCCTATTGCAAAGTTTGGCCAAACCAAAATCGGCAACTTTTGCACAAAAATTTGAATCCAATAATATGTTTCCTGGTTTAATGTCATAGTGAACTATTCTTTGAGCACATTCTTCGTGCAAGTACATGAGGCCTCTTGCAGTTCCCAGCGCTATATCGTGAAGCTTGTCAAACCCTATCATATCCCCTTGGTTTGCTTTAAACAAATGCTTATCCAATGAGCCGTTAACCATGAACTCGTATACCAGAGCTATTAAACCTGGTTCAAAGCAAAACCCATAAAGCCTAACAAGATTATAGTGATGAGTTCTTCCAATAGTGCTCACTTCTGCCATGAATTGTTCCTCAATTCGTTGGTTAGACGTGCCGGTTAGTACTTTCACTGCTACATATTTGTTGATGCCGATAATTCCCTTGTAAACTATCCCAAACCCACCTGAACCCAATATACTGCTGAAGCTACCTGTGGCTATTCTTAGTTGTTGAGAGGTGAACCGAATTGGCTTTTCCCTTTCCATGTCGTCGAGGAATTGGACCATTGCGGCAGGGATAATCCGTTCCATGTCTTCGTCCTCTATCAACCCACCCTTCTTTTTTGTAGATTTTGCACAACATATTGCACAACATAATAATGTACACGTTACCACCAAAACTGCAAAAGCGAAAACATTAATTAATATCTAGAATCCAAGATGTTTTTTTTTACTGAAAGGTTAAATAAAACAAACTTACCAAGTAGCAAAACAATAAAACCAACTACAATACCGATAATCACGCCATTAGAAAGACGAGTAGAAGGAGAATCAGGAGAAGAATCAGAAAAAGGAAAAGACCCAGAAAAAGGATCAGGAGAAATAGAAGGAGCAAAATAATCGGAGGGAGAAGCAACAGAAGACATGGTGTTAAAGAAACTTAAAATTTAACTCTTTTAAAAATTTGAACATTAATACTTAATAGGAGACTTGTTTATACATATTGTTGGAGAAATGTGTCATTTAAATGTAACAGTGAACAGGTAAACTTCGGGGAAGTTGTCACTAACCAGAGACCATACATTACCAAGAGATCAAGAAGTTAAGAACCTGCATAGAAAAGACGTGTTTGATTAAGTCACATGTAGGACAGTGGGGTAATAGTCAAGAATTAATTTTCCATAATTCAAATATATTTAAAAGTCATGGGATTATTGATGACTTTTTTTGTAGTTTTCTCATTCAATTCAAATATATTTAAAAGTCATGGGATTGAATAGTAAATTGATGACTTTTTTGTAGTTTTCTCATCAAATAAGGTTATTTATGTCATCTTCGAACGGAACGATATGGAGTGGCATTTTGCCATAGGTCCACATGTTTTGTTAGTGATCCCCCACATGTTCCATTTTTTTTCGTACCTCCATATTCTTTCCACGTATGTAAACAGAGTGGATCAATGAATCCACCTCTGTAATTTCCTTATAAACTGCTCCATAATTCGATAGAGAGAAGCATACACAAAACTGTTGCTTACTTCTCCAAGTAATTAATTTTCAATTTAGTTCCGTGGTGGAAACCGGGAGACGGAATAGAAAGAAACACCGGTGCCGGTTACACACCGGCAATGTCGAGGCAACCATAGACTACAACTTTCACTGCAGGTCAAGCACGTGCTTTCACCGCTAAAGGTTCGACGTTGCCGGGCACCGGCGTTTCTGCACTCCATTAACCTCATTCATTTTTTACAGGTGTTTGTTGATGGAGAGGTAGATGCAACATCTTTAGTGGTCTAAAAACAAGTTTGTGATGTCACAATGGCCGGCGATTAACAAGAATCGAGGAGCTAGCTAATGGCGATAGATGAGGAAGGTGGTTTGTTGGTGGTGGCGGTTTGATGGTTGCGGTGGCATTGTTGGTTGTTGGAGAGAGAGAGAGAGAGAGAGAGAGTAGTGATAATGGTTATACACAGAAAAATAGTTGTTTTGTGGTAAAGCAAATGGTTTATGGCTCTAATATTCTTTGTCGTACACTCCATAGTCTATAGCTAATAAATCTCAATATTTAGTTAGGTACTTGGACAAATTTAGTTTATTTATATTTTACTTTTTATGATTATATAACTATCACAAATCCAACGTCACTATAACGAGTGAACCAAATTTCTATAACTTTACGCAGGAAATCCCCGCGCAAAGCACGGGTTCGATTTCACTAGTTGAGTAGAATATTGATGATTCAACGGGAGAAGCAAATTATGCTGACTATTTGTATAAAATATCTAAAACAAGATTATACCACGAGATCGTCCCGGAATTTAGAAATCTAATATGGCAAATTAATTTTACATATGAAATAGGCTGATGCATTTTACAGTTACATGCAGGAAAGTTTCGGGTAGCACATATCCTAAACTAATTAACAATGTATCTCCAATGTTAACGCCCAACCTTATACAATATATAACTCTAATGTTAACATGTAACATAAAACAATGTATAACTCTAATATTAATACCTAACCTAAAACAATGTACAACTCTAATGCTAACACCTGTTGAAAATAGAATTCATATTTACTGGTTTGAACATAATTAGTGACTTGCCTATACATCATTAATGAATTACCTGAACACTTTTTCTCCCGTATGAACAAAACCCCACAAAAAATAGTCGTTTTTTCTTCCTTTTTTTTATATAGCAATATGGTACTCGTTATAAAGATAATAAAACGCTCGTTAATTTGGTGTAATTTTTTCTTTAAAAAATCTCGTATATAAAAGATATTAACGTTTAAAAATTATGATTGGAAACATGAGAGAAAATTCCAATTTTGTTTTTAAATTTTTTTTTTCCTAAAATCACTTATCTAAAACAATGTATCTCCAATGTTAACGCATAACTTTAAACAATGCATAATTTAATGTTAACATTCAATCTAAAACAATGTATAAGAGCATTCTCAATAGCTTCCCCATCCCTCATTCACTCACAACCAATCACAACCACATATTACATTAAAAATTACTACAGTTTTTCTCTCCTCCACTCACAACCACTTTCAACAAATATTAAAAAATAAATACAGTTTTCCTGTTTTCCTTAAAAGATTTCCAAAGAACCCAAAATTTACCGATAAACAGTAGATTCCCCGTTTTCTTCACTCACAACCACTTACAACCTCATAAAAACTTATAGGGTTTTGTCTCACCAAAAAATGGGGGCACTAATGTGAATGCTCTAACTATAATAATAATACCTAACCTAAAACAGTTTACAACTCCAATGCTACTCGACAGACACCTGATGTTTTAGAACCCATTGATTATATTTCTTCGCATGGTGTTTTAGATTTAATGCTTAAAATACATTTTATTGTGTTTTAAATTGTTAATTTTATTGTTTTTTTTATATAACACAATACCAAAAGAATATAATATCTCCTAAAATTTAAATCACAATGCCTAAGTAGACTTCTTAAGAAAATGGACTTTTTAGCCAACTCTTACAATATATATATATATATATATTATACCTGGCAATTTCAACCCATCTAGTTAAGTTTGGGTTGTTTTGGGTTTAAAATTTGACCTTATGGGTTAAAATGGGTTTAGTATAATTTTCAAGGGGTTAGGATGGTTAATTTCAATTGTAGGAAATAAGTAAGTGGGTCAAGATGGGTATGTCAAAAAAAAAAACAAAAAAACAAATGGGTCAGGATGGGTATTTTTAGATAACCATATACAAATCTGAATTAAAACTCACCCAACACCAAAAGTGTTGATGCCTTAGAGAAATCAATGTCATTAAAAACAAAAAATTATATCTTTTGCAATTGTTGATAACCCCGGTCGGTTTGAAACGGTCTGGGTCGTTAACGGATAGCCATGTCGAAACAACATGGGTCGTTAACGAAACCGATCTCATCGAAACGGTTCGAGTCGTTAGCGGGCTTGATCGAGTCCAAATGGTCTGGGTTGTTGACCGGCACGTTCGGGTCGAAATGGTCTGGTCGTTGACGGGGCCCGGTCGGGTCGAAACGGTCCAGGTAGCTAATGGGAACGGTCAGGCCAAAACTATCCGGGTCGCTAAGGGGACCGGTCAAGTCGAAACAATACGTGTCGCTATGGGCGGGTCAGGTTGAAACAGTATGTGTCGTTACCGGGGCCCGGCCGGGTCAAAACGGTTCGGGTCGCTACGGGACAATTCAGGTTGAAACGGTCTAGGTCGTTACCGGGCCCGGTCGGGTCGCAAACGGTCCAGGTCGCAAACGGGCCCGGCCAGGTCGAAACGGTCTGGGTCGCTACGGGACGGGTCAGGTTGAAACGGTCTGGGTCGTTACCGGGCCGGTCCGGTCAAAACGGTCCGGGTCATAAACGGGCCCGGCCGGGTCGAAACAGTCCGGGTCGCTACGGGACGGGTCAGGTTGAAGCGTTTTGGGTCGTTAACGGGCCCAGTCGGGTCAAAACGGTCCGGGTAGCAACCAGGCCCGGCCGGGTTTAAACGGTTTGGGTCGTTATCGAGCCCGGTCGGGTCGAAACGGTTCAGGTCACTATCGGGCCCGGCCAGGTCGAAACGGTCCGGGTCGCTATGGGACGGGTCAGGTTACTTGAAACGGTCTGGGTCGTTACCAGGCCGGTCGGGTCGAAGCGGTCCGGTCGCAAACGGACCCGGGCTGGTTGAAACGGTCTGGGTCGTTACCGGGCCCGGTCGGTCGAAACGGTCCGGGTCGCTACTGGGCCCGGCCGGGTCGAATCGGTCCGGGTCTCTACGGGACGGGTTAGGTTGAAACGGTCTGGGTCGTTACCGGGCCCGACCGGATCGAAACGTTCCGGGTCGCTACCGGGCCAGGCCGGGTCAAAACAGTCCGGGTCGCTACGGGACGGGTCAGGTTGAAACGATCTGGGTCGTTACCGGGCCGGACCGGATCGAAACGTTCCGGGTCGCTACCGGGCCAGGCCGGGTCGAAACGGTCTGAGTCGCTACGGGACGGGTCAGGTTGAAACGGTCTGGGTCGTTACCGGGCCGGACCGGATCGAAACGTTTCGGGTTGCTACCGGGCCAGTCTGGGTCGCTATCGGGCCCGGCTGGGTCGTAACGGTCCGGGTTGATAACCAATCCGATAGGGTCGAACCGGTCCGGTTCGAAATGAAATATATTGGATCCCTTAAAATTTTATTTTTTAAGTTTATTTTTGTTTTTTTAATTTTAAATTTGTTTTTTTTTTTAGTTTTTTATTTACTTTTTAAATTTTTTATTGTTATTATTTTTTTTAATTTTAATCTATTTTGATTTAACCTATCCAAATCAAACCATCTAGACCCAAACCCATCCTAACCTATTTTTTAATCTACCCATCTTGACCTATACCCATCGTAACCCAAACTCATCCTGACCCAACAACCAAACCCACCCAACCTACCAATTTTTTCTGAGTATTTTGAATTTTCAAATATCAATAGATGAAAGATTTTTGTAAGGTAATCCATGTCTATTAGCTGACTCCTTATTGGATTATTATCTAGCCTTTTCTAGCACGACCTTCTATCATTCAGAACATTCACATTCAATCCTTATTTTTCTAAACGGCTAATGTTACCCTTACTATATTTTTACACAAAATACACTATTATCTAGGTTTGAACCTACGATCTCCCCTCTAAAAAGCATAAGCATCTACTAATTAAGTGGGCTATTCTTGAATTTGAGGGAAAATGGCAAAAAAAAAAAAAAAAAAAAAAAGATATTAATAAATAACACCTCCACATCTCATCCGGCGTCGCTATCTGCATGACCTCCCCTAACCAGACTTCTTGCACTGACCTCCCCTTATCGGACTTCTTGCGATATGGAACAGGTTTGGTGTGCAAGTCTTGTTGTGAGCCAATATAATCAAAGATCAGGTTCGGGTTTGGGAGGTGAGGCACTTTTGCATGCCATTTGAACTTTAAAAAAATTACTTTCTCCAACGCTGTCAAGAACAAAAAAAAAAAAAAAAAAGTTTTAGTTGATGAATACTTTTATTTAATGAATATTTTAAACTAATTTTAATTATTAATGAAAACTAAAGTAAAACATTTTTATGGATAAGCAATCTAATGTATGCTGATTTTATAAAATAAGAGATAAATAAATTGTGATATTTAGTTTAGGGAGAGGCATAAAAAGTATCTTAACATACAAAGGGTAAGAAGGGTTCAAAGCACAACACATGGCACTAGCCAAAAGGATATTCTTGCCCACTACCAAATAATCACGCAAGCTATACCTCATAATCACGCAAGTTATATCTGATAATCAAACAATAATATATGATAATCACGCAAATTATAATTGATAATCTCGCAAGTTATCAATCAAGCAAAAAAAAAAAAGAATAATTAAAAAACTATAGCAATAGTGTAAATGAAAGAGGATAAAATGTTTGTTTTTATGGTATGTTTATTTTAATAATATCGTATGAAAAAAATTATAAACGTTTAAAGAGTGAAAGTTAAAAAAATCAATAATTGTAAGTTATACCTATTTTACCCTTCCACAAACTAATTCCTTAACTTTTTATCTTTTAATTCCTATCAAAAGTTCAAAATCATTTTTATCCTTTTATGTTAAGAAATTTTATGAATGCTCACAAATGTATTTTCAATTTTGAAAAGTATTTGACTACTAATTGTAACTGAATGGTCTATCCTCGATTTTCAAACATTTATATCTTCTAGATGACTATATGTCTTATCGAGTGACGATATTTGATGTTTCAGTACCCTTAATTAACATCCACATGATCTTTGCTTTCACCCAAAGTTTGTATGAGACATACTAATGACTTGTAGGTTTTGAAGAAAAGTCATACTAGTTAACAAAACCTTAAGAAGTTCTTTCGATTGCCAAGTTTGATAATTTTAAAACCTATTATAATAGTATTATATATGTAGTAGAGTAACTGCATAGAACTTTAATGTAGAAAAGTACTATGTCAACACAAACAAAAATATAATGTTGGCCGCTAAAAAAATCAAGAAACAAGATGTAAATGTATAGAAGCTTAAAAAAAATACCACCAAGAAAAGAGCTAAAAAGCAAAAATGCATAGAGTAGTTTGACTGTAAAAAAAAAAAAAAAAAAAAAAAAAAAAAAAAAAAAAAGCAAAAATGCAATTTACTAGGTTGAAATGTTATTGTATTTCTACTTGACAAATGATTACGAAGTTTACAACTCAATTTATAGAGATACAAAAAACTGTACACTAATTACAAATGCTTGATCTTGAGGAGAGAATCATGGAGAGAATCATGGAGAGAATCATGTAGCTTGATCTTAGGGAGAGGATCATGCAAAGACTTCAATATTGTTGACTAAATAATTGAAGAATAATATTGAATTAATTGTAGCTTAATTCATGGAATTGATACGCCCCGTAAGATGGAGGATCCGTTGAAGACTCCAATCTTGGAGCTGACATGAAGAACTTTAAGTTGACATGAGTTTACTTGTTCCCGTACAAAGTGATAATCTAAAGCAATGTGTTTCATGCGGGAGTGATAAACTGGATTGGCACATACATACGTGGCCCTAGTGTTGTCGCAGTAAAGTGAGGGAGTGATCACGGTTGGTAAACCAAGTTCCGTGAGTAAAATTTTTTCCATGAGATTTCAGTGGCGGCATTAGCAAGGGCTTTGTATTCGGCTTCGGTAGAGGATCTGGAGACTGTTTTCTGCTTGGCCGATTTTCAAGAGATGATGTTTGACCCAAGGTATATGAGGTATGCTGTGGTTGACTGTCCTCCATCGTGAATGCCCCCCCAGTCTGAGTCCGAGAAGGCGTGTAAGGTGAGGTTGGTGTTACGCTTCAAGAACAACACGTGATGTATCGTTCCTTTCAAATATTGGAGTACTCGTTTGAGAGCATGCCAGTGTGATTGTTTGGGTGAATGCATGAATTGTGATAATTTTTTGATGGCAAAAGAGATGTCGGGGCGAGTGAATGCAAGGTAAAGCAGAGTACCTACCAGTTTGCGGTAGGGGGTTGGGTCAACGGAGAAGAGGAATCATTAGAGGAAAGAGGATCAGAGACGCTTGCACCATCCATTTTAAAGGTGGCGAGGATATCTTGAATATGGCGATGTTGGGAAAGAAATATACCATGAGGCGTAGGAATGATTTCAATTCCTATGAAGTGATGGAGAGGGCCTAAGTCTTTTATGGAGAATTGTTTGCTTAGGGCTTAAACAAAGGAATCCATGAAGGAATTGTGATTTCCTGTAAGGACAATGTCATCAACATACACAAGGAGATAGCAAGTGTTATCTTTGAGTTGTAGACAAAGAGGAAGGAATCAGAGAGGCACTTTTTAAAACCAAAGCTTATGAGAAAGTAGGTTAGTTCTATGTACCAAGCACACGGTGCTTGTTTAAGACCGTAAAGGGATTTTTTTAGTTTGCAAATGTGATGCGAGAATTCCGTGTTTGTGAACCCGGGAGGTTGCATCATAAAAACATCTTCATGGAGGGTCCCGTGAAGAAACGCATTGTTAACATCAAGTTGGCGTAAAGGCCACTCTTTTGAAAGAGCAATGGAGACGACGGTGCGAATGGTAACGGGTTTAGTAACCGGGCTAAAGGTTTCATGGTAGTCCTTTCTAAATTGTTGTGGAAACCCTTTTGCAACTAGACGTGCTTTGTATTTGTCGATAGTGCCATTGGGTATGTGTTTAATGCGGAACACCCATTTGCAACCAATGGGACTTTGGGTGGTGTGAGGTACAAGTTCCCATGTGTTGTTTTGGATGAGGACCTTATAGTCAAGATCCATGGCGTGACGCCAATCCGGATCCTTCAAGGCTTGAGTATAGGTGGACGGTTCAAGGGACACGGGTAATGGATGAATGGTGGTGGAGTTGACAAAGTTAGAGTTGTAGTATTTGGGGTTGGGTTTGGGTTGTCTACGAGGCGGTGGAGTTTGGGTTTTGGGAGAGTTGGGCTGATGGTGTTGTGAGTTAGATGAGTTGAGTGGTGTAGAGGTGGTGGAATTGGTGGAAGGTGTGGACTGGTCAGTGGGCTCGGGTGTTGGGCCGAGAGGAGAGACAGTGGAAGTGGAGGGTGGTGGATGGTCCGAGGAGGTGGAAGGAGATGATACTACGCTGTGGGAGGTTTGGTGGGGTGGGGTGGTTGGTTGGGCTTCGGGTGGGGTGTGTTGTTGGGCTACGGGTGGAGTGGGTGGTGGAGCTTCGGGTGGAGTGTTTTGTTGGGCTGCGGGTGGGATAGTTTGGTGGGCTTCGGGTGATAGAGTGGGTTGAGAGTTTTGGGCAGGAGATGGAGGCGGTTGGGAGGGAATGGGAACTGAGGGTGTCGGGTTTAAAAAGGTGTCGAAGGACATATGTATAGGGGTGGATGTGACACCAGTCAACGATCCAGGTCAACATCCGTACGTATATTAATTATTATTGTCATTTCATGTGCATAATTAGACAATTTGCACACATCATAACCCCCCCCCCCCCAGTCTGGTAAAGCATGAGATATTCAGAAAACTCGAATAACCACTCGTTTATGCATACGGCACCCGAATTATACAAAACAATTGGCATTGAATAGTCAAGCCAATCACATGCTCAATAGGGAGCAACCGGATACCCGTTTACCATACAATACAAAACAACAATACACGTAACAATGCCCGAGTGGGAAGCTATATAATCCACTCGAACCCGAACAACTAAAAAGTGTTTTAATAAGGTTACCATCCTCATCAATCATAAAACACTCCCATAGAGCAAACTTATGTTATCATTTGATGTTAACACTCCCTAACACATGATAGCTCCTTGCTAACATACGTACTTGGCAAGAAACACCAAGTACTTCCACCCTAGTATTATGATGTTAACCTCAATTTGCAAAGATCCTCCCTTTGTCTTGATCTCGGCCGAAGGGCACCTCACATCTCATGTCCCTTTCACATAGTTGTCACATAAATCATGGAACTATCAACATCACTAATGATGACTGTGACACCCGGCATGTTTAGGTCAACATTTCATAAACACAAAAAGTCTACCTTAGCGAAAAACGTTTATTAAACGTACTTGAGGGGGTCAGTCGAGTCGGAACACAGTCCGTATTATCCAGGGTTCAATGATTTGGAGGATCATTGGGTTAGTCACACACACACACACACGTTACGAGTCCCGTTGTTGGTGAATTACATAAACTAAATTAAGTGTTATGTGTAGATTGATTCTTATATGGTGGATTATATGCAAATACGTGTTTAAACGATGTGTAGATGATCATCCATGCTTATATATGTTAAACATATATTAAGATTGCATGTTCATGTGTTAGGATGCGTTAAAATGCGTTAAACACGACAAACTGGAAAGACTAGAAAACATAGGTCCAGGTTCGACCCATAGCGTGGGGGCGAACCTGGGAATTGATCTTGGTTCGACCCTTAATGAAGGGGCGAACCTGAGATGTGAAAACAATAGAAGTTCATTCGACCAGTTAAGGTACATTCGACCCTGAGAAAGGGGCGAATGTGGGTACATTCGACCATGTAAAAGGGGCGAATGTGGACTAGTATAAATACCACACTTTATCATTTTTCACCATTTCACAAACCCTAAATGCCTCTAAACACTCTCTAGCAACTTTAATTACCGAGGAAGGAGTTTTTGCTCTTGTTTTCCATAATCTAACCTACAAACATCTTCTAAACAAAGATCTAAGGTGTGTTCTTTATCCTAAATCATGTTTTAAAGCATTTCAATTCATTTTCATTAAACCCCAAGAGTCCAGATCTGATTCAAACATGTTTTCATGGATAAAAACCTTCCTAATATCTTCTAAACAAAACCTATTCATAAACAATGAGTTTTCATACAAATTAACATGTGTTAATGGTGTTTTATGTGGTGTTATGTATTGTTTGATGATTGATTGTTGTATAGATGTTATAACAATGATCTAGGACTGTTATTGATGATGATTTATGATTGAGATAGGTTACAATTGATTATTGATGATGTTTTGCTCATTTTAGGGATTTTGGGTTAGATCTAGGGCTTGTTCATGATGATAGTGATAAGGATATGATTGGGGGTTTCTTATTCATGATAATCTGAGTATATTAAGTTAATTATTGATTGATTTCAGAAAGTTTCCTAATTGGGTAAAGACTGCATGCGTTTGATGTGACATCTCCATAATTTACTATTTTGGGTAACTTGTAAAATGGACGGATTTTGGGATAAAATTGGTAGGGTTTTATAGGAATATGTTAATGATAGTTGACTGCTGTGATTGGTGATGTTTCGTGATGTTTTCAGACCGTTTAGATGCGTTTTGGTGCGTTTTATGAAGTTCTACAGCAAAGGGTCGAACGTGGAACTCATTCGACCCTTCGTGTGGTCGAACGTGGCTCAAAAGGGCTCAAAAGGGTTGAACGTGGCTCAAATGGGTCGAATGTTGCACCATAGGGTCGAATGTGGGTGTCTGGGGGTCGAATGTGGGTGCCTGGGGTCGAATCTGGGTGCCTGGGGGCGAATTAACACGTATTAGAGTCGAATTAACATACGTTAAGGTCGAATAAACATATGTTTGGGTCAAATAAACATGTGTTTGGTCAAATGAACTTGTGAATAGGTTGAATGAACATCATGAGGGTTGAACCAATGGTCCATGGGTCGAACCAGAAGCCCTTGGGGGCGAACCAAACACAGGAAACTCCCGATTCGACCTTACGACTTCGTATATGCGATTTTTGATGCAAACTAAGTTTTTTATACTTGAAACTTATGTGTTAACCTTATGTGCATGACTAATTGATGTAATAGGTCACCAACGGGATATCGGGTCTGTCTGGTATGTCCGGTTAACGTTTAAACGCACTTTTTAACACACGTAGTCAAGATCTGGACAATCGGGGACTAGTTAACCTTCGGGTTAGTAGTCAATACACTTATTCAAAATCATTGATAGGTTGTCACTAAGTTGGGTCATCATACACGCGTTGGAATTCTAAGTATCTGAAGGCGCACTCAAAGGTGAGTTTCACGGCCCCACTCTTTTACTGGTTTTACATTTTCGGGGGAGAAAACATGTTGTATTCTTTAAACGTGTGCCAACTATGTTTTCATAAAAGGCGTTTCAACTATGTTTTCATGAAAGGTGTGTCAACTATGTTTTGGTATTCACAAATTCATTGGGTTTTGGAGTATTCATTATGTTTTCAAGTATTCATTATGTTTTGGAGTATTCATTATATTACTATGCGATCTTTGGAAGTCACGGGGAGAACCATGAATGTGCGGGGATGCACAACAGGGGAAATGTGGATAGATCTATTTGGGCTTGACCAACCCCACTCGTCGACTGGAGGTCGGACGGGTGCATGTTGTCTCTTAGGTATTCAGTATTCAGTATTCAGTATGCAGTATTCAGTATTTAGTATTCATTCGGGCACATATTCAGTATTCACAGTATTCGAGTCCAGTAATGGTTTTCCAATCGCAGTAGTAACAGGTATTCATATGTTTTGCATGCATGTGGTCTGGATTGACCATGGGTATTCATTTGGGAGTCAGTATTCATTGGAGTCGGTATTCATTAAAAACCTGTGAACTCACCGGCATTATTTGCTGACATTTTTAGCATGTTTGTCTCAGGTCGCTAAGGTAGCAGCTGTCGATAGGCGCACGGAGTCTCACGACGTCTAGGAACCATAAGCATGTTTTGTTAAACATTTTAGACTTTGAGTTTTACTTTTGAGTTGTAATAATACATTTTGCTTCCGCTGTGTTAGAACGGTTTGGAAACTCAATGGCAGTTTACGTTGTTTTCATATCATATAGTATCGTTTATTGTGACCGATGACTTGGATCCTGGTTTGTCACGCGCCTCGCGGTAAAACTCCGCAAGTGGAAATTTGAGGGTGTGACAGATTGGTATCAGAGCCAATGGTTATAGTGAACTAGGACTGCATATAGAGTCTTGTCTATAGCCGAGTATCACACACGTTAGACGGTCACACATAGTTACGAGTCGTGTCATTTGGTGAACATACTAACCTTGTCGGGGTGTCGGTGTCCTCATCACACAGTATCACATTTTCTATCTTTTGTTATTCCTACTTTGGTTTTATCTTCTTCTTCGGGTTTGAAGATGAAGGGGCTTATCGCTTATACTTGGCAGTAGTGTACATTGGGGTGGCTTCGGCACATTCTTGAGATCTTTCTGGGTTTTGGATAACTCCCCTCTATGCTCTAATGTACATACTTGCCTACACGCACACTATCATGCACTAGTACTTGTCATAGTACACCCCTGAGTGATTATTGACTTTGGGATCCTCGTGCGATAACAGTTTCTTTTAGGAATGTGGGTATCGGGTGATTTGAAGTTCTAGCAAGGAGCACGCCTAGAGGACCATGTAGAGCGATTTGTTATTTCGGGTGCACACGAAATCATAAATCAAAATGCATGAAAATCTTGGTGGACTTCGTGTTTGGACTAATGGTCATGGTGGAAACACGTTCTGAATTCGTTTGGTTACTTGTAGCTTGATCCGATAGCGGTATTGAGTATCTTGCCTCATGTGTGGCAGAACATGTCTGGTCGCACTGGTGGACTTGCTGGTGGACGCCGTGGTGGCGGCGGGGGTCGCAATGGCGGTGGACGAGGTGGTGGGAACATCACCATGACTTAGGCGGAGTTGGAGAACATGTTGCAGCAGCAGTTGAACGTTGTGTTGGCTGCTTTCCAGGCTGCTCAGCAGACCCTAGGAAATACTAATCAGGTGCAGTCTGGGTGCACCTACAAGAAGTTCATGGACTGTAAGCCCCATTACTTCAATGGGACTGAAGGGGCAGTGGGACTACTTCGGTGGTTGGAGAAGATCGAATCGGTGTTTGCTATGTGTAATTGTCCCGACGCTGATCGCGTCAAGTATGCTTCTGCTACTCTAGAGGGACACGCTTTGACTTGGTGGAACTCCACCACTGCGAATCTTGGTCTGGGTGAGGCCAATGCTATGCCGTGGTCTGAGTTTGTTCCGATGTTGAGGGCGGAGTATTGCCCAAGAGACGAGATTATGAAGCTGGAACACGAGTTTTGGAATCTGAAGATGGTCGGGTCGGAGATCTAGGTGTTTACTGCTAGGCACAACGAGTTGGCCGTGATGTGCCCCAGTTTGGCTACACCGGAGTACCGGAGGATTGAGCACTACGTTGCTGGGTTGGTGCCGGAGATTGCTGGGCTTGTTGCTGCCGCTGATCACACTACTATGTTGGCCACTGTTCGGGCAGCTCACAAGCTGACCAACATGAAGGTTGCTGAGGGCGTTCTACCTCCGAGGGGTGCTGCTGTGAAAGCCCCTGCGGACAACAAGAGGAAGTGGGAGAGTGCTGGAAAGAGCGTTGGGTCGTCCCAGCCGCAGGCGAAGAAACAGGAGTTTGTGGGAGCGTCATTCGAGCAGAGGTCTGGGGGTTATACTGGGAAACTCCCGAAGTGTGGTGAGTGTGGGTTTCATCATACGGGTGATTGTGAGAAGTTTCGCTGTCGTCGGTGCCAGCGTTTTGGTCATCATGCTAAGGACTGTAGGACTACTCTTCAGCTACAACCGGCACAAGCCACTACTTCCACTACCACTGCTACTGCTCCTCAGGGGAGGCAGGGATGTTATCACTGTGGGGATAGTGGACACTTCAAGCGGGATTGTCCTAAACTGAAGCAAGGGACTGCAGGTGGTGCTGGGAACAACGAGGGTGGCGGTCGAGCTGCTCCGGGTCGTTTTCATGTCATTGGCGCTAGGGAGAACCAGGAGGATCCTGATATTGTTACTAGTGAGTATTCTTTTCTTGATTCTCGTTATGCTTGTATTCATTCTCATTCACATTGTTTAGCGATTCGTATTCATTGTGTGCATTCAGTTTGGTATTTGGTCATCGTTTTGCATTCATGGGTCTGATGTGGGTCCTTTGGAGATGCTACTTGGACGGTACCAGTGTGTCATTTATACCGATCACAGTAGTCTCTAGTAGGCCTTCGATCAGGAGAATTCATTGTTTTGTATTCACTTTGGGGAGGGTGGTTCCCCGGCATAGAGTATTTGTTGATATCATCTTTCGTTCGTCGTTATCATTTTGTTTGCGTTCTGGGAAACGTTACTTGGGTTAGGTCGACACTCATTACTGTCGAAGAGTGAATCTCGGGGCGAGATTCCTTTCAACAGGGGGATGATGTGACGACCGGGAAAATTTTTCTTTTTTTATCGCTTCGTTCTCTTTGACTTCGGGAAATTTTCGGGACAAAAATTCTTTCAACAGGGGGATGATGTGACACCCGACATGTTTAGGTCAACATTTCATAAACACAAAAAGTCTACCTTAGCGAAAAACATTTATTAAACATACTTGAGGGGGTCAGTCGAGTCGGAACACAGTCCGTATTGTCCAGGGTTCAATGATTTGGAGGATCATTGGGTTACTCACACACACATACACGTTACGAGTCCTGTTGTTGGTGAATTACATAAACTAAATTAAGTTTTATGTGTAGATTGATTCTTATATGGTGGATTATATGCAAATACGTGTTTAAACGAGGTGTAGATGATCATCCAAGCTTATATATGTTAAACATAGATTAAGATTGCATGTTCATGTGTTAGGATGTGTTAAAATGCGTTAAACACGACAAACGGGAAAGACTAGAAAAAATAGGTCCAGGTTCGACCCATAGCGTGGGGGCGAACCTGGGAAATGATCTTGATTCGACCCTTAATGAAGGGGCGAACCTGGGATGTGAAAACAATAGAAGTTCATTCGACCAGTTAAGGTACATTCGACCCTGAGAAAGGGGCGAATGTAGGTACATTCGACCATGTAAAACGGACGAATGTGGACTAGTATAAATACCACACTTTGTCATTTTTCACCATTTCACAAACCGTAAACGCCTCTAAACACTCTCTAGCAACTTTAATCACTGAGGAAGGAGTTTTTGCTCTTGTTTTCCATAATCTAACCTAAAAACATCTTCTAAGCAAAGATCTAAGGTGTGTCCTTCATCCTAAATCATTTTTAAAGCATTTCAATTCGTTTTCATTAAACCCCAAGAGTCCAGATATGATTCACACATGTTTTCATGGATAAAAACCTTCCTAATATCTTTCTAAACAAAACCTATTCATAAACAATGAGTTTTCATACAAATTAACATGTGTTAATGGTGTTTTATGTGGTGTTATGTATTGTTTGATGATTAATTGCTGTATAGATGTTATAACAATGATCTAGGACTGTTATTGATGATGATTTATGATTGAGATAGGTTACAATTGATTATTGATGATGTTTTGCTCATTTTGGGGATTTTGGGTTAGATCTAGGGCTTGTTCATGATGATAGTGATAAGGATATGATTGGGGGTTTCTTGTTCATGATAATCTATGTATATTAAGTTGATTATTGATTGATTTCAGAAAGTTTCCTAATTGGGTAAAGATTGCATGCGTTTGATGTGACATCTCCATAATTTACTATTTTGGGTAACTTGTAAAACGGACGGATTTTGGGATAAAATTGGTAGGGTTTTGTAGGAATATGTTGATGATAGTTGACTGCTGTGATTGGTGATGTTTCGTGATGTTTTCGGACCGTTTAGATGCGTTTTGGTGCGTTTTATGAAGTTCTGCAGCAAAGGGTCGAACGTGGAACTCATTCGACCCTTCGTGTGGTCGAACGTGGCTCAAAAGGGCTCAAAAGGGTCGAACGTGGCTCAAAAGGGTCGAACGTGACTCAAAAGGGTCGAACGTGGCTCAAATGGGTCGAATGTAGCACCATAGGGTCGAATGTGGGTGTCTGGGGGTCGAATGTGGGTGTCTGGGGGTCGAATGTGGGTGCCTGGGGTCGAATCTGGGTGCCTGGGGGCGAATTAACACGTGTTAGGGTCGAATTAACATACGTTAAGGTTGAATAAACATATGTTAGAGTCAAATAAACATGTGTTAGGTCAAATGAACTTGTGAATAGGTTGAATGAACATCATGAGGGTTGAACCAAGGGTCCATGGGTCGAACCAGAAGCCCTTGGGGGCGAACCAAACACAGGAAACTCCCGATTCGACCTTACGACTTCGTATATGCGATTTTTGATGCAAACTAAGTGTTTTATGCTTGAACCTTATGTGTTAACCTTATGTGCATGACTAATTGATGTAATAGGTCACCAACGGGATATCGGGTCTGTCTGGTATGTCCGGTTAACGTTTAAACGCACTTTTTAACACACGTAGTCAAGATCTGGACAATCGGGGACAAGTTAACCTTCGGGTTAGTAGTCAATACACTTATTCAAACTCATTGATAGGTTGTCACTAAGTTGGATCATCATACACGCGTTGGAATTCTAAGTGTCTGAAGGCGCACTTTAAGGTGAGTTTCACGGCCCCACTCTTTTACTGGTTTTACATTTTCGGGGGAGAAAACATGTTGTATTCTTTAAACGTGTGTCAACTATGTTTTCATAAAAGGCGTTTCAACTATGTTTTCATGAAAGGTGTGTCAACTATGTTTTGGTATTAACAAATTCATTGGGTTTTGGAGTATTCATTATGTTTTCAAGTATTCATTATGTTTTGGAGTATTCATTATATTACTATGCGATCTTTGGAAGTCCCGGGGAGAACCATGAATGTGCGGGGATGCACAACGGGGGAAATGTGGATAGATCTATTTGGGCTTGACCGGCCCCACTCGTCGATTGGAGGTCGGACGGGTGCATGTTGTCTCTTAGGTATTCAGTATTCAGTATTCAGTATGCAGTATTCAGTATTTAGTATTCATTCGGGCACGTATTCAGTATTCACAGTATTCGAGTCCAGTAATGGTTTTCCAATCGCAGTAGTAACATGTATTCATATGTTTTGCATGCATGTGGTCTGGATTGACCATGGGCATTCATTTGGGAGTCAGTATTCATTGGAGTCGGTATTCATTAAAAACCTGTGAACTCACCGGCATTATTTGCTGACGTTTTTAGCATGTTTGTCTCAGGTCGCTAAGGTAGCAGCTGTCGATAGGCGCACGGAGTCTCACGGTGTCTAGGAATCATAAGCATGTTTTGTTAAACATTTCAGACTTTGAGTTTTACTTTTGAGTTGTAATAATACATTTTGCTTCCGCTGTGTTAGAACGGTTTTGAAACTCAATGGCAGTTTACGTTGTTTTCATATCATATAGTATCGTTTATTGTGACCGTTGACTTGGATCCTAGTTTGTCACGCGCCTCGCGGTAAAACTCCGCAAGTGGAAATTTGAGGGTGTGACAATGACAAAATGATAAACTAAGGAAAGGTCATTATCATTCTTACACCACCACCTCTAATCGGCCAATCCTTATCCAAATCCCTTGACATAGACTTGACCTCCAAAACACTCTAAAAAATCGGCCATAGTGATGTAAAGGTCATTATCATTCTTACACCGCCACCTCTAATCGGCCAATCCTTATCCAAATCCCTTGACAAAGACTTAACCTCCAAAACACTCTAAGAAATCGGCCATAGTGATGTAAACCTACAAGGACTATGATGAAGCAAAGCTTTGCACCCAATTAGGCATGGAACTAATATTACCTACCCTCCCATGCAAGACCACCATCACTACTAATAACCTCTTAACCATAATCGGCCAAGGTGAAGGGAATGCATGACACAAACTTATATGAAACTAGGTATAAGACAAATACAACACACCACTTCCTAAGGAAGGATCCATACCCTTTTGTGACTCCTACATATAGGACGAAGGTGAGGAATGGGACAAGGAATGATGTGTTGTCAACATTAAACACCCATTTGATACCTAAACATCTTATTCGATCCATAACATGAAGATAAGCATTCCATATTTGTTTTGTCCACTACCCTATTCGAACCACTATATAAAGGGAGCTTAAGATCACCTCCAAATGCCACACACAAACCTCTTACTCCTCACAACCATTCGGTCACTCCCCAACTGTAACATCCGTTAACTATCCATAACGGAAACGTAAATCCATACCCGTAACTGTTTCTACGACCCTATTTTTTTATAAATACTAAATGCAACATTAGTAATAATATTATGTTTATATATACATATGAAAATAGTATATGTTAAAGTTAAATATTTTATAATCAAGAAATATTATATAAAAGAAAAAAATAAATTTCATGTTTGTAAATGAAGTTTATACTATTTTATCATTATTTTATAATTTGAAATACTTGAGAATCTCTTAAAGAATATTAAAGAAAAATTAGTGACTATTAAATGACATCAGTTTTCTTTAGTTGGTTACAAAAGACAAATAATTAGACATTAATTTGAAAGGTTTTAATAGGGATAATTGGAGATTAATTCGGTTGACCATCCATCCCTATAAAAAAAAAGTTGATATTATATTTTTTTTTACTACACCATCATCACAAGAAGTACCCATGTACCATACACAATCAAGGTGTATCATAATGTTTTCTTCAATTCTCACTTCATGACACTCCAAACTAAAATCAAAGGCTATCAATTATCAATGACGTTGACGTTTGAGTGTGCGCTTGTAGAGCTTGGAACTTCCATCTAAGAATTCAACCTCAATTCTAATATGATTTGGGTAATTCTGATTCTAATTTTATTTATTTCTTATCTACCTTCGATAAAGGGAAATTGATTCTCAATGTGACAAATCAAGTTCTATGGTTCATAGAGTAATTTTGGGATTTTAGGACTTTTAAACCTATTCTAGAACTAGCCTTTAGACATTGCAACTCATATTATTTAGTGACTCTATTGTTGATTTGGCCTTAGTCATGCTTGTGATAAGATTTTTGGAAATTTATTCATGTTTTATACTAATTTAAGCTATATTTATTCTATAAAATTCAAGTGGTAATTCTATAACTAAAATATTGTTATATATATATTCCAAATTCTATAAATTTTGGTTAATATTGTTATTTGAGTACTTTATACATAATCTATATTATACTTATGTATGTATATATTTTATACATCTCATGTAATTTATATATACACATATATATACACGCGCGTCTAGACTTTTGATACTTATTTAATTTATAAAATAATAATATAGTCTTACACCCATTTTTTTATTCATTTTCTCATATTCACTATTTTAATTATATATAAATATTTATCTGCATCGCATTGTATGAGTTGTGGTATTTATTTATTCAAATATATAATTTGACACTTTCATACTCATACTATTGGTTGATGTTTAATGCTTTAGATATATTTTACATACACATAAAGTATATATTACATTTTATTTTGTTATATTCTAATTCAATGTCTAATTCTAGACAATTTCATTTATTATTATAATAATAAATCTCATTTGATTATCTTTTAATCAAATCTATAACCTATACATATATGTTTATATATATTTATTCCATGATAAATATGATGTAAACATGTCAGATTTTATTTGAGCGAATCATTATTTACTCTTACCATTTTATGTAAATACGAATTGGAATATATATTTTTCTTACGTTATACTATCTAGACATTTTAGAGTCCTAAAATAAATCCCTAAACATATATGAACCTAGAAATCTCCAAGTCATTCTAGATTTTATTCTATTATTTATACATATAATATTCATTATGTTAGGGTAATTTTTGGAGTTACCCAAATCGCTACAACTTGTGATACTCGTACTTGTTATTCTTCACAACAAGTGAGTATATCTTTCCCCTTTTTCATGTTTTACTCTTTTGGGGCTATTCATGTACACTATTATCAAATGTTATTCTTATACTTAATGCAATTCTCATGTGTGTTTGCTTTATGTGAATTTGTGTGTATGCTTAGTCAAAATCATTAACCGTTCTGCGGCCTAGCATTTCAATGAATAGTACTATGGTATACCCCTTGAGACTCTGTTGAGAGAATCTTGGTCATTGTCTTGTTAATTCGTTATTCAAATTGTTAGTCATGTGTTAGTCATTATTCATAGGCTTGGTTTTGACTGATACTACTTATTACATAATTGCAAATGGTACCGCACATGAATTGCTAAACACTTTTCTTACTATATGTATTCAAATCAGGGTATGCTCACCAATACATTTTTGTATTGACATATACTATTTTCGTACATGTTTCAGGTTATTTTGCGATGCTTCTTTTTAGCTTTTGGATTTATATTTAAGCTTTGACTTTATTGTATTTTAGTTAGACTTGACGCTTTAGAACTATTGTATAGTGTAATTTCCTTTCAATGTAAAATTATTCAAATCAATGTATTCAAATTTACACTTTAGTACCATGAGCTATTGAACAATCGTCACTACGTGACACCTCGATGTTTCCGCCATCGGTTGGGGTGTTACAGATTGGTATCAGAGCCATGGTTATAGGGAATTAGGTTATTAGAATGCCTTTTAGCCTAGTCTATAACTAAGCTTACTTTCACGAGTCCTCTCGTGTATATTTCTTTTTATTCTTATATTTTCTTTCAAGATATTTTCGTTATGATTTTTTTCTCTCGATATTCTTTCGATATTTTGCTTGGAGAAGAAGACACTCATACTTCACAAACGAAATGATATCACCAAGTTAGGAGTGGTATCCATACCTTGGTGATTAGTTTCACTCCTCTATATGTTATTTATCTTAGGAATATATCTTTGAGATAGGAGTGACATCCACACCTCAAAGGATATTTTTCATCCAAAAAGAAACTTAACCACTAAGTTGGGAGTGATATCCTTAACTTAGTGACTGGTTTCACTCCACTGTAATTTTCAATTTTGAAAGACATCTTTGAGTTAGGAGTGAAATCCACATCTCAAGGATCTATTTCTGCATCTCGTTTTTAATCTCGCTAAAGTTTTGGAATTCGTTAGTGATGGGGCACGTGCAATCTGGAAGGGTGAGCGCTTGTATCCTGAGTTTTCTTTCTAGGCCTGGCATTTTGCATAAATCCCAATCAGACGAGGGACCCGTATGCCGACCTGGGAACTCTCGGGATGAGCATTCACTTATAGGCTAAAGTACGCCCCCACAAGTCACTAGGAAATTTCAAATACTTGAGTTAGTCCAAGTTTCCTATGGAAACAATTCCAATATTTTATATCATCAATATTTATATTTGTTTATCATTTGAACACTCAATTTAATCTCTTGATGTTTCATATGCCATTATTCATTGATCATTCGCTTTTGAATTCCTTATCGTCGTTATTAATTTTTTTGTTCGATATATTATCGCATTAAAGCTTAACTATTTCACTTATGCTTTGTGACTTTTACACTATAAAGCATCACTTCTCTTTTGCTAAAACATTTTTCCCATGATCCAGATTTTAAACTTCATGTTTAACTTTGATCACATCCTAATTTTGGTACGTTAAGTCTTCACACACAGTTAAAATAAACGTGGTTTCAAAATTTATTAATCAACTTGTTTATATTTTCATATTTATAAACTCATTTGATAGATGTCACATGATATCCCTAAACTATGACCATTTATATCCGCTTATGCATCCACAATACTCTCAACACAAAATATACTCATTTACACAATACTAATTTACACCCAGTTTAGGGAAGCCTATTCACTAGATTAATACACACCCTATATACACGTTGTGCCTTGAAACAAATAGCCCACTATGAGCCCGAAGAGATGCCTTAACGATCCTTACAAACAAACGATCTTTCAATGTATAAATTTCTTAGAAGTTTGACAACTAAAAGGTTTCCAGTTTACCCAGTCCTAACGGGTACCACTTAGATTTTCTTAAACATTTCATAACAATTACAATTTTTTTTTTACTTTAATGAGATTTCAACCTACAAGTTAAAGAAATGTTTAAATACAGAAAATGCTATTTTTCAAAATTCGTCAAGGCATCTGGGATCATTCACAACCTTCACGTCATTTTAAATCTTGGTCTTTTGAAACACAATAGATTTACACATATTTCATGAAATGGTTTCATCTTGCATTTTATAAACTAGTATTGCATATTTTACAAGTCAAATATAAACCTTCTTGTTTTCATACAACGGATTCAATATATGTTTTCGGGAAAAGAAACTTGCGACTAATAAAATACTGTATAAACACTTTTCAACTCGAATTCTCGTAAACACGAGAAAATGTGTACTCACGAAGACTTTTCATATGAACCTGTTTTGAATCTAAAACACGATTCGATTTCTAAAAAGTTATTCTCATGCATTACTACCATTCATTCAACAATATCACAAAGTTCGAGTAAACTGCTAAAATTTACCTTTTACACTTGTACACTTTCAGTCGCAAAACTTTTGGTCTAACAAAACAATGGACATATCCTCATTGGAATGTTGCTAAATGCCTTTCATCGTATGTTGCAAATATACAAAAGTTACTAAATTTTAACTCGCATACCAGTAGACTGTACGTAGGTTCCGTGTACTCTTAGTTGCAGTAAATGTCATTATTTTATTCTTACACCATTCTATTTATAGTCACGTTCGCATATTATCTTATTATTCTCGTATTATTCTTTTATTAGGGATTATTCTCACGCTTTATTCGCAACTACTCTTGCACTAGTTATTAGTAGTTATTCTTACAACACTGGTTTGAGCATTAATTTAACTCGTTTACTTTCATTTTGTGCAAATTGTGCGATTTACTCGATTTACGTTATACTATTCTTTCAATCGAAATTTTATGCTATACTTATATACTTACATGAACGCATATTTGGTATGCAAAAATTTTTTTCTGTTGTGAGCAAAACCCTGTTATACTTTACATTATTTTGTTCATCATCATGGCCAACGAACATACTAGTTGATAACTCGTATGAGATCTAAGCCAGTGCCCACGTACGACTCAGATTAGAGTATTTCTTCAATCCGAGGGGAACGGTGTAAACCTCAGAGTCTATCAATATGACTGTTTAGAGCCAACGATGTGAACAGAAGTTACCAGTTAAGGGTGAACCCGAAAGGGAAGAACCTCTAACCATGTCTATTACTTACATGTTACTCTCATTACGGTTAAAGGGTAAACCCGAAAGGGAAGGACCTCTAACCATGTCATCGGTTCATTGCAGTATCAATTACTTAGCATATCCTGATTGCATGCATTTGTTTCTGGTATTACTTAGGATAGGGTTATGGAAAAGCATAACACCCTAGTGTAAGGTAAATCGATGATTACGGTCTGGAACGCAATCATGGGCTTACAGGTACATAAGGGTGGTGTGTAATTCTATTTAGGCTGTTGGTAGACAATCAGTACGAGTCCAAAGTATCGGGAGTGTGGTGGGTTAGCTGCGGTACACCCTATATATAAGTATAAACGATACCGCGGGAGCGGACTAGGAGTCTGACCAAGAACCTACCCATTACTTTATAATTACTATCTCTTAATTAGATCGTTGATTAATAGCTAGCATTTTCGATAAGAACGTTCTTACGTGAGCTTCAACTCGTCTTCCTAGAGTCTTTCTCTTGACCACCCACACAGAAAACACAAACCTTGTATACTCTTGCACTCTCAGTTATTTGGATTCTTGTTGCATACTCAAATAACGTTCAGTCAGAAAACTTTCTAAAGTAGGGGAGACTGCTTCATTAGTACTTCTGCCCCTCGCCAGTTACATATTCCCAAAACCTTTCTCATTTAAACTCTCAACTTTCTAACTTTGGGTTAACAGTCAAAGATTTTTGGAACTCTTACATCGGATATTGGACAACTACTTTAAATTTTGTCAAACCATAATCGATGCATTTAAAAAAAAACCCACTTGTCTTTTGCAACGCTTTTTGTTTCATAGAAACCTCCACTTGAAATAAATTTCGAGACGAAATTTTCTAAAGTAGGGGAGATTGTAACATCCGTTAACTATCCATAACGGAAACGTAAATCCAAACCCGTAACTGTTTCTACGACCCTATTTTTTTTATAAATACTAAATGCAACATTAGTAATAATATTATGTTTATATATACATATGAAAATAGTATATGTTAAAGTTAAATATTTTATAATCAAGAAATATTGTATAAAAGAAAAAAATAAATTTCATGTTTGTAAATGAAGTTTATACTATCTTATCATTATTTTATAATTTGAAATACTTGAGAATCTCTTAAAGAATCTACCTCTACTAATAAAGGAGTAGCTAGGGGGACACTTGTCCCCATCCTAGAGCTCCTCATCAAAATGGGACACTTGTCAATCAGCTGTTGAGTAACCCATACCCGAAATTTAATCCATTGACCCGATTCGTATAACAATAACCCACACACAAAACATATCCTTCATACCACTTAATCTCATCGCCGCTATCAAATGAAACCCTAACAAACAATCTTCTTACGAATCGCCATATTCAAACCCTATCAATCCATCTCTTTCATTACACATCCTGCTACTTGACTATCATTCAAACAAGGTTTCTGCTTTCAATTGATCCGAGGTATGCATCTTTTAGTATAACTTCATGTCATTTAAATTATTTCTTTTCTAATTTATGCTTTAATCTCATATTTTTTTTTAGGTTTCAATCATTCACGTACTCGGACGCGTTTCCGGTGAACCGAACTCCGACAGAAGGTGATTAGGGTTTGGTGTACGTGTTTTGTGTGTTTTAGGGTTTGTTGTATAGATCTGTTTATGTACGTGTTTTGTGTGTTTAGAGAATATTAATAGATACGTTTTTCTATTTACGGTTTAATTGACTTTTTATGTACGTGTCTTGTGTGTTTTAGGGTTTCGTGTATAGATCTGATTCGTATGAGCCGTTTCTAATGTGGAAAACCCACGTGCGAACATATTGGTCTAATGTGAAATCTACCGAAGCCGTGATTTCAGATTATGAAGCGAACGTACCCATTGCCTTGATGTATACAGGTAAATCTATTGCCCAGTGATATACAATTTTCATGTTGTTCTATTGTTGGTTACAAGAGTTCATAACATGACGGCATGTTATAGTTATTTCTTCAAGGAATTGAACGTCGGTCTTCATATCGTGTGTAGGTGGACAAACTATTGAGCGTCGGTCTTCATATCGTGTGTAGCTGCTTCAGGTATCGTTTGTTATACTAGCTTTTGAATCTTTGTGTTTTGTTCCTGTTTTGCTTTTGATATGTTTAAGGTCCAATGTTGATCCATTTGTCAAAAAATCATTAGGTATGGATTCTCCTGCACCGCATCTTTTCTATTATCATCGTTTTCATCGTTTCTCGATTCAAAATGGTATTATAATGTTAAAAAAAAAAAAACAAATCAGATTGCTTATTGTGGGTTTTTGATGGATTAATTCTTCACATCTATTTTTGGTTTGATTTTGCAGTTTGGATTATAATTATTATGTTTGTTGGATTGTTAACCCAGGTTGATGCAACAGCTGCTGGTTAAACAGTTGCTGCAACAACTGTCTTAGTTATCATTGCAGCCGTTAGAGAAGATATAGAGGCAGGAGTGGTCTGGTTAGGGGAAGAAGAGAAGCTGTTGGTCTGAAACATATTTGTTGCAGACTAAATGGCTCTTAGAATGTGGGCTTCTTCCATAGCCAATGCTCTAAGGCTATCTTCTGCTACCACCTCATTTATCACCTCTGTCCAGATGCTTCTCTTCAGGTAATTTACATTTCTACTCTTCCATCCCTCACTCTTTATCTGTGTTTTATTACTTTATAGAAATTGAGCAAAATTTAGAGGACATGATATAAACTTGATGTAATTTTTAGAGATTTAAGTTTAGTTAAGATTTCTTTCAGTTGTAATTTGCTTTTCATTTTTATTGTTAAATGTAACATGTAAGGTGTATGCAATTTCACTTTTTGTTTTTTTATGATTTTTTTAAATCAAAACTAGATTATTCACTTGTAGCTGTGTACATAGTTCAAACACTGCACATTATTGATGATGCATGTAAATGTGCTCTATATATAGGCTTTTTAGTCGACTTCACACTGTAGTCTAACATGAGGATTTGTATAAGTCTTTTCATTTGAGATTGATTTTATATAAAATTTTAAATTTTGTTTTTAATCCCTTAAAAACAATTTGCTTGCAGTAGCCGAGAGATTGAAGTAGGTGGATGAAAGGATCGAGTTTTCTTGGTCTTGGAAGAATCAGCCTGCAGCGCCTGCAGAGCTGGAACAGCTGCAGATTCTGCAATCGGTTCTGCAGCAGTTCAGACAGAAGTCTGGTGCAGATCTGTGGCGATGGGACGACGACCTGGGTGGTTCGTCCACTGTTGTTTCAGTCCGGAAATTGCTCGCTGCTGTGCGTCCAGGTGAAAGTATTCTTAGATTTGATTGGTGTAATTGGGTACCCATTAAATGTAATAGATTTATGTGGCGGCTTATGTTGAGGAGGATTCCCACCAAAGTGGCGTTACTAAAAAGAACATTAGCATTGATAATACTACATGTGTGTTATGCGGTGATGGCGAAGATGAGATAGACCACATCTTTACAGGATGCTCCTTCGTTATGAGGGTGTGGTATGGCATTTTAACATGGTTGGGTTTACCTATTTTTTCGCTTTTAGCGTGAACGATTTCATGGATATTCATAAGGTGGATGGACTCTCGCCCACACGTAAAGACATTATTAAAGGTATGAGTATGGTTTGTTGTTGGCGCATTTGGCGAGCAAGGAACGATTGTATTTTCAAGCAAAAGAGGTTCAATGCGGTTGAGGTTGTGGCGGATACTAAAGCTTATGGTTTTCTTTAGTTCTCGAATAGGCATAAGGGGTTTGTAAAGGATTGGAAAGATTGGAACAATGTAACGTTTTTGTAGTTTCTAGCGGCTTTCGTTTCTCCGCCTTGGAGAATCGGAGGTGTTCGCGTGTGTTAATGAAATTCAACTTTCAAAAAAAAAAAAAAAAATTGGTGTTCAGTTCGGTTTTATGGGCACACACATTAATATACTTTGACCTGAGAACCAATAATCTAAAAAATCACGAGACCTTTCCAATACTCATGGGATATGGGAAAAACGTAGCTTACCCTATGCGACTTAAAGGTATCAAGCTAATATGAACTCATGACCTCTACTACTGTTCTAACCACTCGAATGTTTTGACTTTTGGACAAACTGTCATTAGTTGTTTAAATTCCATTACACTTACAGTGTTTAATTTTATGTTTTGCGGTTGGCGTCACAATTACTTTAATTTTCTTTGGCTTTTGTCATATGTCTCTTTAATATAAATTGATGGGTTATGTTTATAAATCGTTGTCGCAGGGTTTACTGGAGTTGATGACGCATATGATTCGACCCTGACTTCTGCATTATATTGGCCTGGAACATCAGACGCATTTCCGATTATAAACACCTTTTAAACTTAAGCAATTTCAGTGAGCCTTCTTTTTGTTCTAAAGGTCAAAATGGTTAGTATAGTCTTCCGAAGCCATTGATGTCGGTAAAACAAAAGCATGCGATTAATCAAGTATGCAATTTGGAATGTGCAGATAGTAATGCAACAGGAAGGGTTATTGAGATTAAGTGATTTTAATCTCAATATATTCTATATCAGTTGACTCATTATAATGTGATTTTGTTTTATACAACTTTCAGGAATATGAATCATTCCAAGTTCTGTTGAAGGTCGGATACTAGCAAAAGCTTGATTCATGTCTTCTTTGCCCAACGTAGAAATACAAAGGTATAACTGTTATGTTTTTTAAACCTTACTATTACTCCTTACAATCAATTTATAAACAAAAGTTTCAATCGTCGCATGGAGGGCTGAAAGAAACCGACTTCCAACTGCTGACTCCTTAGCTAAAAGGAATATTTTCGTTATCCCGGATCTATGTGTTTTCTGTGGGGAAGCATCTGAATCGTGTGAGCACGTCTTTGTATCGTGCCCTTTCGCTCAAGCTTTGTGGCTGTGCATCTCTCAATGGTGCAAGGTCCAACCCATTTTTGCTTTTTCTTAAAGGGATTTAATGGGTCTACACGCCTTTACTCATGGTTTTAAGAAGAAAAATAAAGCATTTCATGCCATTGTTCTAACTGGGATATGGTGTCTGTGGCGAATGCGTAATGATACAGTGTTTAATAGGAAGCCCGTGTCATTATGCAAGGCGGTGAGGAGACAAAAGCTATGAGTTACCTGTAGTTGAAAAATAGATCAAAGGAACACTCGATATCGTGGAAACGGTGGAGATCTTTCAGTATATTTTCTGATGTAATACGTGGTCTGTCTAAGCTGGTTATGTTGTAAGACCTGTTGGTTTTTCTGTTTTTTGGTGGCTGTATGTTTTGGGCCAGCTTCTTGCTGGCCAGTTTAGTTTAATAAATTTTATTGGTCTTTCAAAACAAAATTATAAACAAAAGTGCGTCAGTTTTATTTTACTTTGCCTCCATTGTTTTCACTACATATTAATTTTACTAATTTTACCAAATGTTGCGTGTGTCTAAAAAGCTATTGAAGTCCTATTACATTATGTTATTATTACTTTTATTATTATTATTATTATTGTGCTTTATTAAAGTTATTATTTATATCATATTAATTAAAATTATAACTAAAAAAGATGGTTTTAGTAGAATTTTTTTCTTGATATTGTTTGATTGATGTTGTAATCTGAATTTCAACCTAGCCCAATTCTCATGCAATCTGAACATTTGTAATCATAATCCAAATTTGATTAGAAATAGGTAAGCCCCTATTGCATGATATTACAACTACTATTGTAGGTTAGAAAAGCCATTTAAGATAATCACCTAAGATAACAGGCTTTCAAGTGCCAAACCAGAAAAAAAAGGTCAACCTTGTCAATCAAGTAAGATTAAATCTCATTTCTGTGTGTTAAACAGGTTCCCGGTGTCACTGATCCTGGTTTGAAACCAAGACAAATAAAAAAGGCTGCTATTCTTGGAGGAGGTCTATTGTGGCCTGAAATAACACCGACTTTAATTCTAAATGGGTATCAAGTTATCTTGAATGTAGCCAATCAAAAGTTTGTAGATGCTGGATTAGGCAGAGCCAAAAGTTTGGATTTTTGCTATCTCAATATATTTGTAATTTGTTTTCTTATTAACATATTTATTGTACTTGTACAGCCAATTTAACAAGCAGCATTAACAAAGGTAAGTTGACTCAAGAAATGTTTGAGAAAACTACTTATCGTCTCAACGGTGCTCTTGACTATGAAGGCTTTAAGGATGTGGATGTGGTGATTGAGGTATTTAACATGTCCATTTTAATTTGTGTGCCCCAATTAGTTTTGAGAATTATGAAATTTTTACTCGATCAATAAAACAACAAATATGCGATTTAGAAAAATTCTTCTCTAAATTGTATACTTGCAAGTAACGCCTCAACAATTGACTTGAATATAATTGGAGAGAAGACGAATTCTCTGATAGGATAATCAGGCCCCACTTTTTCAGGTAATAATTTTGCTACCGCCAATTTTACCATGGTTAATAGTAACGTACCTTCACATTTTTTAATTGTTTATATAAATGCTTTGTGTCTCGAGTGCGAAAAGCAATGCGCCTTGGCACAGAACCCTATCACGTAAGTGTGCCTTTTGCTTTTTATAACAAGGGCTTGCTTCATGAAACTTATAGGATAGAATGATAGTAGCTTGGTGAGGGAGAAAGATAGTTTTATCAATGCATTGCTGTTTTAGTGAACACTAATTTACTTTTGGTGTTCTTATGTTCTAGACATAACCAACAAGTATTAACTTACCTTTCTTTTTTTTTTTTTTTTTTTTTTTTTTTTGTAAAATATCCTCTAAAACTGTTTGGTGAAAGGCTTACGTCTTTAGTTCTACATTGTGTCTAGATTACTGTTTTACTTGAGTAGGATGTCTTAGAATCAATTGTGTCATTTCTCCATTGCAAATTCGGATGTTGTTGCTACATATATTTATTATAGATTATATGAATAATGTTTGGTGTAGGTTGAGAATGAGTATGGGTATGTTGCAGCCAACCTGGAAAGACAGAACCCTATTCCACTGGCAAAAAAAAGTGTGTTTATTATTCGATCACCTTCATTTAGAAAATGTGTTTTTGTCACTCTGTTACTGTCATTCAAATAAATTTGTATAAGCATGTATGTTTTCTACTATGCACATATAGTCAAACTGTGATATAGGTTTTATTTTGGTTGTGTTTACTATTGGTGAAGCACATGGGCTTATAACAACTACAAAGGTTTGTTAGCATCATACCTATATACTTGATGAACATTATGAATTTAAAATTTATGTTTTGAAGATAACCGTATATGATTATCAGTGCTAAGTGGAGCTATGTTGTTCACTATGACAGAGATAATGTAGGTAGATAGACAGTTCACAATTAAAGATTGTATGTTCAATTCAAGATTGTATGTGACTCCGTAAAAAATTAGGAAATCATATGAGTTTCATTATAAAATTATAACATTTTGAATTCCAGGATGTGTCAAAAATCATGAGTGTCAATCGTGTCGTGTTAACGGGTTGAACTGTTCAACCCAGATATGGAATATATATTTATTCGTGTAAAACTATCATCCCTATTCTGTACATACTCAAAATGGAAGCCGACAAGTTCTAATGAGTAATCCTAAATATACATATTGGTGTGTTTTATTCATTTATGTAGTTATTGATAATTTTTATGTTTTATATTTATTAGGGTGGATGGAAAGATGATGAAATTGTTGAGGAGGCACCTGGACATTGGAAGAAGTTGGAGTTCACGGGGAAATAATGGTAAGTTAAAAGCTTAAAATCGGTTATACTTAGTTATCTTATTGAAAAGTGATATAGTGAGAGCAATGGTAAAGAATTAACATTTGTGTACTTATAAATGTCCTGCTGTAAAATTTATCATGTTAATTGTGTTTTTTTTTTTTTTTTTTTTTTTTTTTTTTTTTTTTGTCAGATCACACAACGCACTTGAGATAGAATCAGCAAAATTACTGTAATAGGTTGTGATTCCCATGTGTTATGTTTAGGTGCCTGGGTTGTCAAAAGGGGGACACTTCAACATGTGGGAGTCTCCTCCAATCCAGAATGTTGGTTTAGTGAAGTTGCTATATTTAGTAATTTTAGTATAAGCGGTTACCATATGTCCATACTTTATGTTTTACCTAAGTAAGTAGATATCTTTTGAACTATATTGTCGTTTGAAGTTCTTTTTTTTTTCTTTCTGTTTTTGCTTAAAAATTTAGTTTTGATATTGAATATGATGAAGGTTCAAGGCCTATCTAATGTGTCTGCAACCTAAACTACCTAAACTATTTGTAACTTTGTTTAATCACCATTGCATAACATTTTATAACAAATTATTAGATAACAAGTAGCATTACAAAGTTACCTGCTTTTCTTTCGTCCAAAACAGCTCCCTCTAGATCAATAAGTTGTATTATGTTATTTTGAAACATGATGTTTATAAACTTGAAGCAGTAAATAGGTTCATGTCCTCTGGTTAGTCATATATGCTAATAGTTTGTGATCAACCTAAGTACACACAAGGATTTAATGGGGCGGGTATTACTAAAATATGTCAACGTGCCTGTAAGTATGCAATAAGAAGAACATCGAGAAAGTAAGTTTTTATTATTATTATTTTTTTTAAAATTACATGTTCTATTTCATGCCAGGTGATTAAATGGAGAAATGTGTTTTAACGTGTTGCAGGATATAGAGAAGGAAAAAAAGAGGAGTGAGAATCCCGACTATATGGATGATGATGATGATGATAATGTGGATGAGATAAAGTTGATTCATGAGTTGAAGGCATATTCATTGCTATCTTTTAGTACTTGCATACACATTAATAATATGGATATTAAAATTTTATTGCCAATTTAATATACACAACAATTCTGGATTCATAAAGTTTTTAGTTTGAACCAACTACCAGCTTGCTAAACTATAGATATTATATGTCAGTACTACTGTCAAAATGTTGATGGTCAATGTAGTAATGCCATTGACGGCGTCACAGAATTGTTAATTATCATGTCGTGATTTGAATAAAATGTGTATTTCTTGCTTTTAAATTTTAATAAAATATTTCTATTTTATTTTGTTTATAGGTTTTTCCGCTCCAAATAATTGTTAGTTGTTAAACCGTGTATCCACGCGGGCAATAGTCAATGGAAAAACAATGTTCTTAATCTGTTGTATTAAAAACCCATGTCACACTAAGTCGACTCATATACTCACTCATAAATGGGTCGAAATTGCCATTTCTATTACTTACTTTTGCTACTACTTTTAAGTTGCATATCTGGGGAAACACCATCAACTTAACAAGAAGAAATAATTGGATCTTTTAGTTGAACCCTTATAAAAGTCGTTTAATTTTATTTAGTCGATAAGATGTTTTTTTGGTTTGGAATTGCATGTTAATATAATCTTACATATGTTCATTGCTTTTATGCACACTCAACTTCAAAACATAAAACTATTAGTTTAATATTACTTTTTAATTTTTAATTTACTTTGGTTTGCACCGTGGGTACCCACGGGGCTCTAACCTAGTATTATAGAAATTAGTGACTATTAAATGACATCAATTTTCTTTAGTTGGTTACAAAAAAACAAATAATTAGACATTAATTTGAAAGGTTTTAATAGGGATAATTGGAGATTAATTCGGTTGACCATCCATCCCTATAAAAAAAAAGTTGATATTATATTTTTTTTACTACACCATCATCACAAGAAGTACCCATGTACCATACACAATCAATGTGTATCATAATGTTTTCTTCAATTCTCACTTCATGACACTCCAAACTAAAATCAAAGGCTATCAATTATCAATGACGTTGACATTTGAGTGTGCGCTTGTAGAGCTTGGAACTACCATCTAAGAATTCAACCTCAATTCTAATATGATTTGGGTAATTCTGATTCTAATTTTATTTATTTCTTATCTACCTTCGATAAAGGGAAATTGATTCTCAATGTGACAAATCAAGTTCTATGGTTCATAGAGTAATTTTGGGATTTTAGGACTTTTAAACCTATTCTAGAACTAGCCTTTAGACATCGCAACTCATATTATTTAGTGACTCTGTTGTTGATTTGGCCTTAGTCATGCTTGTGATAAGATTTTTGGAAATTTATTCATGTTTTATACTAATTTAAGCTATATTTATTCTATAAAATTCAAGTGGTAATTCTATAACTAAAATATTGTTATATATATTCCAAATTCTATAAATTTGGTTAATATTGTTATTTGAGTACTTTATACATAATCTATATTATACTTATGTATGTATATTTTTTATACATCTCATGTAATTTATATATATACATATATATACACGCGCGTCTAGACTTTTGATACTTATTTAATTTATAAAATAATAATATAGTCTTACACCCATTTTTTTTATTCATTTTCTCATATTCACTATTTTAATTATATATAAATATTTATTTGCATCGCATTGTATGAGTTGTGATATTTATTTATTCAAATATATAATTTGATACTTTCATACTCATACTATTGGTTGATGTTTAATGCTTTAGATATATTTTACATACACATAAAGTATATATTACATTTTATTTTGTTATATTCTAATTCAATGTCTAATTCTAGACAACTTTATTTATTATTATAATAATAAATCTCATTTGATTATCTTTTAATCAAATCTATAACCTATACATATATGTTTATATATATTTATTCCATGATAAATATGATGTAAACATGTCAGATTTTATTTGAGCGAATCATTATTTACTCTTACCATTTTATGTAAATACGAATTGGAATATATATTTTTCTTACGTTCTACTATCTAGACATTTTAGAGTCCTAAAATAAATCCCTAAACATATATGAACCTAGAAATCTCCAAGTCATTCTAGATTTTATTCTATTATTTATACATATAATATTCATTATGTTAGGGTAATTTTTGGAGTTACCCAAACCGCTACAACTTGTGATACTCGTACTTGTTATTCTTCACAACAAGTGAGTATATCTTTCCCCTTTTTCATGTTTTACTCTTTTGGGGCTATTCATGTACACTATTATCAAATGTTATTCTTATACTTAATGCAATTCTCATGTGTGTTTGCTTTATGTGAATTTGTGTGTATGCTTAGTCAAAATCATTAACCGTTCTGCGGCCTAGCATTTCAATGAATAGTACTATGGTATACCCCCTTGAGACTCTGTTGAGAGAATCTTGGTCATTGTCTTGTTAATTCGTTATTCAAATTGTTAGTCATGTGTTAGTCATTATTCATAGGCTTGGTTTTGACTGATACTACTTATTACATAATTGCAAATGGTACCGCACATGAATTGCTAAACACTTTTCTTACTATATGTATTCAAATCAGGGTATGCTCACCAATACATTTTTGTATTGACATATACTATTTTCGCACATGTTTCAGGTTATTTTGCGATGCTTCTTTTTAGCTTTTGGATTTATATTTAAGCTTTGACTTTATTGTATTTTAGTTAGACTTGACGCTTTAGAACTATTGTATACTGTAATTTCCTTTCAATGTAAAATTATTCAAATCAATGTATTCAAATTTACACTTTAGTACCATGAGCTATTGAACAATCGTCACTACGTGACACCTCGATGTTTCCGCCATCGGTTGGGGTGTTACACCAACCCCCAAACCGAACCCATAATCAAACAACCAAGAGCCACTCGAAGCATCCAAGCCAAAGGAAAAGAGTCACGAGGCCTTTAGGATTCACACCATCACAAACCATTCCTAGGTAAGTCATTGCACTCCCCAAAACCTTTGTGTATCGGCCCTATTATGCTCTCCGACCCTACGACCCTTGATCATGTATAATCGGCCATTCACATGCATGAGTTTTGCACACATTGTTTCACTTATGGTTATTCCTACTATCTAGGGATCACATTGTCGAAATGACCCATTTTTGTAATAATAATCGGCCTTAATAATGCAACCATCACCGGGGTAATATGTTAGAATCAAAACACGACTTAAATGATCAAACTAAGAACCGGTTTTTATAATAAAAACTTATTTAATGTATACTCGAAGCTAAGGTTTATGTTGGAGGTAATTATAATCGGTTTTTATCAAAAACACACTAACACACATTGTAAAGCTTCGATGGTACCTTGATAAGTATGGATCGACCGATTTTGATCCACTAAACGATCGATTTTGAGGCCCATGTTATTGTGTTAGTTTCGGTTACCATACCCTAACATATGTTAAGTAGACTATAACATATATTAATACTAGCTTGGATATTACGAAAGCCTCAACGTATGTTAAAACACTTGTTTTGTTATAAACCGACCAGGAACAATTTATAGCCCATGACAACATGTGGGGTCCGTTCTGCCCACACTAAATGACATTTTACAATAAAACGCCTGGAATTTCCGGAACCATATGTTTTACTAGTACATATAACTCAACTATCGATTGTCATGTGCACAAAAACATGGCCCACGTACACTAGATACGAGGGTCTACACAGCCGGGTGAACAAATTGTATGATAAACAACAAAGATACAACTTCCTATACTCTTGACAATCATAGAGCAATCATTGTCAGGACGGTAGTTACCTTACATTCCAGCTTTACCAGACCACACGTACTGTCATCAGGTGAGTTCATGGTCCCGTTTTACTATTTTCCATTTTGGGGGGAATAAACATGCTACAATCCTAGTACATTTCAATTGTGTGTTATTCTATCATGTCTACCATGTCGAACATGAGACATTCGGTTCATGAGCTCAATAGTCCTCATACTTACATTTCACTGTAACCATTAGCTATCAAAAGCCATGGAACACTTTAACAGATCTATTGGGTTGACACCCCCACTCTTGGTTAGTCGCTCTAACCGATTACATACGAAAGAGTGTTAGTATTCTACTATACATACATTGTCTTTAGTGCACAATGCGTGAGGCACAATAGTCAATAGGTTTGGTTATAGGAGTCATGGTTTGCACAGGAATCATTCTCTTAGCTAGCCTATGATTGGTCATACACGAATTACACGAGCACTTTACATAGTACATTAAAACCTGTGAACTCACCGACATTATTGTTGACAAATCTTTAATGCATGTTTTTTAGGTAATTGACCATGAGAAGCAGGGACTTGGGAGAGAGGTTTGAGCTTGCACAGGGTGGTACCGTCATGGTTCGGGTCTTGTCAGTCATACGTCATTTCAGTGTTTGAGTCATGCATTCCAAACAATTTCCTAATTTCAAGACAATGTTATGTTAATTTGAATAATGTATGATATCATCCATCCTTAGATGGTATCTATTTTAAATTAAATCTTGTGTGTTGCTTGAACCTTGTGCTTGAAAACCTTTCGAATCACATCCCCGTGTTTCCTCCTTGACGGGGTGTGACAATGAAGTTGGTGGTTTGGGATGGAAAGATGTGGGGAATGAATTGAACATGTCAAGAGTGATAAAGTTTTTGATTGAGAGGGTCATAGCATTTGAAAGCCGCCTTAGAGGAGGAATAGCCAAGAAAGATGTATGTCGTGGACCGGGATTGTAGTTTTGAAGTGGCATATGGTTTTAGCCATGGGTAAAAGGCAATGAAAAGGCTTAAATTTGGAATAGGTAGGAACGGTGTTGAACAACACATCATAGGGTGATTTATTGTGAAGAGTGGGTGTAGGTAAACGGTTTATGAGGTGGGTAGCGGTAAGTGGGAGTAGTGGAGTAATGCGAGGCCGGTTTCCACAATGTGTCGGTGACGTCGTTCAACAATATCGTTTTATTCTGGTGTGTGAGGTGGTGTCGTGTAATGGGAGATACCTTAAGATGCAAGATATGGCGAAAGATCCACATATTCACCCCCATTATCAGTGAACAATGCAACAATGTTGGTTTTAAAAATTAATCAACAAGAGATTTAAATTGTGGAAAAAGAATTTTGACATCGTATTTTCGTTTGATTGGGTATAACAAAATGTATTTGGAAAAATAGTCAACAAAAATGACATAGTATTTAAAGCCATCGATTGACGTTTTTACGGGACCCCATACGTCGGAGTAGAGAAGTTGTAGAGGTTGATTTGCAATAAAAGAGTTTTTGCCAAAAGGTAGTTTGTGGCTTTTATTTAGGGAACATGAAGTACAATGAAAAGACTCATGGGTCACCTTATTACAACGAAGTCCCAATCTAGAAATTAAAGACTTAAACACTTGAAGCGATGGATGTCCAAGTATGTGGTGCCGCATGAGAAGAGAGTTTGTTTGGGTGTTGTTGACTTAAGGAGACAAGAAGATTGGTCCATAGTAGACATCATTGACGTTCACTCCACGCATGAGACGCGCCCCCGTGCGTAGATCCTTAACAAAAAAAATGATAGGGAAAAAATTCAACGGAAACACGATTAGTACGAAAAACTTTGGCAACGGAAATAAGATTATTTCGAAGATTAGGAGCAATTAAAATGTTATTTAAAAGAAGTGGACGAGATTTTGTTAGAATAGTTGTTTGAGCAATATGAGATATAGGGAGAGTTTTACCATCACCTAGCACAATCTTATCGGGTCCTCCGTATTCGGAAAGAACGAGAAATTTTTGTTTGTTGTTCGCGGTGTTGTTGGACGCACCGGTATCCCACATCCATGATGGGGTTGTAGCTGTTGGGTAAGGGGTGGTGTAGTTCACCACCGGGGTGTTGGTATTTTGAGGTGAGACATTGTGTTATCGTAGGAAGCGACTAAGTTAGCGACAATCTTTAGTGTCATGTCCGGGAATGTTACAATAGTAGCAATAGGTGTTATTGTTGCGAGTTGGACAAGTGTTGGTATTGGTAGTTCGAGGTGGCCCTTGGTTTCGGGTTGTGGTGGCGGTAATGTGGGTGATTTATTTGGCCATGGTGAATCGAAAGAGGGAAAAAAACGAAGCAGAATGCGGACAGAAGGTGTCTGTCGAGTAGGATGGGATCGACGATGGCTCAATGGAGCTTTTAGACTCTTGATACCATATAAAGGTTGAAATGTTATTGTATTGATACTTGACAAATGATTACAAAGTTTACAACTCAATTTATAGAGATACAAAAAACAATACACTAATTACAAATGCTTGATCTTGAGGAGAGAATCATGGAGAGAATTATAGGAGAGGATCATAAGACTTCGATATTGTTGACTAAATAATTGAAGAATAATATTGAATTAATTGGTGCTTAATTCATAGAGGTGATACTATAGGTGATAGAACTAACCAACCATAAGAGACATATTATTTTCAAAACAAACTTTGATGTTTTGTTTTTGTTTCACATGACTATAGTATCCAGATTCCATTCCTGATAATAGGTGCTTATGTGACTAAAGCATATCTTGTTACAACTTATAGAGACGAAGACCAATTTGAACCACTGATATCCCACAGCATTCGAGTAAAAGAACCACTAGGTTCATTACCCCTTGAAAACAAATGTGTAAAAGGATTTAAAGGGATAGGCACCTCTATCACACCTTCCAACATTTTAACAACCATGCTCATCATTGGCCTAGCCTCGGGCCTATATTGAACACAACAAAGAGCCACCTTTAGCATTCTCTCCACAACCTCACGATCCTTCTCTTCAATCTCACAATCTATCATCAAATCTTCCAATTGATCCTTGTCATATTTGTCCCACACACATACAGGGAACCACAATTGGATATCACCAAGAGTAGTGTCAATGTTCCTCCTCCTCCCAATGATCTCAAAAAGTAGCATTCCGAAACTATAAACATCACATTTATGTGTTACTGGAAGAGGCATCCAAAGCTCAGGAGCAGCGTAGCCCAGGGTACCTCGTAGCCCGGTCATGGTTATATGGGTGTTTTCCCTGTTGCAAAGTTTGGCCAAACCGAAATCAGCCACCTTTGCACAAAAATTTGAATCCAAGAGTATATTCCCTGGTTTAATATCATAGTGTACTATTCTTTGAGCACATTCTTCATGCAAGTATGTGATGCCTCTTGCGGTTCCCACCGCAATATCGTAAAGCTTGTCAAACCCTATCATATTCCCTTTGTTTGCTTTAAACAAGTGATTATCTAATGATCCATTGGCCATATACTCATATACAAGAGCTATTAGACTTGATTCAAAGCAGAAGCCATAAAGCCTAACAAGATTAAAGTGATGAGTTCGTCCCATAGTACTCACTTCTGCCATGAATTGCTCCTCTATCCCCTTGTTAGAGGTCCCATTTAGTACTTTCACGGCTACAACCTTGTTGTTGCTGATGATTCCTTTGTAAACTATTCCGAAGCCGCCTACACCCAACCTGATACTAAAGTTATCTGTGGCTATTCTTAGTGTTTGGGAGGTAAATCGTACGGGCTTTTCCCTTTCCATATCATCGAGGAATTTGACCATGGTAGGGGGAATTAGCTGAGAGCAGTCATCCTCGTCTTCATCCCCCAACGCGTCCGCCTTCTTTGCAACTTCCTTCTTTGCATCTTCCTTTTTTGTATCAGCCTTGTTTGCATCAACCATCTTTGCGTCCACCTCCTTTGCAGCATATTTTCGATATTTATACGTTCCCACACAAATTACTGCAAAACGAGAAAGTATTAATATCTAGAATATATCCATTGGAAGTTAAATTATAAATGGTATGTGTATAGTTCCCTAAGACCACCCGTAGTGGGGCGCCATTTATCACAATTTTTCAAAAATAGCGCCCCCCACACCGCTACAGGGGGGCGCTATATGCTAATTTTGGGTTGGGGCTTTATATATATAACGCCTGATGCATATGTCTCCATCCAATCAGACCTTGCCATGTGGCAAGGTCAAAGTCAACCTTTTTTTTTTATTTTTAATAATAATAATAATAATAAACATAATAATAATAATAAACATGATAATAATATTAATAATTGAAAATTTTAAATTTTAAACGGTTACTGTTCCAAACCATTTGAAATTCAAAATTTCCCCCCAAACCGTTTGAATTTCAAAATTTGAATTTCAAACGTTTTCCCCCCAAACCGTTTGAATTTCAAAATTTGCTAACCCTATAAATAGGTAACCAAATCAGATTTATCAACCACACCTCCAATTCCTCATCCTCCTCCTCAAACCATAATATGTCTGGTTTTCAACCAGGAGGCTCATCCTCCTCTAACCTCCGACAGTACTCTCGCCGGTATCCCAGGGGACGGGGCCGCCCCCGGAGACTACCGTTCTCCTCATCTCCTCCTCCTACTGCTCCACAACCTCCTATTTATCCTCCTCCTCCTCCTCCACAACATTGGTTATATCCCCCTCCTGCTGCTGCTGCACAACCAACCTTTCCTCCTCATCTTCCTGCCGATGATGAGTGGACGGATGAGGAATTGGTCTGGGCTATGGATTATGTCATGGCCCAGCAACAAATGGAGCGACTAACGTTGTCGCCCCCTACCCCCTGGGCTGCTTCACTCCCCCAACACCAGACTACCCCTATCCCCATCCCCCAACACCAGACTACCCCTATCCCCATCCCCCAACACCAGACTACCCCCACCCCTACCACGAGACTTCCCCAACTGAGGGGGACTTGGAAGCCCTCAGGGAGATTGAGGAGGAGGAACTCTACTGGAGCCGACCTACCCCTCCTAGTGAGTGCTATTACTTCCCCTCGGATGCGAGATCCGATGGACGGGATAGCTCACGTTCCATCTCACCCGAGTACACCACCCTCCCCTGGGACAACTACTCTCCATAGTGGAGAAAATTAGGATTAATAAGTAATTTAGGATTAATAAGTAATTTAGGATTAATAAGTAATTTAGGAATTTAGGATGTGTGTAACTTTTTTTTTTAATATTAGTTGTAATTTTTTTTAATATCAGTTGTGTGTTTTTATTATTATTTGTGATTTTTTTATATTTATTTGCATTTTATTTTAATTATATTGAATTAAAAGATTAAAAAAAAAATCAACCAATCAGCATCAGGGGCTTTATAAATAAAGCCCCACCACTACACCCTTTTTTCAGTTTCTCTCTCCACGCTGACTCAACAGCCACATGGACCAATCAGGAAGGGGGGCTTTATAAATAAAGCCCCCCACTACACATGGTCTAAGCATCTTTTTTATTACTTGATGGTTAAATATAACTTACAAATTAGAATAACAATAACCACCACCACAATACCAATAATGAGGCCAACAGTAGGAGAAAAAATAAGAATAAACGGGAGAAGAAAAAGAAAGAATATAAGGAGGATGATAATGAAAATCATTGGCAGAATGCGAAAAATAATAGCCGGCGAAACGTAGAAGCAAAATAACGAGGAAAAGAATCAGGGGTTAAAGAGGAGAAGCAAAAGAAGACGATCAAGATCAAGAAACTAGAAGTGAACGTTTGAATTTTAAAGGTTAATACACGACACAAGACATGTACATGTAAGCTTCTGTGAAGTTGTAACTTCTCAGACTTATTAGGGACCATGCATTGCCAAGTAGCAAGAACCATAGACTTTTTAGTTTTGCTTCTATTCATTTATTAATACGCGTTTTAATTTTTTTTTTTTAAAGACCAATGAAACTAATACTTGACTACCAGGGACGCCCGCCTTTTGGGTGAAAGCTCCGCATACGCTATGGCTTATCAATAGCGCTGGGTATCTAAGCCAGCAAATTCTCGAACCGGGGAAAACCCGCTCGCCAGAAGACCCGCTGCGGTAAATCCTGGGTAGGATCAAATTCGAACTTGAGACTTTTCAACCCCAAGCTCTAACCCTCCACAAGGCTGAGGGAATTTAATGTTTAATTTACTCACATATTATTAGACAGTGGATTTTGTCAAAAAAAACTATTCCACAATTGATGGCTAGAATGATTTAGCGGAGGAACGAATTAATCCCGATATTAACATACCAGGTATAAAATATCTCTAACAGAAATTAAATCATGGTTCAATCGTACACTTTGGTCTTCTTTAATGCGGTCAGTTTTTGGTATAAACGGAAACCACACCTTTCAGTGAGGTACGGTTTGAAAATTTTGAAAGTGACGAATGAAAATGGAAAAACAAACGAACTGTGAAACCAAACCAATGACAAGTTAAAAGGATTTCAAGCTTTTGAATTTTAACCTAACCGTAAACAATGTTAGTTGCTTTAGGTTCCGGCGGGTACCCTTTAGGGGAGATGAGGAGTCAACAGTTGATTTTGGTGGTTTAGGGGTTGCAGGTTCCGCCCCTCCCACCCTAACAAAATTTGAGTGAACCTCTTATTGACACAGGTGCCATTTGTTAACAAATCTTGAAATGTAGGTCAAGCTTAATCGAAGTAAGACAAAATGATGAAATTAGAAAAAAAACAATAATAATAATACATATATATTTAAATGACTTTCATTCAAGAAGTAGGACTTTTAGCTGGAAATTGAAGTACAGATAGAACAGGATAATATATAGTCATCACTCATCAGGCTATCTTTGGTGATTGCTAAGGTAATGATACATTATAACACTATGCAAAAGGTCACATGGCCCCATACTTGCTATCCTAAAAGAATCATGATCTTATCATGTTCCCATTTTTTGACCTTCCAACTCATAGACATACCGAACAACGTTCCTGAAGGTACCCTTGCATAAAACCTATCATTCAAAAACGACGAAAACTTGATAAATAAATTACAGAAAAATAGAAACATGCCAGCATAGTCTGTATAGGTTCGGTCACTTGATTATTCGTTAATAAATATATATCAGAAAAAAAAGGTGTTAATTTGCTAATAAAGATAGTAATTTGTGACAAAATAGTGAACAGTCTGTTGGTGTTTTTGGTAATCATCCAATTGTAAAGCTAAATAAAGACAGAAGGGGTTATTACTTACTACAACTTACCTACAGAACAAACAGGTTATACACTTTGTGCTTTGGGGGCTATATCTTTAGCTCCTGTGTCAACCTTCTCCTGAAGTTAACAACAAATAACAATGTTAGACCGACCCGCCAAACACAAACAAAAAAAGCGAAACAAAAGATGAATCTTTAACAAAACCATCATAAAAAACATATCTATATAATTCTGCACCATACAAACTTACCATGCTCTCGTGTTCGTAATAATCATCCAAAGCCCACTGATATTTAGACTGATTTAAACCAAACCAATGCGCCAGATAATCATCCAGACTTGAATGCACTGTAACACAAAGAATGAACATAAACAACCATTGACCATATCACATAACAATGGCCTCTTGGCCTAGTGGAACCATGTGTTTAGCCCAAACAAAGCTGTGTCACGGGTTTAAGTCCCACAAAGGGCGCAATAGGTGGGACTTAAACCCGTGACACGATTCATTACAAAAAAAAAAAAAAAAAAAAAAAAAAAAAAAAAAACAAAACCCCCTCTTTGGACCAGATTCATTACAAAGCTTCATGCTCTGGTCCTTGGAACACAAAGATTTGGGGAAACCTAAGATATATCAATGTGTATAAGATGGTGATCAGTTTGTAATTATTATTATCCCTCATTTCCTCTAAAAAAACTAAAATTTAACACATAACAAGATACACATCTACACAAATAAACAACATCCAAAACAAAACAATGTAACACAATACCATCAAATAATAGTGTAACCAAATAACAACATTTAGAAGGTAAAAAAAACTAAGTCACTAAAAACCAAATCTGAACTTAATATCCTAAAACGGTACCGTTTTGAAGTGTAGCAACGGCATCCCAAAAGAACCCAAACTTTGAACCATAGGAGGAAGCCGTCTTCTCGTAGTGAACCGGCGGCGGCTGGACCGGAGACGGTTCCGGTTTTGTGGTGGGTGTAACAAAAACAGTGTAATAACCGATCTTTCCAATAACCGGCGGCGGTTTAGACTGTTGTTTATTGGACGACATTGTGGTGTTGGGTAAAGTTTGATTGAACTTTTGGATAAAGGAGTTGATGGATTATTATTATTATTATATTTGATGTAAACGAGGATGTGTTGATTAGACAAGAATGAAGGTTAGAACATCGTTGGTGTGCGGCAACAGTTTCACATAGATGCTTGCTTTTGGTTTTGGACCCAGATTTGGTTACTGGAATGTTTGATTGAAATGTTTTATTATTATATTATTATTTTTTGGTGAAGGGTGTGAATGTGATTATTTTTTCAATGATGGTATGTGACATTGGTAACAATACGTTGGAGAATGGAGAGGAAGACAAGATCTGTGATCCAAGTTGGACTTTTTAAGGTTTTTTTTTTTTTTTTCTAAGTTATTTTTTATCTTAAAAAGTTAAAAAATAAATTTTGATATTTGATTATTTCTTGGTTTCAATTTTCTACTTTAGTTGTTAATCACTAGTGGGGTTTTGAGAATTTGGTTTTTGTAGGTATCATTACGGTGTTGTATAGTACTAGTATGGTGGCATTCTTTATAGTTTACGATACCAAAGTTTAAAGGATATAAACACATGGTTTAGAGCGTACAAAACCAATAAAAGTGAATACTCTACTTGTTTCCATGCCGGTAAATTTTGAGTAGTTCTCTGCTTTCAACTAACTCATACCAGAATTTGGAGGGTAAAAAGTTAAACACATGTGAAAGTTAACTATCATAATAGTTAATATAAACGGTATCTTTACTACGGTGACTTCTTAAAATTATCATACAAGTTCTTTACTTTATGAGTTGATGGGCCAAGCAAATATTGGATTGTGCTATTGTGAAAACAAAAAGGTATCACGTTAAGACAAAGGTAAAGACAACAACGTTTTTCACAAATCTAGGTACTATTTCCAATATTGAAAAAATCCAATAAGAAGAAAAAAAAAATTATGAAGCCGTTCACTTTTACTTAAAAACTTTGTAGAAATAAGTAATTCAATCCATACCGTTCAATGTTGTTTTCATCATATCCTAATTATATATATTATTGAAAAAGGAAAAGGGGGTCATGATTATCCATTTACATTAAAAAAAAAAGATGAAAGAAAGAAACTTGCAGATACAATAAAAGCATGTACAACAATAAATGACAAAAAACAATAGTCATATACCGCTTCAATCTGACCCGTTAAAATTATTACATAGTATAGATAAACCAATTGAATTGTCCCGTTTATAAGTAAATGGGTCGAAATTGATTCACGTGAGATCTAAACTTATACTCCTTTTACCAAAATAGGTATTCAAGGAACCACAATTCTATATCTATAGACTATAGTGTTATCAAAGATCAATATAGGATTCTTGCATTCATTACTGTCATTGCAGAGTGTACCATCAAAATAAGTCAGATTCGCTCAATACCACATATTCACAATCATTGTTGATGATATTACTTCGTGAATTTTGACTGATGAACGTGTTACATGTTGCTAGTATTGAGCCACTAATAGATTCTTACCAAATGGTATTTTTAAACGCCTCATGACCTAAACCCATTTTAGTTATGACTCATTTTGACCCGTCACCCAACCTATCTAACCCACCGTTTTAGGCACAAGAAACTTCTACTTACAACCATCATGAACCACTGAATCATATTCATGAACTAGCGGCCATTGCGAACCACCAAATTGGAAGAGGAACCTTAGCATTCAACGATTTCCACTTAACTTCTCCCACGACACCAACAAGTTATTTATACAGCATTTTCATCATCTTCTCCTACGATGATCGTTTGGTGGTGCAATCAAATCATGGGGAGAACACTAGTGTTAACAATAAGACAACTAAGAGCATTCACAATAGGTTCTCATCCCTATCCACATATTATACTAAAAATTATAACCATTTTCAACAAATAATAAAAAATAAATGCATTGTTCCCAAATATCCACAAATATACTGAGTTTTTAATCTCTTCCACTCACAACTTCATCCTAAAATATAGGGGATTTACTTGCAAAAATACGAGTAACCTAGTGTAAATATTCACTAGGAACCACATCCCCATCCACATATTTACACTGATAATCATTATATTTTCTCTCTTATTTTAAGGTAAATAATCTTTTTTTATACATTTATCAAACCTTTTCTGTCTCCTCCATTCACACTAAGTTCCACATCCCCATCCATTCCATTATCTAACCAAACACCTTTTTTTCATTATCTCACAGTGGTCCATCTCATTCCGTCTGTCATTTCTGCATACCAAACACTACCTAGATATTTTCTACAATTACATTAAGATGTCTATTTAGGATGGATTCGTTAAACTACTCCCTTACGATAATGAACCTGATACGATATATCATTTCTTCACAACCTGATTGATCGCAACAGTTATTTGGCATCATATAGCGTTTGGGTGCAAGCTTCCTCCTATATATCTTTAATTTCTCTTTTAGAGATCTCATGGATCTTCACAAGTTTGGTAACTTGGGTAAGATAAACAAAGAGATCCTTCATGGAATTCTGATCATTTCCTGCTGGAATATTTGGAAGGTTTGAAACCGGAAGACGTTCGACAATAAGAAGGATTCTGTTGGAGAAATTATGGAAAGTGGATATCCAAAGAAGAGACCGAACCTGCGATTCAGTTGAGAACAGGGGAATTCAATAGATCTTGATGATTATAAGCCTTGATTAAACCTGCACACGGTAGAAAACCGTTAGGCTCGTCACAGAGGAGGAGGGAGGGCCTCTCTATGACCACCCTCCAGCGTGAGGATAAGTATTTGTTTAGAGAGATAAAGTATAGTTCAGAGTGTGTGCATTCGTGTGTCGTTTGCACTTTGAGAGGAGTATTTCTAGTAGTCAGAGAAGTTGTACTTTACTTCAGTCTAGAGTGTTGTATATTCCCTCGGCATCCCATTGGTGACTATTGGATCAGTAATGCTCTTGATGTATTGCTTGCTAGTGAACACTTATGTGTTTAGAAAGTTCAATCAAATTTGCACAGCGGAATGAGTAAGTGAAGTTACACTATCAACAGGAGTTATTACTCCCCCTGGATGTTTGAAAACCAAAGACAAGTTTAATGAGAATCTAAGTATTGAATGTGAATGATAATAAATACTCAAACAGATTCTCAATGAATGAAATGGAAATAACAATAATAAGCTTTGAAGGATTTCTGTTTCAATAAAAATCAATGTCTAAAACAGAGGGATGAACCCATCTATTTATAGACTTTACATATACATGAACCTTGCCAAAAAGCAAGTCTGTAACAAGTAGCAATAAGTTGCATTCTTGGAACTTGCGCAAAAAGATAAAGTAATACTAAACTAATAAACTACTGAAACATAAGGCGGTGGAAAAGATTCGTGTACAAGTGCTGATGAATGACAAACTACTGATGAGTAGTTTGTCTTTAGTAGTTCTTCAGTGAACTGTCTGGTTAGACTTCAGAACTTCTGATACTTCTTCTTCAGTACTTGTTGAATCCTTCTTCAGTACTTTAGTCTTCTTTCTTCAGTAGTTCTATACTTAGGATATTTGCAGAAGTGAATTAGACTAAGGTTTACAAAAGTGGTTTCCTCAATCCTTTTTGTCCTAACAATCTCCCCCTGGATTGATGAAGCCAAAACCTTTTCTAATTCCTTATTGTCTTCTTCTGTCATTCACAATCTTCCATATCTCCTTGAACATGGAATTCTTCAGTTGATTTAGCTGTTCATCAGTGAGAGATCTCCTTTGAGGTTCCAGATGTTGAATTGTAAGCAAGTCCTGAGTTGATTTGTTCTTCAGTTCATTCATGGACTTGTAGGCCTTGCTTGTAAGATCTCTTCTTGTCACCAATACTGAGTTGTCATCAGTAAAGGACCATCTGATGATCAGCACTTTAGACTTGTCAAAGTCTGAAGTATAGGGAACCATGCTAGATCCCTGGGATGTTCCTGAGTGTTGGATGTTCTCTATTTCAGTGACTCTCAGGTGGGATTCACTTCTGTCTTCTTTTTGCACTACTTCAGGTAATTTGAAAGTTGGTAAATGATGTTCAGTAACTACCTTTGTGTGCAGTCTGTCAGTGATAATCTTCTGAATTTGGTAAGCAAATGTTGAAGGATCCCTAAATTGAGTTATCAGAGGCTTCTCTTCAATATCAAAGTCTCCATGTACAACTGTGTTGCCTTCTAACAACACCATCTTGAAGTCAGTCTTTGTATTGTCCTCTGGTTTCTTTTTGGTAGCTGGTCTTTTAACACCAGAAGTTCTAACTACTGAAGTTGATACTTCAGAAGTTTTGAACTTCTCTGGATTAGCAGCCTTGGCAGCCTTGTACTTCTTGTATGTGTCCAGTAGTTTGTCTTCACTCCATCTTGACACAAAGGCTTTTGAACCATAGTCATTTGCTACCAGTTCTTCAATCATCTCAGCTCTCTTGGCTTTTCTGTCTTTGCCTGTTGCAAGTTTGTCAGCAACAATTTGAGCTCTTCTGGTTAGCTCATCCATTGAGAGCCCTTTGAGTGAATAGTCTTTAGTTTTGCTGTTCTTTGTGATGAAAGACACCAGTTGCTGTCTTTTGTCTTCTTTAGCAACCTTTTCAATCTTGGCTTGTCTATTCAGCTCTGCTTCATAAGCTTGGAGTTTTTTATTGTAGCTCGTGTCTTCCCTTGCTTCCAAACTGTTCCAGACCTCATCTTCCATAGCCTTTCTTTTGGCTGCAAGTAAACTCTTCTCAAGTAATTCTTTTGACTCTGAAATTGGAGAAGGGCTTAGTACAGTCATTGTTGTTGTTGTAGACCTTGGAATAGGAGTTGGTTGTTGTTGTAAAGTTGGTTTGGAAGGCTCTTAAGTTGTTTGTAAGCTAGAAGTGTTAACTGCTGAAGTGTTGATAGAAGTATCAACTACTGAAGGATTGTCTTTAGTACTTTCTGAGTCATCATAGGTTTCTTCAGCAGTTTCTTCATTATGGCCTTGGGAAGGTTCAGCTTCAACTTTAGTTCCGAAACTAAGCCTTTGTTGATCTTCTTTTTGTGTTTGGGCTTTTTCTAGAAGTTGTTGTTGTTGTAGAGCCACTCTTGCCTTTATCCTGGCTTCTAGTGACTCCTTAGGTTCCTTAATCTTCTCCCCCTTTTTGGCTTCATCCACTTCTGGAAGCCTGCTAGGTTTGGAAGTTCTACCAGTGAGTTCAGCAAGCTGTCTTGAGTTGTTGTCTAATTTGTTGGACAGCTCACCAAGTTTCTTGTTGATCACCTCAAACTGAGTTTTGGTTGACAACTCCAAAGCAGTTGTGAAAGTTTTGAGGTGATTGGTAATTAGGGTGTTCATCAACTGGTATAGGGGACCATCTAGGCTGCATAGTTGGTTCAAGTCTATGCTGGATGACCCAGGGAATTGGGTAGGCATTTTTAGTGAGGGGTGTGTTTTTGGGTGATCTTCATGTTGTACAGAAGATGCCACTTTAGGGGAATCAGGGATCAAGTGGACTTTAACCTGATCTGGTGTGACCTGCTCTTTGAGCTTAGAGACACCAGGTGCAGGACCTTCACTAGCAGCCGCCAATTCAAGTTTGGTGGAGTGTGAATCATCATCCAAATCAATGGAATCATCTGAATCCCTGCTTACTTCCTCAATGAGGACAGTATCAGTTACATCATGAGCTGGGCCCAACCTAGTTGTCTCATGTACCTCTTGTTCTTGGTTCAGAGGATTTACTACATCAGGCATTAAACCTTCATCAGTAGTTGCCACAAGTGAGGTCTTAGCAATGTTACTTCTATCCTCAGATCCACCACTGGGTGGTATATGAGTAGTAGCAGCCTCAAATGTACCTAGAGTCTCTAAGTTTGGGCTTAGAAACCCTGGTTCATCCTCATCTCTTGGCTTAGGGCTATGGACATCCACATCCATGTCAAGTGCTGAAGGTATGTCCCCTGTTTGATGTGGTTGTTGGGGGCTGACATGTTCTGATGGGATGGTCTCTTTTAGCCTAGAGAGAAGTTTGGCAATTTCAAGGGCTTCAGGTTCAGAAATTTGTGGTGCTGGTTCAGTAGTTTGGTCTAAGGGTTCAGCAGTTTCAAAAGAAGAGTCAATGGGGATTGTTTTCTTAAATTTCTTTCTTTTGAAAAGTATTGTGATTGGTGCTCTAGTGGGGGTTTGAGATGGATGAGACTGAGAGGATGTTTCAGTCACATCTTTATCAAGTGCAGATTGCACATTAGCAAGTTCAGGCATCTCAACTTCCTGAACTGCCTTTCTTTTAAGGCTGGTGGGTTTTTGTTTTTGCTGTTTGGGTTTCTTGGCCTTTTTAGCTGAGGGTTTGGAAGATGAGGGTTCCTTGGGGACTGTTGTGTGTTCCCCTTGGTCATCTTCTGGCCAGGTAGCCGGTTTATTGTGTCTAGAGTATGCTTGTGAGGTTAATGGGTTTAAAACAGTTGTTTTACCCACAAGCACCTCTTCTCCAAGTTCCTTTATTATGCATTGCATAATAAATCTTGGATACAACAAAAACTTCTTTTTAGAATTGAGATGATGTAACACCAACTCATTAAAGAAAAGTGCTGATTCCCTGAATTTTGTTTCATTCACAATGGAATGAAAAATAGGTTGAAAAGTAGAGGGCATCTGATCATAAGATCCAGTTTTTGGACTCAAACACATTATTATGTAATGAAACAAAAGTTTGTACTTAGGTTCAAAATATTTCTTAAAAATGGTAGCATGTGAGAGAGTACCTTGGTAACCACACTCTGTCATGGTTAGATGAATTTCAGAGTTTGGAAATTGATCTGGGGCACCCACATCATCTAGACCCAGTCTAATTCCCAAAGTTTCTAGTGTGATTGCCATTCTTCTCCCTTGGATGGTTTAATTGAGGGAGATCACTTTATCATTTACTGTCACCGTCTCCGCATTTGCCCAGAACTCATTAAGAGTTTCAGTGTGGATTGGAGGATCAATGGTGAGGGCAGTAAAGTATTGGGATTTAACGACTAAATCAATGTTTTCGTCGTATTGGGACTAGGCTTCATGTTTCTCAAAGTAGCCTCTTTGATTGTGTCCCTGTTTCAGTATTAGAGCCATGTGGTTTGTGTGTTTGTGGATCGAACAGTGTTTTTGCAGGTTAAGGGTTTGAGAGTGTTTTTGAGAGAGAAGGAGGGAATTTTGCATTTTTGAATGGATAAGTGTTGGAAAAGGTGTTTATCAGAAGTTTGTAACCGCCCTAGGTCAAACTTCTGAAGTGGGAAATGTCTGATTTGCCCTTAATGACAAAACTGCTGATGAAGAACAATTGTCATAAGTAGTTCCCATTTTCTCTTCAGTAGTTTGTTAACAACTGGTGAGAATGTTTTATAAACACTTTATTCATAACTTCTGAAGATTATTTCATCAGAAGTTACTCATTTTTATGAAAATATTCCCATACTGGTGTTTTTGTTCATCAGTAGTTTCTCTCATTTTGTTTTTCAGAAGTTTTGGTCTAAAAACATATGTAAGTGAAAAATAAAATATGTGCAGGAGAAGTAAAAGAACACTTACAAATTTAGCATCCCAAGCATGGATACTAACTTCTGAAATGTTGATGTGTCAAGGGGTTTTGTGAATATGTCAGCTATATGATTAGCTGTTGTCACATGCTTCACTTCAATCTTGCCTTTTTCATAGCAATCCCTAATGAAATGATACTTGATTTCAATATGTTTAGTTTTTGAGAACTGAACAGGATTTTGAATGATGCTAATGGCAGATTTGCTGTCTACAAGCAATGGTGTCTTGTTCTCTTTGATTCCATAATCAAGAAGTTGATATTGGAGCCATTGTATCTGTGATGTACAACTTGCAGCTGCAATGTATTCAGCTTCAGCAGTTGAAGTTGCAACAGATGTTTGCTTCTTTGATTAACAGGACACTAGACAGTTTCCCAAGAATTGACAACCACCAGATGCTGATTTTCTTGACATTTTTCACCCTGTATAGTCATTATCTGAAAAAGCTGATAACTTGGTATTGCTTGAAGCAGGATACCAAATTCCAAGTGTAGGAGTTCCTTTAAGATATCTGAAGATTCTTTTGACTGCAATTAGGTGTGATTCCCTGGGAGCTGATTGATATCTAGCACAGACACATGTTGAAAACATAATATCTGGTCTAAAAGCAGTTAGATACAAAAGGGAACCTATCATACATCTATACATGGTTTGATCAACCTGTTTTCCTTGATCATTTGGTTCAACTTGTGTGGTAGGTGTCATGGGAGTGGAACATGATTTACAGTCTTGTAAAGAAAATTTGTTCAATAATTCTTTAACATATTTTGATTTATGTATAAAAGTTCCATTAGTTTGTTGTTTAATCTGCAGTCCTAAAAAGTACTGCAGTTCTCCCATTGTACTCATCTCAAATTTTGATTGCATGAGTTTCTTAAATTCATCACACAATTTTGTGTTTGTTGAACCAAATATGATATCATCAACATAAATTTGAAAAAGTAAGACATGATTTCCAACATTTTTAATGAAAAGAGTTTTATCAATGGAGCCTCTTGTAAAGTTATTTTTGAGCAAAAAGTTGGAAAGTGTTTCATACCAGGCTCTTGGAGCCTGTTTTAGCCCATAAAGAGCTTTGTCAAGTTTGTACACCCATTCAGGATGAGAAGGATCCTCAAACCCAGGTGGCTGACAAACATACACTTCCTCTTTGATCTTTCCATACAAAAATGCACTCTTAACATCCATTTGAAAAACTTTTATTTTGTTGGAAATGGCATAGGCCAGAAATAACCTGATGGCCTCAAGCCTTGCAACTGGAGCAAAGGTTTCATCATAATCAATTCCCTCTTCTTGAGAGTAACCTTGTACCACCAGTCTTGCCTTGTTCTTAATGATCATACTAGCTTCATCTTGTTTGTTCCTAAAAACCCATCTTGTGCCAATTGGTAGCTTGTTTGGTGGTAAGGGACAGATTTCCCAAACCTGTTGCTTCTTGAATTGAAGCAGCTCATCTTGCATAGCTTCCACCCAATTGTTGTCTTTGAGGGCTTCTTGGTACTTCTTAGGTTCCAACTGAGAAATGAATGCTGAGAAGAAGCAAAAGTTGGAAAGCTGGTTTCTTATGAGAACACCTGAAGCAATATCACCCATGATTTGTTCCAATGGATGATCTGTGTGTTTAATCAGTTGTTGTAAACCACTGACAGGTGTAGGTGGCTCTTGTACTTCATCAAACAAACCACTGAGGTTTATAATGTCTGGTTCAGCTGTTTGAACATCTTCAGTAGTTGTAGGTGCTGAAGCAGATGTTTGAGTTTGTACATCAGCAGTTGTTGAATCAGAAGTTTGTGAAACTTCTGAAGGTTTGAAAGTTGACTTAATGACTGTTTGAGGAGTCCATGGTGCTGGATCCTCATCATCAAACCTTTGATCACCATAATAATTAGGTTTAGATGAAGTAACAGTCTTTTCAGGTCCAAAGTGGAAGCTGTCAAGGTCAAAGAGTTCAGCAGGATGTGCTGGAATAAGAGTGTGTTTTGACTCATTGAATTTGACATTCAGTGTTTCTTCTACTATCTTGGTTCTTGAATTAAAAACCTTGTAGGCTTTTCTAGTGGAAGAATAACCAAGAAAGTAATCTGAGTCAACTTTAGCAGCGAACTTTGAAATAGAGTCTTTAATGTTTAGAATGAAACATTGACATCCAAAAGCCCTGAAGAAGGAGATAAGGGGCTTCATGCCATGAAGAACTTCATAGGCCGTCTTGGAGTGTCTCTTGTTGACAAGGACTCTATTTTGAACATAACATGCAGTGTTAACTGCTTCAGCCCAGAAATACAATGGTAGGCCTGAATCAGCTAACATAGTTCTTGCTGCTTCAATTAATGTCCTGTTCTTCCTTACTACCACACCATTTTGTTCAGGAATTCTGGGAACATTGAATTGTCTAATAATCTCTTTAGACAAGTAGAATTCATCCAGAGTTTTGTTCCTGAACTCTGTCCCATTATCACTTCTAATGGCTTTGACAGATAGAGAATATTGTTTCTCTACTTGTAGAATGAAGAACTTGATGATTTCAGCTGTCTCGTCCTTGGAAAATAAGAAGAATACCCATGTGAATCTTGAATAGTCATCAATGATGACCAAGCAGTATTTCTTCTTACCAAGGCTCATGATTTTTACAGGCCCAAATAAGTCCATATGGAGTAGTTGAAGACATGCAGTTGTTTTTTTATTCTTCAATAGACTTATAGGAGGACTTATGCTGCTTTCCCTTTAAACAGGATACACAGTGTTCTTAACACTGGTATACTTTCAAAGGTAGACCTCTGACCAAGCCCATTTTTGTGACTTTATTTATGGTTTTAAAGTTCACATGGCCAAGTCTCCTGTGCCAGAGATCAGTCTCTGAAGTTGATGCCTTTGAGAAGAAACAGGCAGTGTTATTCAGTACTTTGTCCTTTTCAATGTCCACTGCATAGACATTGCCACATCTTTTGGCTATCAACAAAGTATGATCTTCAATGAGCTTCTCTATCAACTTCTGGCCTTCTGGTGATATGATCTTGCATGCTGTCTTTGTGAAAAAGGAAGAATATCCTTTATCACACATTTTTGACACACTCAGCAAGTTGTACTCAAGGTTTTCAACCAGATTGACCTTGTCAAACTATATTTTTCCAGAGGAGACATTGCCATGTCCCAGCACATATCCCTTGGCATTGTTCCCAAAGGATACAGATCCTTCTCTTTGACTGATAAAGTTGTTTATCAGGTATCTGCATCCTGTCATGTGCATTGAGCCTCCACTGTCCACATACCTATTTAAGCCTCTGGAGACCCTCTGCACAAAGTAGCAAATTAGTTAGATTTAGGAACCCAAGCCAGTTTGGCTTTGGGTTTGCTCTTGAGAACATTAATAGTTTGTTCTTGACCAGGTTGAGGAATCCATGTCTTTTTGGCAATGGATTTTTCATTAAGAGCAATGGTGGTATCCTTTTGAGGACCACCATCAACCCTGGTCATCAGTAGTTGTACCATGTTCATGAGATCTTTTATCTCAGCAGTTTGTGTAACTGCTGATGATGTAGGTCTAACTACTGAAAGAGAATTTTGAGAAAAAGATTTTTGTTGAGATTTCATCTTTTTCTAAGAAAAGGTGTTTGCTGGTTGTTGTTTCCTGGGAGAAAAAGTTTCTTTAAAATCATTTTTATTTGTTTTCCCACAACCAGTTGTGAAATTTTCTTGTTGTACTGAATTCCTTTTCTATATCTACAAAATTCTGTCTTGTGGTTAAATAGACCACAAATTTCACATTCTTTTGCCTTTTCTTTTTTCATTTAAAGGCAAATTTCTGACTGTTTTGATTGGTTTTAGGTCATCAGTAGTTTTCAGGTTCTCAACTCCTGATGTAGATGAAACTACTAATGGCTTAAAGTCAGATTTTATCAGTACTTCTGAAGAACTTTCTTTGTGAGTTTTTAGAAAGTTTTCATGAAAAGATGTGCATTCTTTCTCTTCAGAAGTTTCACCTGAAACAATTTTTCTCCCATCTTCAGCAGTTTTTCAGGAAAAATCTGTTGGTGTTTCAGTGTGATTGTACCCTATGCCAAACCTAACATTTGAAGCGCTTTGCTTGTTTAGCAGCAATTGGTACCCTTTACAAGATTCTACCCATTTTTCACAAGTAACCTTGGTGTCAGCAAGCTCTTTTCTGACATTTCCTAGGTCATCTATCATGATTTTAAGTTGTGCTTGGGTTTCAATAGCATTGTTGGTTAATTTAGAATTTTCTTTTGCCTTTGCAGCAAGTTTTCTTTCTAAATAACATTTCATCTGAGTGAATTTTCTCTCAGAGTCATTTGCTTTGCCTTGTAAGTGCACATTAGTCTCTCTTATGAGAGCAAAAGATTCTTTACATGAAGTTGTACAAAGTTTTGTTAAAGATTCTTTTGATACCTGAGACAGGGCAAATTTTGAGGTGCAACCCTCAAATGCCATTAAGGCAAAATTCTTTCTGCTATTGTCAGGTTCTCCCCAGTAGATGACAAACATTTTGTTGTCTGCATCAGGATTGCACTCAGTAGTGTCAAAAGGAAGACTGCTCCAGTCAACATACCCTGAGGTGAACAAGCTTTGTTGTGAGGGTTGTTGAGTCTGTGGAGGTTGTTGAGCAGCTGGAATGGGAGGGATTGATTGTTGGCTCTGCATCTGTTGAGCAGGCATCTGTACATATTGTACTTGTGGCACATATTGGATTTGTGGAGCTTATGCCTGTACAAAATGTGCACTCCATTGTGTTCCATTATTCCTATTATAACTAGGGTTAAACTGATTTCCAGATTGAGATTGGTTGTAGCTAGAGCTTCTACATTCTCTAGCAAAGTGTCCCAACTTCTGACACTTGTGACATCTAAGTTTAGACTTGTCAAAACCAATTTTTGTAGAACTATTTAGTCCTGGAAATTTCCTTCCTGACCTTTTGTAAAATTTGTTTGTTTTAATACTTAACATGGCCAGTTGGTGTAAGATGTCCATTTCTTCTAAGTCATCATTGCTGAAATTTTTTAAATCATCCATGATAAAACACATGTTATCAGCAGTTTGACTATATTCATCATTGTCATAACCTGGGAATGATCTTTCTGATGAGATCCCAGCAGTTATGTCAATGTGGTCAAAAGATCCAAAACTATTTGAACAAGTAGGTGAATCTTGTCCCAATAGTGCTGTACTACCTGGTAGATAGTCATCAGCAGTTTTACCAGAACTTTGCAACTTTTTCTTTTGATCGATTTCTCTTTCAAAAGTTAGTAATCTCCCATGCAATTTTGTAAGAGTGGGGGAGCTAAAGTCTGGTGAGGATCTGAGGACAATAGAGTATGTTTCCCATTTTTCAGGTAAAGACCTTAAAAATCTATGAAGCATAGATACAGTTGTGTAGGTCTGACCATTTAATTTTAGCTCAGATATTAATGAGGAGAATCTTTCAAATTGTTGAGTTAAAGTTTCCCCATTTATATGAGCAAAAGTTTCATATTGTTGAGCCAGGATTTCTCTGGTGTTGGCAATCACCTCTTCAATTCCTCCAAACTGTTCTTTTAGGCAGTCCCAAAGCTCTTTGGCACTATCACAATGTAATAGTCCAGAGTAGATTTCATTTGGGAGTGCCATTGCCAACATAGAGAAAGCTTTAGCATCAAGCTCAAGTTTTAGGAAATCATCATCTGTATAGTCCTTTGGGTCTTTTGGAATTTCTACTTTAGTTTCAAGATTAATATTTATAGGTTTGTGAGGACCATATATCACAGATTTCCAGCAACCAGTGTTGGTCTGTGATGATGTATATGCCATTCTCCTTTGCCAGATATTGTATTCATTTCTTACTAGCATAGCAGGTTTATTGGCAGAACCAGTATTATGAGGACCCATTTTAAAGAGTATTGATTTATCAAATATCTCTTAAAGTGATGGATGTTGATAAAAGTGAACTTTTAACCCTTTACTGAATATCAATAAGAGCATGTGTCTAATTCTCAATGTGTTAGATTGTTATGTGATCAGATAAACCAGAGCTCTGATACCAATTGTTGGATCAGTAATGCTCTTGATGTATTGCTTGCTAGTGAACACTTATGTGTTTAGAAAGTTCAATCAAATTTGCACAGCGGAATGAGTAAGTGAAGTTACACTATCAACATGAGTTATTACTCCCCCTGGATGTTTGAAAACCAATGACAAGTTTAATGAGAATCTAAGTATTGAATGTGAATGATAATAAATACTCAAACAGATTCTCAATGAATGAAATGGAAATAACAATAATAAGCTTTGAAGGATTTCTGTTTCAATAAAAATCAATGTCTAAAACAGAGGGATGAACCCATCTATTTATAGACTTTACATATACATGAACCTTGCCAAAAAGCAAGTCTGTAACAAGTAGCAACAAGTTGCATTCTTGGAACTTGCACAAAAAGATAAAGTAATACTAAACTAATAAACTATTGAAACATAAGGCGGTGGAAAAGATTCTTGTACAAGTGCTGATGAATGACAAACTACTGATGAGTAGTTTGTCTTCAGTTATTCTTCAATGAACTGTCTGGTTAGACTTTAGAACTTCTGATACATCTTCTTCAGTACTTGTTGAATCCTTCTTCAGTACTTTAGTCTTCTTTCTTTATTACTTCTATACTTAGGATATTTGCAGAAGTGAATTAGACTAAGGTTTACAAAAGTGGTTTCCTCAATCCTTTTTGTCCTAACAGTGACCCGACAACCCACGTGTTAGACGAATACAAGACATCATGCAACATATGCAATTAAACACTTAATACGCGCAAGAGTTCGCCTAGTCTAGCATAATGCTCATTTAACACATAAACAAGTCCGAACACGTGTTGCTAAGTCATTGGACGTATCCCGGGGTTCCTATCATGTTCCTAGGTGTCAAATCATGTTCCGGGATGGAAAAATACGCTTACAACAGCAGTACACGCGATTAGGAAACTAACATGCAATTAGGAAAAGTCAACCAGTGATTAGAGGGAGTCAACAGGCGATTAGGGGTGTAATCGCCTGATGCTATGGGCGATTAGGCTGTAATCGCCTGTCAGGAGTGGCGATTAGAATTCTAATCGCCCCCTGCAGCGATGTCCCGTATTTTCGCGTGTTAAACCCTACAAATCAGATCCGAAACATGTAAAAACACCCAACATCAAACCTAAACTATTAACCAACCCATTCCAAGCAAAAACCCTCAATTTATCTCTGCTCTAACGGCCTCGGTGCGATTATTTCCAAAAATGGCAAAGTACTAGGTTTCATTAACTATGAAATCTTTCCTTAAATGGCAAAAACCAGATTACACCTCCTACAACTTGCAAATCATCATCTCTTTGTTATAATACCATCCTAGTGTGATTCCTAACAACAAACAAGCATTGAATCATATCATAACATCCTAATTCTTCAAGAATCATCCAAATGGGTCAAAATGCATACTTTCATCAAAACACTATAACAATAGCTCAAATCCTTAGATAATCATCCTAATAACTCCTACACATCAGAAGTACATCAATTTCCTGGAAACATTCATGTTATAACCACCAAAAATCATCATATGCACAAATACTTCTCATATAGCAAGTATTATGGTGTAGACTTGTTTTAGAACTCATTTCAAAGGTTTTTAAAGACACATACTTAGCAAAACAAGGTCTGGACTTTTGGGGAACCAAAAAAATAACATTACAAAGGTTTGGGATGAAGAACACACCTTGGATTTTATCAAAGAAAGGTGTGTTAGCTTGGAAATGGTGAGTTTTGAAGCAAAACGAGTTCCAGAAGTGTTTTGAGGTGTGTGGGAGGCTTAGGATCTGTTAGGGTTGCACTAAGGGTGTTTGGGGAGTCAAGGGTTGTATTTATAGGTGTTTTGACTCGTGCACAACAGGTCAGGCGAGTAGGAAAGCAGATTAGGCGATTAGGAATCCTAATCGCCTATATACTGGCGATTAGAGACTCCAATCGCCCCTAATCTTCTCCAATCGCCTATAAGACTGGCAATTAGGCAACCCACTGGTGCCTAATCGCCTATAGCATACCAGGTTGGGTTTTTGGCGCGTTAAACACTATTTTAACATATATAAACACGTATTCACATACCGATAAGTCATGTAATGATTACAAACATATAATGCACGATAACTAACACGTTTACGTCCGTTCACCAATTCCTGGGACTCGAGACTAGCGTGTGTGCGTTAAACCCGGTGATTCCACGAATCACCAATCCTTGTACACATGGTTATGGACCGACTCCCAATGATTCCCCCGAATCATCGTAACGACTCGATTGACCCAGTTAAGTACGTAATATGCATGACTCGCTAAAGTAGACTTACTAGTTTAGTCGATGTTACTAACCTGAGTTTCTCGGGTGTCACATCATCCCCCTGTTGAAAGAATTTTCGTCCCGAAAATTGCCCAAGGCCAAAAAGGAAGAGACGAAAGAGAAGAAAAATTTTCCGGTTGCCACATCATCCCCCTGTTGAAGGGAATCTCGACCTGAGATTCATTCAGCTTAAGTAGCGACATGTCTTGATTCGAACGCGCGCTTAGGAAATAAATGAGGATACTTAGCTTTCATCTGATCCTCCCGTTCCCACGTGAACTCCGGTCAACGATTTGAGTTCCAGCGAACTTTAACAATGCGGATTTTACTCCGGCGAAGGCTACGGATCTTATAATCGAGAATCTCAACCGGTTCTTCCACAATACGCAGACGATCATCCACCTTGATCTCTTCGAGAGGAACAACCAAAGATTCATCCGCCAGACACTTCTTGAGGTTGGAGACATGGAAGACATTATGAACATTACTGAGTTCAGTTGGCAGATCAAGCCTGTATGCTACCGGTCCAATCCGTTCCAGAATTGCGAACGGTCCCACATACCGAGGATTCAATTTGCCAAACTTCCCAAAACGTATAACGCCCTTCCACGGAGATACCTTCAATAAAACCCTGTCGCCAACCTCAAACTCTAAAGGCTTGCGACGACGATCGGCATAGCTCTTTTGACGATCCCGAGCTGCTGACATGTGGTTACGAATTTGTACGATCTTCTCGGAAGTCTCGTACACAAGTTCCGGGCCAGTGAGTTGGCTCTCACCCACCTCAGCCTAACAAAGAGGAGACCGGCATTTCCGCCCGTAAAGAGCCTCGAACGGAGCCGCCTTGATACTAGAATGGTAGCTATTGTTGTAGGAGAATTCCACCAGTGGTAGCTGACTCTCCCACCCTTTGCCATGATTCTTAGCATCAAGCGTGCATGCGCAAGTGCATTTACCTGCGTGCTTTCTAAATATACACATTAATTCCTCGGAACTCAAATGGTAATACCTTGCCATTTGATCCGTTTAACCTCATGAATCTTAATGCTAGAAATACAAGCATCAAGTGTTGGACCCAAATGATGAGGACTTCACCATTTGACCCGTTTAGACCCATAGTTCAAGTTACTGTATTACACAAGTTTTTACCTATGGTTCAAGTGACACAACTTGACCCATTTAACATCATGCTTAATGATTTCATTCAATTGATTCCATTTGGATTAAAACATCATTTCTCACATACCTTCTTAATTGACCCGTTTGATAAATTTCACCATTCGGTCATAACTCATTGTCTCGATTAAAGTCGTAAACCACGTTTTGTTTTGAGTGCACTTAAGGCAACTCATTTAATACATTCCACCCCTTGGGATTTACCATTATCACATACACTAGATTCGAGACGAATGTATACAATAATTAAGCTATGTTATAGTCTAGTGGTGTAAGTACAACTTACCTCATACCCGTTCTTGCTTCCATGGCATCCGCCTTGCATCTGTTTGACCCGTTTGCTCCCTCTTTGTTGTACCTAACTTGAGGATGAGTCAAACTCGTTTATTAGAATACACAACATGGAATTATTTCACTATCCACATGTCATGTATTCATTATCAATTATAGCTAAATCCATAGATATTTCCTTACATAGAATGTGTAATCAACTTGGCTTATTACAAACCAACATTACATACAATTGATGTCTCTTACATGATTCTAACTTCATAGTTTCACTAGTGTTCATCAATTTGGCATTTAATCAAACACTTGGTGTGCACCCACCAATTTGTTTAGTTTCAAAAGTTCAAGATATAGCCAAAGCATCACCATTTGCCTAATCATCATCATAACACATTATTTAGACCATTTTGCCTAAATTTCTCATACAACAACTTCTAAGAGTCACGAAAGGTTACTAGATATGAGTGGATTCAACCTAGAGGTTAAACCCCAATTTCTACACATGAACATAATCATATGATCAAAACCAAATACACATATTTAGTGTGATTTGTAACTAAATTAGGTATGTTTGAGGTTCCCCAAGACTCGAGCAACCTCTTTTAACCATAAATTTCACGTTTTATTAAAACCCTAGTTTTTGACCAAATCAAAAACGGGTATTAACATCAAATTACATCAAATAGAAGGTACCTTGATGTTCATTAGGCCTTAGATGACTTGTTTCTTGCTAGAGCATCGAAAAGCCCCTTGATTTGGCTTGGATTCAAGCATGTTCTTGAGTGTTTAGGGCTTGGTTCATGAAGGAGATGATTCTCCTGCCATATATACGACACACACACATATGTGTGTGTTTTTATGATTTTATTTTTATTTATAAAACCCACTTTATCATATAAACAACTATGGCCCTTCATGTTTAGTCTCGGGTTTGTTGTTAGTTGGTTGTTAAAAACATCCACCATTTAACTCGCTTTGTTATTTTATCAATTACGCCTAAAGGCGTATTTTGACTAAACGAAATTTTGGGGTGTTACAAAGTGTTCCCGGTGGTCCACTTCGTTCTTGGAATAGACTAGAATGTCATCAATAAACACAATCACGAATTTATCAAGATAGGGCTTACAAACACGGTTCATCAAATCCATGAATATGGTGGGCGCATTGGTGAGACCAAAAGGCATGACCAAGAATTCAAAATGGCCATAACGGGTTCGAAAAGCGGTCTTCGGAATATCAGCTTCTTGGACCCTCAACTGATGGTACCCCGATCTCAAGTCAATCTTCGAATAGAAGCTAGAACCCTGAAGTTGATCAAATAAATCATCGATGCGAGGAAGAGGATAACGATTTTTGATGGTAACCTTGTTCAATTCACGGTAGTCGATACACATACGCAGGCTTCCGTCTTTCTTCTTGACAAAAAGAATAGGGGCTCCCCACGGGGATGAACTAGGTCGGATGAAACCCTTCTCCAACAGCTCCTGTAACTGGTTAGACAACTCCTGCATCTCTAGAGGTGCAAGACGATACGGGGATCGGGCAATAGGAGCCGCACCTGGAGCAAGTTCAATACCAAATCCGACCTGACGATAAGGCGGAAGGCTAGGTAAATCTTCAGGAAATACGTCGGGAAAATCACAAACTACAGGAATATCTTCAATCTTCCTCTCTTCCTCTGACGAAACCGAAACAAGAGCTAGAATGGTAGAATACCCCTCTCGAAGATACTTATAGGCTTTCATACACGAAATGATACTCAAAGGGACACCACCTTTCTCACCATGCACCAACAGAATTTCTCCATCAGGGAGAGGAAGTCGAATGACTTTATCAAAACAAACAATCTCAGCATGATACAAAGATAACCAATCCATACCCACAACAACATCAAAACTACCCAAGGACACCGGCATAAGGTCAATAGGAAAAGAATAACCCGACAATTCAAGGCGACACTCCATAAGGACGTGCGTCGCTTCAACTTTCTTACCATCAGCCAATTCTATCAAGTACTTAGCCTTTAAAGGTGTAGGTACCCTATCAAGCAATTGACTAAATCCAAGAGATATAAAACTCTTATCAGCACCAGAATCGAATAAAACCGAAGCATAGCGATTATCAAGAAGAAACGTACCGGTAACAGTGTCAAGGTCCTGTCGAGCCCCACTCGAACCAATCACAAAGACGCGAGCATTCCTGCCTCCGCCCCTGTTGTTTCCATTACCCGATCCATTCTTCCTAGCCTCGCCCTACTTCAACTTGGGGCATTCACGCTTGTAGTGACCAAGCTCACCACAGTTATAACACCCCTGTTTTCCCTGATTTCCCTGGGGAGCAGTAACCTGAGGAGCCGGGGTAGGTGTAGCAAGTGGGTTCTGATTACCCTGAAGATTAACCCTACAATCCTTGCTGTGATGCCCCAACTTATGACACCGAAGACAACGGTTCTTATCACAAAGGCCAGTATGATGGTATCCGCACCGATCACACTTCGGCAACTTCCCGAAATAATCCCCAGACTTCTGCTCAGACGCTGATCCCCCAATATCGGACTTCTTCACCTGCTGAGGCTGAGCTGAACTCGAGCCTTTACCCACGCCTTCCCACTTTCGCTTGTTGCTCTCGGGAGCCTTCACAGTAGCGCCTCGGAGGGGCAATACTCCTTCAGCTACGTTCATATTGGTCAGCCTGTGAGCCGACCGAACCACCTCAGAATAAACAGTAAGATTACCCGCAGCTACCAATCCCGCGACCTCCGGCACCAAACCAGAAATATAGTGCACAATCCTCCTGTATTCCGGTGTGTGCAAATCCGGGCACAACACCGCCAACTTGTTATTTCTCGCTGTGTACGCTTCAATCTTGGACCCCACCATCTTGTGATTCCAGACCTCATGCTTGAGCTTCTGGATCTCATCCCTCGGGTAGTACTCATTTTTCAAAAGCTGTACGAATTCTACCCAGGGCATAGCATGAGCTTCCCCAATACCCATGGTCTGGGTGGTGGAGTTCCACCAAGTCAGAGCTTGACCCTTAAGGGTCGCAGAAGCATACTTCACCCGGTCGCCCGCCGGGCAACTGCACATGGAGAAAACCGATTCAACTTTTTCCAGCCATCGGAGCAGTCCCACTGCCCCTTCAGTTCCACTAAAGTTGTGGGGCTTGCAATCCATGAACTTTTTATAGGAGCACTGGGGTGGAGGGGGATTGACAGCATCACCTGGGACAAGACACACAGGTAAATAACGAGAAAAGATACAGTACCCTGGAACAAGGTAGAATAGGTGGAAATCGACTTACCACCCATAGCATTGTGAGCAGCTTGGAATGCAGCCAAGGCTACGTTCACGTGCTACTTCAGCAGATTGTCCAACTCTGCTTGGGTCATGTTAACATTTCCACGACCACCGCCGCCACCACGGCCGCCAGCACGGCCGCCTCTGCGACCTCCACGAGCTCCTGACATCTTCTGTCACAACATGAAACAAAAGACTTAGGCTTGCCCGTGGTATAACCCATTAGGAATTTCAAGAAACTAGACCGGGTCCAGTTCGGGTCCATCCGTACAAACGCAAAGTCCACTAGGGTTCCCATGCATTCCAGTTTATGATCTCGTGTGCACCCAACATGATAAACTGTTCTACATGGTCCTCCAGGTGTACCTTAAGCTTGAAGTTCAAGTCACCGAACACTAGCACCCAATCATGGTATTATCATAAGTATAAGTATAAGATAGTATGTATAAGGACAAGCGTGTCTATTGGGGCATAGAAGGGAGATGTCTGAATCCCTGGACAGATCTCAAGAGTATGCCGAAGCTACCCCAATGTACACCGCCGCCAAGAAGGTTTAAAAATTACGTTGTTTGCCGTTGAATCATGGTAAGGATGGGTTAAGGAGTAGAATGGTAAAGAGTAAACAGATGATGTAGCATAGAAGATGATGACACCGACACACCGACAAGTTATAATGTTACCCACATGTTAAGACTCGACCATCTGTGACCGTCTAGTGTGTGCGACTCGGCTATAGACTAGACTCTACATGCAGTCCTAGTTTACTATAACCGTTGGCTCTGATACCAATCTGTCACACCCTCAAATTCCACATGCGGGGTTTTACCGCGAGGCGCGTGACACACTAGGATCCCAGTCAACGATCACAATAAACAAACAACAAACATGCATACACACACACACACACACACACATATATATATATATATATATATAGGGGATAGATATTATGAAAACCCACTCTTAGAGTGGAAACCATGAAAACTCTATCCTATCCATCCATTGGAGTTGATCAATGGCTAAGATTAATTTGGAAGACTTTTTGTTTAAGATAATATTATTATAATATAGATAGTACAAATAAGGGTAGTTTGGTAATGTTGCAAGACAACCTCTCTCTTTCTTTCTTGTCATATTTCACATCCCAAGACAACCTATCTCCTATCTCCTCTTTATCTATTCTTTCTTCTTCTTTTTATCTCTTGAAGAACACAATCATCTTCTTTCTTTTCCTCTTTATCTCAGACTCTCTCTCTTTCTCTCATCCACCCAAATTACAACACCATCCTCCTTCTCTCTATCTCTCTCATTTCTTCTGTTTTCTTCTTATTTCTCACAACACAAACACCATTCTCTATCTCTCCAAATAAGAAACCAATCGTGTCATCTCATAACCAACCGCTACACTCCTTATCGGTGAATGTGACTGGTAGGAGACTCCCGGTGTACCGTGGCTGGTTGCCGACGATGGAAGGAGAAGGAGACTCACCGGTGAAGGTGACTGGTAGGACAAATGTTCACGGCGGCGAAGGAGACTCGCCGGTGAAGGTGACTGGTATGACCAATCTTTATAGATCTGTTCTATTTGTTTATGTCTCTCTCTCTCTCTCTCTTGTTCAATTTGTTATAGATCTGTTTGATTTTTAATCAATCTTTATAGATCTGTTTTGTTTGTTCTAATTTGTTTCAGTCCACATCGTATATGGTTCCTTTTTTTTGACCAGCAACAATAAAGTAATACAATTATACAATATCATGGTTTGCTTTTAATTTGTCAAGTCTTCGTTGGTTTATTTGGATTTGGATTGGAGATGGAAACTTAGTTATTATTTTTTTTTTTAGATTTCAGATGACGATTTGGGTATCACAGATGATGATTTGGGTAACAGTTTATACTATTAGATTTTGGATTTCAGATGATGATTTGGGTATCACAGATGATGATTTGTGTAACAGTTTATACTACTAGATTTTGGGATTAACATGCGTTAAATAACTTTTTTTAAGTCACTATGCTAGATGATGGTTTGGTAACACATGTTAACATCTTATCCATGGTTTTCTGGTAGCACCACAGATGTTAATTTAAGTAAACAGTTGATACCACTAGATTTTTTGAATTAACCTACGTTAAATCACTTTTTTTAAGTCACTCTGCTAGATGATGGTTTGGTAACACATGTTAGCACATTTTTTATATGTCAGTATGTTAGCTGATGGGTTAGTAACACATGTTAACATCTCATCAATGGTTTCCTATTAGCACCACAGATGATGATTTGAGTAAGAGTTGATACCACTAGATTTTTCGAATTAACAGGCGTTAAATCATTTTTTTTAAGTCACTATGCTAGATGATGGTTTGGTAACATTGGTGACGATCTTCGATTTTAACAGGTATGTATGTGTTCTTGATTTGGGTTTTTGTTGGGTGATAACCCAGTTTTTTATTTGTTTTTTTTTTCATTTATTCAGTTTTATTATTTTTATAGAAAAACAATTTTGAAGTGGGTTTGCTTTGATTGTGAAGATATTCATCCGAGGTGTTAAAAGGTGACCAGAGATGGTTAGAGAGGATGGCCGGTGTTAACAGAGAAGAAGGGGTTGAAGGTGTTCTTTGCGGTTGTGTCCTTAACATAGTTTTTTGTAGTTGTGTCCTTAGTTTATTTTTATGGATGTTCTATTGTACTGGGATAACACATGTTAACACATGTTAGCTACATATTATTTGGTCAGAACCTTACGTAATCGTGTGACAACATATAACACATGTTAGTTTATTTTTATGGATGTTCTATTGTAATGGCAAGTCAAACTCCTGGTACAGTTTATTTTGATTCCCAAAAAACATGGGAGGTCATATGACATGGGATAACACATGTTAGGAATAACACATGTTAACACATGATGGGATAAAAACTATGTGGCCCGACTTTGGTGTCCACTTTTGATTTAAGTTCCTATTAGTAACTCCCGATTAGTAATGCATAAGCCAGGTTACTGGTTGGTACATATTAATGGCCTGAACTTGATCTTATCATGTGACAACATTTAACACATGTTAGTTTATGTTTTTGGATGTTCTATTGTAATGGTAAGTCAAACTACTAGTACAGTTTATTTTGATTCCCAAAAAACATGGGAGGTCATATGAAATGGGATAACACATGTTAGGAATAACACATGTTACCACACGATGGATAAAACTATGTGGCCCAACATTGGTGTCCCCTTTTGATTTAAGTTCCTATTAGTAATGCATGAGCCAGGTTACTGGTTGGTACATATTATTGCTCTGAACCTTATCTTATCATGTGGCAAGAATTAACATATGTTAGTTTTTTGTTGTCCCTTTTGTCTGACTGCTCTTACCCTTTTTTGTATGTTTTGATCGGCTGTGTTGCCATTTTCAAACCATTTTATGGATGTCCTATTATAATTCTTCGATTCCCAAAGAAGATGGGAGGGTATGCGAGATATGATAACACAACAGGTTAACACATGATGAGATAACACGTGTTATCTGACCAAGTCTGCGTGCTTGGTAGCAAAGACAAGATGAACAAGTGAAAAACCTACTCAGGGCATTTAAAAATTATGGTGGTAAGCAAGACAAACTATTAACACACATTAAGCAATAAAACCTACCCACGACATTTAAATGAACTGCATAGAAGGGTAACATGTGTTAATGTTGCATGAGAGGTTAACATGTGTTATTCGGTAATATATTCTAAACATGTATTTATTGTCAGTCTTTTTTTGTCTTTCTTACCACTATAGTTTTCACTTCAAAAGTTTACTGAGAAACAAAGCATACAAACTATTAACACACATTATTACAAAGTATCATTACAAACTACTAACTACTTTACAAAATAACTTGTATTTATTGTCAGCCTTTTTTTTCTTGCTTACCCATATAGTTTTCACTTCATAAGTTTACTAAGAAGTAAAGCATACAAACTATTAACACGCGTTGTTACGGAAAAGTATCATTACAAACTATTGAACAAATAGATAAACCTACCCAGGACATTCAAATGAACTGCATGAAAAGGTAACATGTGTTAGTTGGTCATAAAGGGGTAACATGTGTTATCTGATTTGATAAAGTTAAAACGGTTTCCCCAATATACCCATGAGAAGAACTAACATTTGTTAGTATGGGTGGTGTGGTAACATATGTTAACACTCGTTATTACAAAGTATCATAACAAACTATTAATCACTTTAACAAAATAAATATAGTAAATCTATACATTGAGTACTAAAAAAGTAAAGTATATTCAGAAGCTTCAACAATGACCTAATAAAGGTCATTTGTTTTTTTTTTTTTTTTTTGTGACACATGTTTCAACAAGAATGTCAAACACTAGAAAAAAAAGGGTAACATGTGTTAGTGAGGTAACATTTGTTAAAGTTGTATTACAAAGTATACTGAGAAATAAAGCATACAAACAATTAACACACGTTATTACAAAGTATGATTACAAACTATTGACTACTTTAACAAAATAAATCTAGTAATTCTATGCATTGACTACCAAAAAGAAAACGCTATTCAAAAACTTTTCTACATATTTTTCTCGGCATCTTTGGACTTCGTATCTTAACATATGTTACCGTGGGGGGGGGGGGGGGGTCTTCGTTATCAACTGCAAAACAATAGATGAGATGTTAAACAGTGTGACCAACTCATCATCTAGCATACTAACAGAAGTAACACATGTTAACCTACTAAAGCATTTCATCAAACACATGGAGTGCATATATTCAAAACACAAAAGTCATTATAATTACCTTTCATACATTCACCGTTAACTTTGAATAGACATCCATATATCCATAACACAAAAGACCTAATAACTAACTACATTCCATCATTCACCATTAACTTCTAACATACTAACATAATAACACATGTTAACCCAGTCAGGCATTTCTTCAAACACATGGAGTTCATATATCCAAAACACAAAGGACATTATAATTACCTTCTGTACATTCACCATTAACTTTAAATGGGCATCCATATATCCAAAACACAAAAAGACATTATAACTAAATTCTCATACATTCACCATTAACTTCTAACATACTAACAGAAGTAACACATGTTAACCCAGTCAGGCATTTCATCAAACACATGGAGTGCATTTCATCAAATAGCTGAGATGTTAACGTGTGTCACCAAATCATCATCTAGCATACTAACATAAAAAACAGTGTTAACAAATGTTAATTAGAAATCCAGTTCTATCATGTGTTAGCTGCAAGTAACGAAAACACACCCTAGAATAATCATAAGAACGTAAATTAAAAAGCGCAACACCTCCTATTTTGGTAACATGTGGTACTTGCATGGGCAATGCAAAAAAGTGTAAAAAATAGATGAATACTGTGTGAACTGTTGGAAGTTTTAAAAATCTAAAACTAGAGCAGTCATACACTTCTACATCCGATTAACATGTGTTATATGCATATATGCAAATACCTTCGATTTCACCCCCCACCATTTGAAACCTCCGAAAACTAATACCATTCGCCGACACCACCAGGGACAACCTCTGAATGGTGGTGGTGCTCCTCCCTCTTTCACCGCCTTCCACCACCTCCCTATCGTCGACTACCTCCTCTAGTAGATCTAATATTCTAATCACATAGTAATTATACCAAATCACTTGTAAAACATACATATCACCATAGAAGCATGTCTAGCTGAATATTAATATAAAAATAAAGCCAAAACATTTTAAAAATTACCCAAAAAGTAGAAACTTTACCTCCTTTTCACAGTGTCCCTTCCTCTTAACTTCATGAAACGGATCTATATAACAATCAGTTATACTTGTTACAATAAATTATTTACACATTACACAAGGACTATACATAGCATAAACTATAAACTGAAAAATAACCCCAGTGATCATAACAAGACTTAAAAGATTCATTTTTTTTTAATATAAATCCCTAAAATCAAAACCTACCCAATTAAAAAACAAATACCTAAAACGAACAAAACAGATCAAGAAACAAACTTTATAATTAAAAAAAAGAAAAAAAAAGAATACCTTGCAAGAGAAGCTTCTGGGCAGTCTCATTAGGATCCATACAACAATCTTTAAGCATTGCATTAATCTCATCATCACTGTGTTTACCAGTGATCTCCTTAATGTTTTGGATCACCATAGATGACGAAATAAACGCCTCTATTTTGGATCACTAGATAGGATCCATGGAGTCTCTCTATCTCTCTGTAGAGAAATGCTTATGGTTTGGGGTAAGAATTAGGAGGAAGAAAGAGAAAAGGGGAGTATATCTATATAAAGTATTATTGTGGGTTTGAATTTTTATTGGGGAATGGGAGGGTTGGTGATGTTGCAGGTTGTCATAATCAAAAAGTGAAAAGGTGGGGGCATGGGGTGTGGAAATTACTTTACTATCCTCATATCCTATAAAATATCTAATTTATTTGAGGTGGTGTGGCACAATATTAGCCACAAGTGAGGTTTTCATAGTTTGCACTATAACTTGAGTTTTCTTCATATACTTACACTATATATATATATATATATATATATATATATATATATATATATATATATATATATTAAAACCAAAACATCATGCTTTGAGCCGTAAACCAGCAGCGGGAGCATTTCTTGTTTACAACCAAAAGGCATATTATAGTTTACAAAACATTATTTAATATGCATCAAAATTCTAGATGCTGTGCAAGATTCCGTGCGCCTAGTCCAATAACTGCTACCTTAGCAACCTGAGAAAACATGCCAAAAATGTCAACATATAATGTTGGTGAGTTCACAGGTTTTTTTTTTTTTTTTTTTTTTTTTTTTTTTTTATTTTATAAAAGTGTTGTTATAAGTTTGAAAAGATCATTCCCATTACTACTATGTTATACGAACGTTAGCTAGACGTTAAGTGTGATTACTACTACGAGTGGGAAACCATTACTAACACGCTTTCCTGTTTTTGCCCAGCCGCGAGCCACCGTCATCACGGTGACCCTGGTAGTAGAGACAATATGCACCCGCCCGGCTCCTAGCCTTCGAGTGGGGTTTGCCCATCCCAATAGATCTATCCATATTTCCTCGATATGTGTTCCCACATACTCATGGTTTCCCCCTAGGACTCCCTGATGAAATGCCCGTATAGTAACTATCCATAACCATAGTATAACATGATCTTTAAAGCGTAAGTAGGTAGCATGTTTCTCCCCCGAAAGCAAAACAGTAAAAGTGGGGCTGTGACACTCACCTTAGATTGCGTTACTTGAAAACAGTTAAATAAGTATGTTATGATAGCCCCAAATAGCGGCGACACTCGCCTGTCAGGAGTGGCGATTAGAATTCTAATCGCCCCCTGCAGCGATGTCCCGTATTTTCGCGTGTTAAACCCTACAAATCAGATCCGAAACATGTAAAAACACCCAACATCAAACCTAAACCATTAACCAACCCATTCCAAGCAAAAAACCCCAATTTATCTCTGCTCTAACGGCCACGGTGCGATTATTTCCAAAAATGACAAAGTACTAGGTTTCATTAACTATGAAATCTTTCCTTAAATGGCAAAAACCAGATTACACCTCCTACAACTTGCAAATCATCATCTCTTTGTTATAATATCATCCTAGTGTGATTCCTAACAACAAACAAGCATTGAATCATATCATAACATCCTAATTCTTCAAGAATAATCCAAATGGGTCAAAATGCATACTTTCATCAAAACACTATAACAATAGCTCAAATCCTTAGATAATCATCCTAATAACTACTACACATCAGAAGTACATCAATTTCATGGAAACATTCATGTTATAACCACCAAATATCATCATATGCACAAATACTTCACATATAGCAAGTATTATGGTGTAGACTTGTTTTAGAACTCATTTCAAAGGTTTTTAAAGACACATACTTAGAAAAACAAGGTCTGGACATTTGGGGAACCAAAACAATAACATTACAAAGGTTTGGGATGAAGAACACACCTTGGATTTTATCAAAGAAAGGTGTGTTAGCTTGGAAATGGTGAGTTTTGAAGCAAAACCAGTTCCAGAAGTATTTTGAGGTGTGTTGGAGGCTTAGGATCTTTTAGGGTTGCACTAAGGGTGTTTGGGGAGTCAAGGGTTTTATTAAACTTAGTTTGCCGGGTGTCACAGGTTGCACCTTGTGTTCTTGGTTTTATTAAAAGTTACGGTTATAGACTTATAGTTCCAGGGCCGGCCCTAAGGGGGTGCGGGGAGGACTCCCAGTCCGGGCCCAATTTCTAAAGGGGCACTTTGAGCGGCGATGAGTGTAGAGTGTATTTTTCTGCAACTATTTTCTTTCTGTTTTCAACCCAAAAAAAAATCTCATCTTAAACATCACTGGTTTTAAACGCAAGAAGGTGAAGAGTAGATAAGGAAAAAGATGAGTCATACATGAAAAACTATATTTTAAGGATACGACAAAATTTAAAAAAAAAAGTTGAAGTGTGTTACTTGAGATTTGTATTGTGGTACAGTAATTGTGCAGCCTTTGCAGTTAATTTTAATATATACTAGTACTACAAAACAGTAATTGTCTCACGCTTATGCAGATGAATCAAGTCAAATTCATTTCATTAAAAAACTTTTGAAGTCTAGACATAAATAATGGCCCTTGAGATTATTATGGAATTTTAAGAAATGGTGGTTATTTTATGAGCCAATTAGCCAAAAATATTAATTTTTATAATTATTACGACACTTTCAGTTCCATATCCGGTTTGATCGGTCCGACTAGGGAACTGGTAAGGACACCGGTTCAACGTCCGCTTCGGTTATTTTCTGGCTTGGCCCGGGCACCCGAATTTTCAGGGCCGGCCCTGTATAGTTCCTTCAGGGACTATGTGTGAGTTTTTTTCTTTCATATCCTCATGCCATTTATTAGAGTAGAGAGAGGGCAGACACTAATAATTCCAGCCGCTAACAACAATAATATGAGAGGAAAGAGAGGGCAGGCGAAAGGTCATCGGCAAAAACCTTTCCGTCAACAACAATCGGAGTCCAGCAAGGAGGTCTACCAAGAACTTAGGAAGAGAAAGCTAGCGGAGCAGGAGAAGCTGAAAGATGGGAAAGGGAAACAATGGCAGATGGGAAGACAAAAAGGAAGGAGAATCGGTTCCAAGGCAGAGAAGAATGGTTGAGGAGTTGTGCTACCTTTTTCGTGTCAAACCTTCCGGTCGACTGCACTATCAACAGACTATGGAGAGCTTTTGAGCACCTTGACAATATTGAAGATGCTTTTGTTCCCAGAAAGACCGATGGGAGTGGCAACAGATTTGGTTTTGTTCGCTTCTCGGGGGTCAAGGACGTGGAAACATGGTTGCTCAAGCTTCGGAGTGTGACTATTGATGGGCCAGGGACGGGTCAATAGTTGGTGGGCATGTGGTGGCAAATGTTAATTCCGTGTTTTCTAGACTGGGAGATCGAGTTAGGGAGGTTGAAGTAAACGCTGAGGTTGTGGAGAAAGGTAATGAAAGTGGTGGCGAGGGGCCATGGTTGGAGGCTCTTAACAAGGGGTGTCCTTTGGTCGATAATAATGCGTTAGTCATTAACCTCCATCTGACGTGTTTTTCTGCTAAACGTAGGTAGGAATATAAATCACTCATCGGTGAAGTCAAAGATTTAACTCTACTTGAAAATTTGGGTGAGTTAATCTAGTGTGATGATTTATTTGGCGTGGAGGTCAAGTGTATGGGGGGACTAGGCCTGTAAACGAACCAAACGAACACGAACACAGGCGTGTTCGTGTTTGTTCATTTAACTTTAACCGAACACGAACACGAAAACGAACACGAACACGAACACATAATCGAACACAATTTTGTGTTCATGTTCGTTCATTAAGAAATTTGTCGTGTTCGTGTTCGTTTATGTTCGTTCGTTTAAAACCTAAATGAACAGTTCATGAACATAAACAAACACAAATGAACATAAACGAACATAAACAAACACAAACAAAAACAAGTTAATAATGATTCATCACAATTCAACCAAAACCAAATCTATATTAGTTATAGTTTGAATGTACATGATTCATTCAAAATACCCATCATGTATTTACTAAAAAAAGGTTCACCATGATTCATCCAAAAAAAACATCTGTCTGCCATCCTTCCTCCCGTGGACGACTGGAGATGGGGTGTGGAGGTTGGAGGCGGGGATGTGGAGGTGGTTGGCCGGAAGTGGAAGAAGGTAGGGCTATGGAGAGTGGAGAAGAAGGGAGGTGGGGCTGTGAAGTGTGGAGAGCGGCTGTAATGTTTAGAATGTTAAAGTTAGAGCTAAGTTGTTAGAACATATTTAAATATATTGTATATAATATAATATGAATTAAAGTTATTTAACAAAAGGGAAATAAATAATAAAAATAAAGTAAAGTCTAATTAAACGAACAAAAATAAACGAACGAACATAAACGAACACAAGTGAACAAACATAAACGAACATAAATGAACAAACATAAACGAACGTTCATGAACATAAATGAACGAACAAAATGTGTGTTCATGTTTGTCCGTTTAATTAAACGAACAAAAAATTGTGTTCGTGTTCGTTCATTTATTTAAATAAACGAAGATAAACGAACTTCTCGCCAAACAGTTCATGAACGTACGGTTCGTTTACAGACCTAGGGGGACTTAAGATAATGTGTAGGTGATGATAAACAAATATCAATAGGGTCTCTCGAAAATGTAGTACAAATAATATATACATCATTGCACATCTTTATCATCTAATTTTACACGATTAAGTATTTTTCAAAGGTATTGTTTCGAAAAACCTCATGCTTGTTAGGTCTATGATGTAAGAAGTAAATTGAAACCAATAAACCGACCATTATATTGGTTATCTGGTCCCATTCTTTATAACAAACATAATACTTTTAAGAGGAATTAGTTTATGGTGGATCGGACCCCTTTGATCTAGAAGACCTGATTAATAAAGATGCTGAGGAGTTTAGAGCCGCTAGAAGATCCAATTTAGGGGCAGGAGGTACTCATGTCGTTACCGAGGAGATGTCTTTTTCTAAAGGAGTGGATGGCCAAGTGGGTGTGGAGGTGGAGGGTTTGGTGAGTGATAAGGCCCTTGTCCAGGAGGTTAAGGATACGGTAGCCTTTGGCGAGAGTCTGGGTATCGATTTGGCAGGCTTCGGGAATCATGTTACGAAACTTGTTAATGGGGAACGAGAGCAATTCGTTGATCAATGAATTATATGTCCATCAATATTAGGGGGGTTATCGGGGAGGAGAAGGCTGGTTGGGTTAGACGGTTGGTCAGGGAGAATCATGTGAAGTTTCTAGCTCTGCAAGAAACCCACAAAGCTGGCCTGGATGATCCATTTTGGAGCCGGTTCTGGATTCATTCTAATATGGATGCCGAGAGTGTGGATGTTGTGGGTCGTTCTGGTGGCCTGGTCAAGATTTGGGATCCGTCCTATTTGCTTGTTGATTTGGTTCGTAAGTCGCAGCGATTTCTAGTGGTGTCATGGGATTTGATTGGTGGTGGGAATGGGAGGATAAATATCCTCAATATTCATGCCCCGAATGATGCTCCTTCTCGAAGATGTTTGTGGGAGGAGATTGAGTCTTTGAAGGCCCAGTTGGATGGAATGTGGCTGTGTATTGGCGATTTCAATGATGTTCGGCTTCCGGAGGAGTGAGTTAACTCTAATTTCGATCCCGTTGCTGCCGAGAGTTTTAACGACTTCATTATTGGGGCTGGGTTGCTGGAATACAATATGATTGGTGGCCGTTTTATGTATGTGTCCGACAATGAAGAGATAAAACTTAGTAAATTGGATAGGGCCTTGTTCTGTGATCATTTTATGGCGAGTTGGCCGAATGCTCCATTTAAAGTTCTTAAGAAAGGGCCTTCGGATCACCGTCCTATTTGGCTTGGTTGCTCGGATGTGGATTTTGGGCCTGCTCCTTTCCGCTTTTTCAACAGCTGGATTGGAGATAGTGAGCTCGACAACATTGTTTCTAGCACGGTGGCCAAAGGTGTGGGGTTTAGGACAGCCGACACTGCTGTCGCTTTTCTGCTGAAGGCGATTAAAAACAAAATTAAAGTTTGGCGTAAACAAACTTGGGAGAAAGAAGAAGCGTTGCTGTCTAGTTTGTATAAGGCGGCTGAAAGGCTCGAAAAGCTGGCTGAATCGGCCACTCTTACTATTGAAGAAAAGAAAGCCAGGGCTGCTCTCAGATCCAAAATCAACGATGTCGAAAAGCGGAAGGCGATGGATCTGAAGCAACTATCTCGTTTGAAGTGGTTGCGGTTGGGTGATGATAATACGAGCTTCTTTCATAGGTCCATCAATATCAACAAAGCTGGTAAACGGATTAATGGGTTGTGTTTTGACGGCTCGTGGATATCAGAGCCTGCGGAGTTGAAGTCAGCCATTATGAATTGGTTTGGGAAGCAATTCCATGAACCAATGAGGAAAAGGCTAGCGTTTATTAATACTGGGCTGCTGTCTCTTTCTGGCTCCCAAGCGACTGACCTGGAACGGTTGTTTTCCTAAGATGACGTCAGGTTTGCGATTAGGAGTTGCCATGGGGGTAAGGCCCCAGGGACAGACGGTTTCTCGATGAAGTTCTTGAAGAGGTTTTGGGAGAGTTTTAAACCGTTTATCCTTGGTATGATGAACAAATTTTTTGTGTCCGGGGCGATTAGTTTGGGCTGCAATTCTTTGTTTATTATGTTAATCCCTAAGAAGGAGGATCCCCAATCTATTCTTGAGTTCCGGCCTATCTCCCTGGTGGGTTCCATTTACAAGATCATTGCAAAGGTGTTAGCGATTCGGGTCAAAGGTGTTATCGCGAACCTTATCACTCCTACGCAATCGGCGTTTGTCGGGGGCAGGAATATCTTGGACGGGCCATTGATAGTGAGTGAAGTCATATCTTGGGCTAAGAAATCTAAGCGGGAGATTATGATTTTCAAAGTTGATTTTAGAAAAGCCTATGATTCGCTCAATTGGAAATTTCTTTTCCGGGCTATGGAGTATATGGGATTTGGGGATAAATGGATTTCGTGGGTGAAAGGCTGCCTTACTTCCGGTATGGGGTCCGTTCTTGTTAATGGGTCGCCTACCGGGGAGTTCCGTTTCAAAAGGGGGCTACGGCAAGGTGACCCGTTGTCTCCATTCCCCTTTATTTTGGCTATGGTGGTGGTTAGCATGTTTATCCGGAAAGTTGTTTCGGTTGGGCTTTTTCATGGCGTTTCGCTGCCTAATAATGGGCCGGATATATCCCACTTGAGTTACGCGGATGATGTTTTGTTCATAGGCGAATGGTCCGAGTTCAATGTGCGAAGTATTTTAAGGCTTCTTCGATGTTTGAATCTGGTGTCGGGGCTGCAAGTTAATCAAGCGAAATGTCAGCTGTTCAGTGTGTGTGTGTGGATGACGCTGAGGTTAATCGGTTGGCTGGAGTGATTGGGTGTTATGCCGGGAAGTTGCCTTTTAATTATCTCGGGGTTCCGATCGGTGCTAACATGAATTTGACTAAACACTGGCAACCGGTCATTGATAGGGTTCAAAAGAAATTGTCGGCGTGGAAAGCTAGGTACCTGTTGTAACATCACACAAATTTTCTTTATATATATATATATATATATATATATATATAGAACTCCCTCGTTTATTCATCCGATTCATGTTTACAGTATCTTTACCATCCATTTTGTTAATTTTTTTTTGTTTAAATAATGACGTATAATCAATATTAAATTGGATTGTATTAAAAATTCTGATTTAAAAACGTTAAAAAAAATGTTTGCTTGTGCTAGGATTTGAACCCGAGTCCCTGGCGGGCTAAACCTTAACCACACCACACAAACCACTACACCATTTGGTGTTTTGTGATGTTAATTAAAACCAATTAAACTTAAACCCTTTCAAGGTCCCTTAGTCAAACCTAAAAAGTCAAACGTAGTCTCCTAGTCAAGTCAAGTCAAAGTGTTAGTAAATATGGTCTCCTAGTTAAGTCAAAGTGTTAGTAAATATGGTCTTCTAGTCAAGTCAAAGTTGTTCCTAAATTCTAGCCTAGTCAAAGTAGTCCCTAATTACAACTCCAAATTATACACTATAAATACTATAGCCTACCATTCAACTCTTTATACCATTCAATAAAAAAAAACATTATTATCCCATCTCCCATATACTAAAGTTTCCATCCATCATTATCTCCTCTAGCTAGTTCCGAGTTTTCCAAGGCATTATTACTAAGTGTTTGCACGCTCAATAAAACGCACGAACTCATTATGCACCTAAGGTGAGTTTACATAGCCCCTTTTTCTGTTTTACATTTTGGGGTGAAACATGTTTAAACATTTTATACACTATCATTTACTCATTCTTACATTGTTGAAACTTGTGATTCAACTACACTATCATTTACTCATTCTATCATTTGACTGTAACAAAAAGACACATTACAATCATTAACATTGATCAAGCCGGCTGTTTAGATTATAGCGCTATAGGTCTGACAAACCCATCCCCCCGCATAAATTAAGGGATGATCGATAACAGTTACACTTTTACTAACTTGCGAGTTAGGTCTCAGTCGACACAAGGTTTGATTGTACAAAAGACGCATTGTTACATGTCGGACTCATATTCTATCATTACTCATTATTATACTTCAACTATGATTGCTATACAACATATTGTTTTCAACTATATGCAAAACCTATGTATTCTCACCAACTATTTATAAAAATTATTTTTATACTTTAAACACATTCTTGTGACCATCTTAGATTTAAAATTCATAAAAAAGATTTTTGGTTATTTATTTACTAATATTCTCTCAATTATCAAACATTTTTGATATTAATCAAATAAGCATTTATCCCCAAATTCGAAACCCTAGAACGTATACATTTGTAGACTAGATAGACTTATTTATTACCTTATTATAGGGTGATACTTGACACATTTGGGTAACACCACTATTCAATTTTTCAACAGATATAACATTTTACCAAGGTGAGTTTACATAGCCCCTTTACTCTATTTACTCTATTTTCACTATCGAGTCCCGTCCCCAACAATATTTTTTTTTTTAAACACATATCAAGTGGGCCGAGTGTTGGGCTTGGGGGTCTGGGCCTGGGTGATTGGGCCAGCAGATCTGAAATGGGCTCAGGTGGGTTGGGTTAACACATTATAGTTTTTATGTTTTATGTATTATTATTATTATTATTATAAATCTTTATATATATATATATATATATATATATTTAAAATGCTACAAAATAATTAAATGTAAATTATAATAATAGAACTTGTCGTTTTAATCCAAATTATATGTAACGTATAATTATTAAATGCGAATGTTACAGATGTGTCGAATTTAGCGGTGGTTATGGACGTGATCCGGAACAGCCCCGGGTCGGCTAAATGGAGGAAAATTGTGCTTTTGGTTGTTTTGGCGGCTACTTGGCGAATTTGGTACGCGAGAAATCAGAAGACCTTTGAGAAGAAGTTCATAAAGGTGCAACTTTTGGTGGATCTTATTAAAGAAGACGCCTACGTTTGGATTACCAATCGGTCCAAATGTGCTACGGTTACTTGGGAAAAATGGTTGGATTTTGATGCTTGTGATATGTTGTAATGTTTTCTGTTTTGGGGGTTGTTTGTATCTAGCGTCTTGCTAGCTCTTTATATTTATATATAAAGTGAGTTGCCGTTCAAAAAAAAGGAATTAGTTTAGAACTAAAGGCATGTTGCGATCCAAGTGTTTGATGAAATTCCCAATCAACACTAACATGTCAGAAGAGTCAAGGGGTAGCGATTGGATAGTTTAGGGGGAAGGGATGCAACCAATATTTTTTTACTTCACTGATTTACACTAATCCTGCACTGTCACATTACTTTATTGATTTAATTCACAGAAACAGTTTTTAGAGGCAGAACTTCACTGATTTACTTTTTTTTTTAAAACGGCAAATTTTATCACACCTTAATTCCACCTTACCTTGCATTTGCAAGGATTTGAATCCACAACCTTACATTTGTAAGGGGGGACACCATACCACTAGACCAAGAGGTCATGTTTTTTTAATTTTCTTTTTTTTAATTACCGTTTAACTAAAAAATAACCGTTTGATAAACTAAAAAAAATAACCATTTCATTAAAATAAAAAAAACAAGAAACATAAATTAAAAATAAACTAAACAAAGAGAAACTATTCGGCATCCACTTCGATGTACGGTAGAGCAAGTGCGGCTAGATCTTCCACGAGATCATTTCGAAGTCGGAAATGCATAGCAGAGTCTGTCAACTCCGCAAGGGCATCGTCGTCGAACACCGGTTGGACTGGGGGATCGCGTATGTGGACCGGTTATATTGCACGCTCCTCGTCTTTAGTGATCATGTTGTGCAATATCATGCGCGTATAGACGATGACGCTACACCTATCAATGGCCGTCGGCCTCAAGGGTCGGTTGGTAATTCTCCATTTCCCCTTTAATGCTCCGAACGCCCGCTCCACATCCTTCCTTGCCACCTTTTGCGCCCTAACGGATTTCTTTTCCTTCGGATCGGTCGGATATCGAAACGCTTTCACAAATGTTCCGTTTCGTTGGGTAAGAGAAACTGGAGATTGTTGGAGAACATTTATGTCGTTGAGTGAACCGGGGGGACATAAAAACCATGCCAAAACCACATATCTTGCGAAGCAACCGCTTCTAACATAATTGTAGGGTATTGATGATCACCTCTCATATATTATCCTCGTAATTCCCTAGGACATGCTCGCAAAACGAAATGAGTGCAATCAATGCTACCGATCATGTCAGAAAGCTGATGTCTTTCTTCGTGTGATTCGTAGAAACATGCAATGTCGTGACTTGTTGGTCTTCATAAAAACTCAGCCTCGTATAACTTAATGACAACATTGCAAAAGAATTGTAAACATTCGAGCGACGTCCTCTCAGACATACATAAATACTCATCGTATTCATCTGGTGGATTACCGGTTGCGAGTTGTTTCACTGCTGAAGATACTTTTTGTATGGGCGTAAAACTCTTTCTAAACCGACCGTCCACACCCTCTCTGAACCATTCGAAGTTTGCTTCAACATCTGCTTCAATTTTTAGAAATAGACATCTCGACATGTGATACCTTAGTATAAACTGTGCCTCGGTGTATTTTGGTATGTCGGCAAAATAATCATCCATTAACCGAGTATTGCCTCCCTCGCGATCACGTGGCACGTATCTTTTTTTAGATGTTGTCGTGTCTTCCTCCGCGGCTCGCTTGGCAAGGTTCATGAAAAAAAATCAAGGCTACTATCGGTTGAGTTTAGAATCGGGTGCACTTCAAGTAGGGGAATACAAATTTGATCTTCTTCAACTTCTACATCACTCATGTTTTAAAAGTATGGAGGAAAATATGAGGGAATTTGTATTTCTTTATCTTAAACCAAGGACATGTTTTGTATATATAACGATTTGACAAAAACGGTCACAAAATATAACCATTTGAATTAACATAAATTTTAAGACGGTCAAAATAGGAACTGAAAAACATATAAATATGACCGTTGCATTTAATAATCATTGTTACCGTCCGTTAAATAGAACCAAAAAAAGGTCCACGGACCCACTACCAGCACCGGTAGCGGCGTTGTTACCGTGCTGGTAGTAGGGTACCCGTGACCCGTTAGAATGTTTGTTGTAGTTTCCGATTTCTAATCGGCGTGTTGTGTGACTGTGAAGGTGGGAGTTGCGTAGCTGTCGGATCCTTGCGACAGTTTTAGAGAGCACCGGCTTAGTTTATAAGAAATATTTGTAGTTTTGATTTCAGCTTAACAAACTTACTATCAATCACTAAATCAGCCTGGGTGTTGGTTATTTTAGTGTTATCAACATATATTTTAGTGAATCGGATTAACTTGTGTCGACTAAGTTAATCTTGTTAATTTTCAACGAGTTCGGAGATGCGGGAGTGCATGCTTGTAAGATATTAATAAGGTTTGGCGTATTCATTGGTTTTGATTTATAAATATATTAATATATTTATAAATGATCTATTTGTTTTATAGACTTTTATTAAATTAAATGGTATTTAGTTAATACCCTTTATTAAATCTAAGGTTTTGTGTTGTAAACTTGTGATGGGCCTAAGTCAAAATAGTGTACTTTTAAAAATGAAATACAAGAAACCGATGAAGGATGATTATATTTATATAATATAAAAATTTTTGGTCGACAAGTTTTTGAGAGGAGAAAAACATACGGTTACCATACATACCATCAAGATCTTGTTTCACATATTCAATCAAATTCAATTCTATCAAGAGTGATCTCTGTCTAATCCGATAAATTATTACGAGTAACCCACAAATAGGTTTATCTGATAGTTATCATACGATTCAGAGATTAATCCAAGTTTCATTTATATTCTTTGAAGATCCATTCGCTTTCTAGGTTTATTTTATTTTGAATTCGATGTTATAGACCACTTATAACCAACACTGGGTTGATGCATCTAAATTGGAGACTCAGAGTGACCCATTTATTTATGAGAATTGGGCCATCTATTTAGATACGAAGGAACCCATTTATACTGGATTGGGTCGTTCCATTTTAACATAGAAACAACAATTTCCTTCTTTTATTGCACATTAGAGGTGAGCAAATCGGTTTTTTTTTCCCGAACCGGTTTCGGTTCCAAACCGGTTTGCTACAGTACCGGTCCTGGCTGAACCGGTTTCGGTTCCAAACCGGTTCGGTTTTGGACCGGTTTTGTCGATTCGTAAGACCGGTTTCAGAGACCGGTTTCGGTTTGGTTTCGATTTCGGTTTGTTTCGGTTTTGGTTCTTAATCGGTTTTTTCACGCACTTTTTAAAATCGTATAAATTACATAAAATTTAACTTTTAATAACTTTTAAGGTTTTTTAAAGAAGAAAATTGAATATTAATACAAAAAAAAAAAAACAAAGTTTTGTTTGTGTTTATGGCCAAAAATGTATTTTTCTTAAACCGGTTTCGGTTTCGGTTCTTTACCGGTTTCGGCCGGTTTTTAGCGATGCCGGTTTCGGTTCGGTTCCGGTTTGTGTACCGGTTTCGGTTCGGTTTCGGTTTCTTTTGACCGGTTTTTTTCGTCGGTTTTAGGCCGGTTTTCGGTTCGGTTCGGTTTGATATTTTTTAGTACCGGTTTCACGTGAAACCGGTTTTGACCGGTTTCGGTTTCCGGACCGGTTTTTTTGATCACCTCTATTGCCCATGCACGTACACTTTGTAAAGTTAGCTTGTAATTTTTAGAGCATCAAAATTTCCGTATTTGTTTCTAAACGTTTTGATCTACAAATACTATTACATGTTTGTTTAGAATCATATTCCGCGGCGAAGCACGGGCTGAAAAACTAGGTTTTACTAACCAATAATCATTTTAGTACTTTTGATGCTAAACTATACTTACTAAAATAAATTTGCACTTGACTAAAGTTTAAAAGTATTCCGAATTATATATATTCAACTGTAAATTAAGTATGTAACAATAATATACCAATATAGATATAAGATATATACAAAATAAATAAAATTTAACCTACCCAATTATTGTTTACTATATTGCTACTTGCTACACCTGTTGAGTGTTCTACTTACACCCTACCAGATTGCCATGTCACCACAAATTTTGAATGTCTAAACTTAAAATATAGAGTGAAAGGTTATCTTTTTCCTCTCTTTCATAACAAGTTGTAATTAACCATCTCAACGCAGCGGCATATATGCCTCTACTTCAGCTGAAAATGCTGCTGACAACTGTCAGAAAACAATTGTATCACGTTTTGTTCATTTTTTTTACTCTCATATGTTCTCATCAATAGCTCCAGAACGCACTACATAAAAAAGGTTCTGCCAAGCTACCGCTTGTAAGAAAAGTTTGGTCGGTCGAAGGGTCATCTTATTTGAAAATGATTTTTGTAATATACTATATTTGATTTGGATATTGATTAGATTTAAGTTATTTTATCAAACAAAAACAACTAAGTGAACATCTTATTTGAAAATGAAAACACTGATACTTGCATTCGTGCCTATCTTGTACGATTTAACTAATTGTATTTTCGCCATTATCATTAGTCTCAAGTTCTCAACGTTCAAATGAATTTTAACTAATTCTAATTTTTTATTTAAATGGTCGTTTGACCGTTATCAAACGGGTTGTCATGGGCGTGATGCACATCACAATCGCATTTTGACCACCGCGGTGACCGTGGGCGTGTTCGCGATAATCACGGACATCACGGGTGGTTATCACAGAACGCCCCATATATCTTGAGAATGAACATAGTCCTTCTAGGGTGATGAAAAATAATCACACACATTCAGAATCCTCTAGTTCATGAAAAATATAGAGAGGAGCAATTTCTATTTTTTTTTTGTTTCTTTACAACCTCAACTTTTTCCTACAATATCACAAACACCAAATAATCCGGTGGTATCTCTGGCACAAGAGCCATCTCGGCAGTACACATACTGTACCGGTTGTTGTACCCTGGAAGACAGACCGTCTGAGAGGAGACGCAGAATCTATTTCAAGGGACTTTGTTCAACACGATCCTAAACAAAAAAATCCTCAATTTTTGTTTGTTGATTATGGCAGTCAAGGCGTACAGTCAAAGACTCAAAATTATGATGACTCTTAGAAGATGATGTTTGAATCAAGTTCGATAAATTTGTCTATGTTTTGTATTCAATTTTATGTAATTCGTAACCTGTATTATAATTCTATATTTCCTACGAATAACGAGTCGTTAATATATTTTTTTTAAAGTTCTCAGCAATCCACAAGGAATTCAATGTTTCTTATCATATGTTGTCGAAGAAAGGTGTTCTATTTTATTTTTTTTTTAAATTATTAATTAATACTCTAATGCAACTATTTTCAAATAAAAAGTTGCGTATTTTTGTTCCAATTTTGGTCCATAATTTTCTTGTCACGAAGGTAGATGGAATAGGCAGACCCACTTGATGAGATAGTGCTACCAGAAAGAGGAAAAGTGTTAAAGTGCAACAGAATAAACATTGGGGAGGTGGCCTTGTGTACTTTCCACAAACCTATGATAACACGAGTAACGTCTTCTCGAAATAACAAAAGGATATAAATATATATTTTAATAAAAAAAATATATACATGTTTACGACACTCGAAAAGAAAAAAAAACATAGGAATGGGGTAGAAAAAAATAGCATAGAATCATCATCTTGTCATCGAAGAACCGGTTAGAAAGATTTATAATATTTTCTCACGACTAAAACACCAAATCTAGCGCGATAAAGTATAAACTACTAAAACATGATATTTTGAATTCTATAATTCGTGATGGAGAAAAAAAGGATCACCCATAAAGTTCTATGGACTATAAGCCATGCATGATGATATGATGCTTTTCCTTAGCTAATCCAAGCCAACTAATATGTGTATCATTTACTATCAATTGTTTTTTTTTCTTATATATTCATAATACTAGTAGGAAACCCGCGCGATGCGGCGGAGTAACACTTTTTATTTTGGTACTTATTTCAAATTCATATAGTATTTGTTGTAGCATCATTACAGTGGATATACGTCATAAGAGTTACATATATCTAGTAACTAAAAAGATTTAACATTTAAATTGTAAAGTACTTTTAAGAAACATTTGATAAAATAAAGTAACATACGAAAGTAAAAATAAGTATTAATAAATATAAAAGTTGAGAAAAATAAAAGCTAGTGAACTACGTGAATCATGAGATCATTTTAGTCATACACGTTCTTCAAGTCCGCATGATCTCATCTATATTGTCTGTTCACCATTTGTCATCAAGAACGATCACTGAAATTTCTTATATATCTCCATGTTTGATTATTACATCTTTTGGTGAGGATGAGTTTCCTCCATTTTCTCCTATCTAAAGTGTCATCAAATATGTCTTCTTTGTCATTTTCATCAGAACTCTCTAAATCAATAACTTGACTCCATTTTCATTAAGAGAGCCTCTTGGATCTTTTCCTATTAATTTCATGCATCTGATCCTTAAAATAAATTAAAAATATTTAATACACAAGTTAATAGAAGATGAAATAAATGTTGATATTACTTTTTTTTTGAACGGCAAATGTTGATATTACTTATTCACTAAATTCATGTTGAAGATCAGATTTGTAGGGACTAAACATTGCACCATAGCAAATAATCTCAACACTTTTATCACCATTATCCCGCAATAAAACACATACAATATACCACATAAAATAACAGTCATGTTAATACTAAAAAATTAAACATTAATAAATACAACCTTAGCTGCTACTTTAGACGCTTGTATGACTATTGGTTTGTTTATCTCCGTATGTTTTTCATCTAAATGAATCTGCAAAACCAAGAAGTTAACACTTAAATGATTAAGATATGTATAAAAAAGTATAATTAGTAAAATGAGACGAATGAAACCATAAACTAACAAATAACCAATATTAAAAGCTTCAACTTTTGAATTCAGTATCCATGCCTACGTATTTTAGCAAGTGAAATAGGTGTGCATTATTATGTATTTATAGAATAAACTTTAGTAGGTTAGCACATGGTTTAATTTTCAGATTCATGATTTTCCCACCCCTTTAAATTATGAAATTTTGTTAAACTTTAGTAGGTTAGCACATGGTTTAAATTTTGAAATTGATGATTTTCCCACCCCTTTAAATTAGGAAATTTTGTTTATCTTTGACTAAAGTGTAAAAAAATTATTGTGTTTTATGTGAATACCGAATTCAGTGCATTTATCTTTTTTTTAAACTTTGTTAAAAAGAACCCTTTCAAATTAGGGAGTGTTGTTGTTATTAACATAGATGTTCATATCACATGGATATATAATATGCATCATGAGTTTTCTACCAAATTGATGCAACTGAGGTTTTTAAAATAAATTTACCTACAATTAATATCTACAATGCATTTTTATATTTTTTCTAATCTTAATTATTTTAAAGTTTTATATATTTAGCTAATTATTTATATTTAAAAGCTTAATGAGATTTCTTTTAGTTAATTATATTTATGTGTATACCTATTAATATATGCATGCATACCCATATACATATGCACATATTGATAATGTTGATTATTTAAATATGGTACTACAATTGAAGCTATTAGTAACAAACATGATAAAGCATTCTTAGAGCCCAATCTTGTATTGTAGTTTTGTTACCGTGTGACAAATTATTTGTCTGTCAAAGCAATGATGAACCATAATGTTTAACAACATTGTCATATTTTAAGAATCACCAAAGTTGATATGTAGATTTCGAGTGCCCTGTTTGGTTTTTTAATCGTTGCATTTGATTTATGTGAATTTTTCATTATTGGGTGGAACAGTATTTAACACCAAATTCAATTTTACAATTTTAAGTTTTACTTGATCATGAAATGGTGTTATGATTCAACATCCATATTAACAATAAATCTATATTATATTTCATCTAGTTAGTATTTAAAACATAAAATGCAATAATCACTTGTACACAAGGCATTCTTTCTTGTACATTTCAATCCACACATCGGTATTGATTACGACAAACACCGAAATGTCGACAAAAATGAGCCGGTCGTCATAGTATATTCAAATGTTTTTAAAATATAATAGTTTTAAAGTTATGATATAATTAAATAAAAGAAATTATATTTTTGTAGGGAGAGGAGGAAAATGTAATTACTAACTAAAAATTAGGGAATTAAAGTGTAAATATGATAGGGTATTAAAGTGTAAATATTGTATGAATGACTATTTTACCCTCATTTTAGGGTTGTTAATGAAAAATTAGTTCTTAACTTTTGGGTATCTTAAAATACCCATCCCACATGCATTATAATATAACTAGTGGGGTGCCCGCGCGTTGCGGCGGAGACCACAACACTCTAATTGGTGATTTTGAGGGTGTGTAGAAGCTGTTATTCGGTTCACTTCGGTTTTAAGCCATAACCATAACCAAAACCAAAACTTTCGATTAAGATATTTCAAAAACCGATTGGTTTCAATTATTCATGTGTTCACATTTTGTTAATCGGTTATGAACATCGGTCCAACTGGTTTTCAATAAATAATCGAAAATTTTACTTAAGCTAGAAATGTGGACAGAAGAACCCTTATTAATTATTTTATTTTATTTTTTTGTTATTGTCTACTTCTATATATGAATATTTCTTAATATCTTTGTGGGAAATTCATTATAGACATAATCTTTCTTCTCCGATCATAGAATCCGGTGAGCGTATAGTTTAGATCAGGTTAGCCATACGTAGTAATTTTATATTTCAAATCGTTAAATCATGATTAAAAACACGGCTTTCGTTATTGATTTCTCAATTTCTATAGAGTATTATCAGGTTTATAAAAACTTTAACTTTTATAAATTACTTAATTGTATTTAAAAGATTATAACAAAACATTTAGTATTATGAATTATTTTTATGTGTTCTAGTTAATGTGTTTGAAACAATTGTAGAATTGAATGTCATGAGGTCTCATAAACATCTCATGACTCTTGATTACCTTTTGATTAAATATGGTGTATAAAAGACAATTTTACCCCCAAAGGGTAGTTATTATATGCATTGTGTGTTGTACCATAAGGAATCAAATTTGTACCTCTTAAATTTTAAGAAGTCCTTAAGAAATGCTTTATAATATAGTATAGATATAGATATAGATATAGATATAGATATAGATATAGAAATATAGATATTGTAAGCTATTAGTTAATATAAATTTTTAACAAACAAAACAAAGGGAATTACTAAGATAGAATTAGAATACTTGTATATAATTTAACCAAAAATTATATTTTCTTAAATTAATTTCCCACTTTTAAAAACCTTCAACTTTATGTTACTCAGATTTATTCTATTTAATTGAATAATATTTTTTATTTTATTTTATTTTTATTATTTTTCCTCTTTCTTATACCAACATCCAATAACAAAAATATATAGTGGATGAATAGTGAGAAAAAAATTAATGGATTGATAAAGTTTTTAAAAAGCATGGTGTATCAAATGAAGACGAGGATGGGATATAGAGTTGTATTCTATGTTTTTGTTTTCATTTTCCCTTAAATTTAAGCATGATGATGGGAATGGGGGATTGCAATATTTTGTTTGGATCTAAATTCAACCTCGTTTTGATATAGAAATGTAAATATGAGTGGTTGTGAGCCAATCAAACGAACATAACCATGAAGATAGACGAATAGAAGATCGAAAGCTAAAACTTCATTGATGAAAACAAATAAATAACTTTTATCCACTATATGTGAGCTTCCCCAGGGTGGTGGCTCGCATCTCTCCAACACCAACTACAAATGAAACCTAAGTTCCCTATTTATAACCTTTTCATAGTGTTGTACCTTAACATGTGACACTATGGATTGTCGCACCTTAATATGCAACATTAGGAAGGTCGTAGCCTTTGCGTCATTTCTGATTGTTGCTACTAATGTTACTCCAGATCCGTGTTTTCCCAGGCAAGCCGCCGCTTGCTGGAACACCTAAACAATATCGCATGAGACACTCATAAAGTGTCGCATGACATTGTCTTCAATATTTTGATCGCATAACTGATAACATGATTCTCCAATTTGACCCAACAATTCCACACTAGAATGATGTTATTAATGATATACTTAGAGATTTAAAACGTCTTCACAATTGCTACTGATCTGTTGCCTTTGTATGTCTGGCATTGTATTGTATCCCCATAAATCTACTAATAACACCAAGTCTTTCATTTTTTTGTGTTCCCCCTTAAAATGTAGACCCTCCTAATTAATTCGGAACTCAAACTCAATCAACTTCCACTCTAGGTAATCTTTACGCCAAATTAATTAATCATCTCTATTATAACCAAAATGTGTTATAGGTTTGAACCTCCAACGATTAAAATCAAATAATCTGCATCATTACAAAGATCTTTAACTCAGTCAAAAGACACTTAGGATGATCATCACCAACTTTAACAATCTTCGATTCAGTTCTCCTTCATTAAGAATTCCTCCGTTACGGAATAGCATGGGAATTGAAACCTAATAGACTAAAGTCAAATCAAATGCTTTCAATCATCCTAATATGGTAACTTGTTCCTCATCTCTTTAGAAAATGTCAAAGCAACTCATTGGCTCCTAATCCATCATTACCAAAGAAAAAAAATCCAAAAATATTGTTTCCAAATTTTGGGTAATGGTCCTCATGTTTTTCGCAATGACCTCAACTTTAATCCATAATGCTCCTTTTTTCTGAGTACATAGGTTGGTTATTCTCCCCGAATTAGCACAGAAAGTGTCGACGGCTAGTCTCCCCGAATTGGCACAGAGAGTGTCACTTGTCCCACTACAACATAAGAGAGTGTCTTATTCACCACTGCAAACACAAGTGGAGTGTCGCATGATGAACTAAAACATAAAAAAAACTCCAAATTTCTAGATCTGCATTGGTTAAACATCTCTTGAGGGTTTCTGATGAAGATCCAACCAATACAAAGCTAAACTGGTGAACTTGAAGATAGTTAAATTCCAAATTCGATCACCGTGGCTCTAAAACCAATATTTGACATCACGCTTGGATATGATTTCAACCTCGTTCTAATATATAAATGTGGAGACTGGTGGCTCTGAGTCAATCAAACAAACATAAGCATAAATATAGACGAGTAGAAGATCAAAAGCTAAAATCTTCATTGATAAAAAAGAATTGGATAACTTAGATCCATCTCGGGTGCTCCTCCGGGGTAGTGGCTCACATCTCTCCAAAACCAACAACTATAATTAAAACATAAGTTCCTTATTTATAGATCTTTCAAAGTGTTTCATGGGTCTAGGCCCATGGCTGCAACACTATGTAGTAAAGAACGTTAACATGTGACACTATGGAGTTTCGCACGTTAATATGGGACAATCTGGACTGTCTCACATTAATATGCGACACTATAAACTTTCGCATATAAACATGCGACACTAGTGTTTGTGTAGTTGTTGGAACTTATTTTGTCAATACTAAAAAATTGGAGGATGTTAAATAGTTTATTATATTTTAGTAGGAAGAATTAGAATTTAAATAGCTTTAGTTTATTATTATTTAGTTTCCTAGTTTTAGTCTACATAGGTTTCTTGGGAATCAAAGATTGTTTATTATAAATAGGGATTATATGTTTAGGTTTTAAGCACCTTCAACTTTAATCAACAAGTTTTTCTTGTTAAATTTATTGTTTGATTAAGTTAAAGAAGACTCGTTTCCAACAATGGGTATTATAGCGATGCATCAATTTGGGAGGCTTGTTATTATTGATCAGATTGTCAACCAATTGATGAATTCAGTTGAATAGTCTACAACATTGCTGATCAAATAGAAGCATGAAAACTAATTCAGAAGCAACGATTGAACTGGGTGAAAAATTAAGCATTAGTTTTTCTTTATGTTGGGCCATCATCAAAAGAAAAGCCACCACTTGCTAAAAAATCTTCACACTATCACACAAAATGTGGTGTCGTAAAGTCTTCAATATTTGGATCACATAATTGATGACATTATGTGGGACCCTAACCCGTAAACACGCAATTAGCGTTTAAATCCACAAGTTTAGACCTTACTTAAAACCTCTCCCAATTAAAACCTTAATGGTTATGAAAAACTTAATCATTTAGATCAAATACATTTCTCATTCCCACAAATTTTACATTTTTAATTATTGAAACACATACTAAGATTTCACAATTTTTAACGGGAGTCTCTTGAATCTATGGCGGAAGCTTGATGAGTGTTCGGGTATGTTTGGTTCTTCTCGCGACTTGATCCTTGCTCCGGGACTTCCATCACATGTTTACCTAACACCATTACACAAAGAATGGTTAGTGGATTGTCAATAATACATTTAAAATAGTATGAGAGTCGTTACACGTCGAAACAGAACGAACCAGGCCAAACGACCCCATATCAGGAGAACAAGCTGCTGCACTTTTTGCGTAGCAGCTATTCGGGTCGCTTTTACCCCTTCTAAAACTCATAATCTGACTTTGACTTTCAAATAAGAAATGTTCTTCATTCAAAGACCTTTCCAGGCATATGCGGCCGTTTCAAATTTTCCAGTGAAGTCTTACACGGCCGTTTCACCTTTCTGTTTAGGCTTTAAATAATAAAAGTTCCTGATGCACTCGAAACGGCCGTTTTGAAATACCAAGGAAACCTTATGCGACCGTTTCAAAGGCCTATGTAAACAATATCAAAACTACTATTTTTCACCATTTCATGGCCTACACTTTAAGCTTGTATTAGAAGCTTTACCAAGCTATATATATATCCAAGTATTTTGGTTGTTGCAAACACGTTTAAGAGGCCATTAATAACCTCATTCGGTTTACGTCACTATGACCCGGTTCTTAGTTTTAAATGTTCATGTCGGTTTACCCAAATCGACCTATTAAGGACTTGGGCAATACAAGACACTATTTTACCACACAAAAGGCATAATAACCATATTATCAACTCATTGGACACTTTTTTAACAACAAACATTGTACGGTTCGTTTCATGATGATTCGGTTCTTAGATTTAACTTTTAGTAAATCTTTAAATTCCCAAAATGCCCCTTATAAACAATCCTTCAATTTAGCCATCCATGGTGACATTACTTGATTTGATTCCATTGTTTTAGACGCAATGACTTGTTTGGGAACCTCTAAGACCTTACAGACTTAGATTTTCACCATTTTTAAGATTTTCTCTAATTTAGACAATCCTAAGTGCATTAGCGCGCATTAGACATGATTATAGAAATAACTTACCTAATTGGCACCCTCGCTTTATGTGGGTGGTTTTAGTACTCATATAACTTTGTCCAACACATTTATTTATCTAAGGACTTACCGACTGCGCTTGCCCCATTCTCATACCTTGGTGATTCCTCTCCACAATTTCCTTGGCATCGTGTGCCAGATTCTCAACATGCTTACCTGTGGAAGAGGTTCTTCGACACACATTATATGATTTTGGGATTCAAATGGTGACGCATCACCATTTGACCCATTTCATGAAACACTACGAATGCAACACTAGACCTTGGTGCTTTACATACTAATTAGGTTTTGAACTATTGCACCATGTTTTAATCCATTTAATGCATCTCTCACTTTGCTTACAACAATTCATCTCTTTAATAGTTATAAAAACAAGTTATTATATAACTCTTCGTGATTTGACCCGTTTGGTGAGTTCCACCACTTTAGTGTGATACATCACTTCATTGATTGTTATTAAGCTTATTTCCACTTGATTTCACTCGTCTAGACCCGCTTTGTGTGTTTCACCACTTGGGGTCCTACCCTTATCCCATTCATAATACTTATTCGATAATATGCAACACCTATATCATGAATTAAAGTCTATTGGTGTAAGTAACACTTACCTTGTATCCACTCTGATTGCCTTGCACTTTTAGGCTTGTATTTGCTTGACCCGTTTTGCTTGTTGATCCATTCCTTCCAAGCTTACACCTGGCTTGACAAGGTCGACCTTCACTATACTCATAAGATCGATTAAGTTAGTCATCATATCTAATGACTAACCCATCTCATAAGTTTATTCACACCATTAAACCACATTCTAGTCTTGGATTAGTTTGACTTCTAAAGTCAACTAGCATTAACATAGTCATGTGCACTAGAATATGGCAAGGTTTCTAATTAGGACTATCCCTTCATTTATCATATCACAATCATCAAATATAGTGCACATCCATTTCCTAATCATCATATGGTGTGACTTATCTTTTAAGTATATATTTCATGTTTTATATGCGAGTACTTCCATGTTTCACATTTATAGATATTTAGTTACTCGTTCTTTGCGCATCCATCACATGGTTCCACATTGATCGAATTGAACACATGTTTCAACTACGCATTTTCATAAATTCTTGTGCTAGTTTTACTTTCAAGCATTTTGTCAAACACCTTATGTGCATAGTTTTGCTACCCTTGAACTTACACCTTCATAGTTTGCTAATCCACACCATTTGCATAGTTTAACCTCATTGTGGGTTCAAATAATCTAATAGGGCTTTAATATGATAAATTAACATATCCTATTGAATCAATTCCATATATTCATGTGTAATTCATCCATTAGGTTAAAACCCATTACTTACACATAGCAAACAATTACAATTTCATATGAATCAACACATGTAACAATTCATCACGTTTTATAACATCTTTGGTTCTACAAACACATAGAAGCATATAGAAGCTAAGAAATCATGTTTTTATGTACACTCAAAGATCACCATCTTCCATTCTTCATGGATTTTGATGAGATAAAAAGGGTCTAGAGATACATTATGATGAATAGAACACTAGATGACCATGAATTCCATCATGCATTAGCAAGAACTCTTGATTTTAGCATGAATTTAGGGTTGAATTGAAGTAGGTCTTAAGTGTGTGTTTTTAGTGTGTAGATAACGATAAGGAGTGTGTGTTATCACACACTTTTCACTTTTAACCCCCATTTATTTCATCTTTGTTTAATTGTCAAATTTAGTCCCTCAGGTTTAGCCTCAAGTTTGTGTTAAAATGTAATCATTAACTAGATTAGTCTCTTGTAATGGGTTTAGCCCCATTTTTATTCGTTGATTAAAAACATTCACTTAATTATTAAATCCGTTTTTGTTATTTCCTATTAACGCCTAATGGCGTAATTAGGCGAAATGAAATTTCGGGGTGTTACACATCATTCTCCATTTTAACCCAACAGATTGGATATTTGCTCTTACAAAATATTGTTTAATAGGAATTTAATGATACATAAAAAAACACATAATGTTAAATAACATTTGATATTTCATTTTTTTTCTTCTTCTTTACAAAATACTAAATATGAATAGTAGTAATATAGCTTTCATTATGTTATTTTATAAGAAAGATTGAAAACGTTTTAATTGATGAGGGAGGCTAATGTAAAAAGGAGATTAACGTAAAAAGTATAAGAAGGATAATTAGCCGTGGATTAAACTAGATAATCAAGGGAACAATGGTAAAAATTAATGCGTCACCCCAATGTAAAAAAAACGATCAAAATCTCAAAAAATGGCAAACAACAGAACTCTTAGCACCTGGTGGTTTGCAAACAAAATTTTTTACCTAATGATGAATGATAACCGTAAAAGGATATACATGTGTGCAGAGAGTGTGCTCCGACACTGTACAAAGCCTGTACTAAAAAAATGCTTGTACTGGGTGTTCCTCATCTCAGTCAATCAACTGAGGTTGATAAGCTATTTGATAAATTAAAGAAAATGTTTAAAAATTATGAGCTAAGGGAGGTGCAGAGTTGGGAATTTGATGAAGAAAACTTTAAGGTGGCTGTGAAGTTTGATGATGGAGAGATAGAAATCTTCAACCCTAAGGAGATCTATTTCTCTAAGGATTTAACGTCTCCAAACCTACCTTCTCCGATCAGTAACAAACCCAATCAACCTCCGGCCATCCTTTAACAAACCCGACAACAACTAGTCACCACCTCTGACCACTATACAGACGCTACAGTGTGATATCCCTCTTTCCTCATCTCCTTCGACATCTCCGATAACCCACATTCCGTTACCCTCTTTCCTGGTCACCGCTCTACCTCCGTGACCAGAACCAAAGCTCGACGAACCTGTACCCGACACCTACACCTACACCCTTCCTTTACCGAACACCTTCGAGTCTGATGACCCAACACCCACCATCGATCTACACCATCTCCAGCCGACCTTCTCATATTCCTCTGATAAACACCCGAACCATCTCTTTATAATATCAAACCCCAAAGCTAAACATACTTATTGATATACGTTTAAATATACATATTTAAATCCCCGATTAAACTCCCAAGTTACGCGTTTTCGACCATAATTGCACGAATTCGGTACTTAACCGCTTCATATTTTATTTCAGGTTTTAAACGACGTCCCACGAATAAAGTCGAAGAAACCGGGCGAAAAACGGACAAGACGGAAAGTTTCTGCAAAATCAGCCAAGTCTGGAAATAGTGCACGGCCGTGCACCCCAGGTGCACGCCCGTGCGGACTCAGTTTACCCGGACACAGAGGAGCTGCACTGCCAGTGCGACCTGGCGTGCAGCTGTTGTTCTCGGGCACCCTGATCAGCACTGCCGTGCGGGTGCCCGTGCGACTCAAGTTCCCGGGTGCACTGCCAGTGCACCAGGCAGTGCACCATCAGCACTCGGCCACAACCAGACCCGCACGCCCGTGCACCTTAGGTGCACGGCCGTGCGGAATATCTAGATATTTCCAGGAACAGCCACTTGCCCACTTGCCCACTTGCACGTCAAATCAAGTTGATCGAGTGCACGGCCGTGCACTTTATGCGCACGGCCGTGCCAAAAATCAAACTTTCTATAAAAACAGAGCAGAACCCACTGATCAAATATTGGATCTTTGGGGGGCGATTTCTGGCGATTTTCAGGGCTAACGAAGTGCTGCATAGGCGTGGAACAAGCTCGGGAATCCATCCGTTCCATCCTTCATCATCCAATCCATCTCTTTAGCAATCTTATGGTTTGATCCTTTAAGCTTTCTTAGATCCAAATCTGATTTTGTTTGCTACATTGATGTTATTTTAGTTAATCGTACGCCTACGGGCAAGAACATTAGTAGTAGTTAGTAGTTAAAACAATCATTTGCGTGAAATCAAGTTTTGTATAAATTTGGCGTTTTTCATGTTTGAATCTTGATGATCATAATGCAACCTTGTTTCGTTGTTGATAGATTTGTAGTTGTGTTCGGATGACTTTGATGATTATCGAATGTGTTAGGCGGATTACTTGTTGAGAAAACCGTCCGTTTAATCGTCCGGTAGTAAACTAGTTAACTTGTTAATAAAGTTTACACCATGAAACTGTAACCGGGTATTGGTTTGGTTAAAGTCACTCGGATAATGATTATAAATGTTTACCGGCACGTAAAAGAGTTTAAAAAGCTTAATGGTGTTGTTATTAATCTTTGACACGGTTAATGTTTACCGGCACGTAAAAGAGTTTAAAAAGCTTAATGGTGTTGTTACTAATCTTTGACGCGATTAATGATCTTTGCTAGTTATTTTGGTAGAAATAGCGATCTTAGTAGATTTGTGTTCAAAGTTAGTAAAATGGAATAGGTTGTGAAATGCTCTACTTTATGCTAGTCTCGGTGGTCGTATTGTGTATTCGATATTGCTTTCCTTTGCTAGTGCGGTTGAGGACTCCCGAAAGGTGATACTAACCCTTCTTTAAAGATTCTCATGAGATCATATCAGCTGCGCGATAATAAACGACTTGAGGTGGCTAACGTGTGTATTCGCATTAGCTTTCCATATAGTTGTCATGTTAGGATGCCCGAAAGGGACACTAACTGTCGGAGAATGGGAATGTTGATCACGCCTTTATTTCTTATATAGATGACATGCTAGGATTGGCGTATTATAGTTTATATAGTTATATTTTCTATTTGGAGTCGTAGTTAAGTTATTTACATATGTTAGAATTAATTTAGCTATAAACAAACTCAACTTATCTTTTCCTACTGGTAAATCGGGGACAGAGTTTTAGTACTATTGCTCCGCGCGCGTCCATGGATCGATACTTGGTTCTTATCTGTACGTTACTACATATATGACAGGGTACACTTGCCCTATTGTGTGTGTTTTAATATTAAGGTCTAAACCATTTTTTATAAATATTAAAGCAAAACGTGTGTTAAAATCCATTGTAAAATATGTATAGTTACGCACACGTCAAGTTTTTGGCGCCGTTGCCGGGGACGCGACGAGCTTTAGGAACGAACCGAGTCAACTTTTTACCAGTGTACATGCTTGTGAATACTTGTTTATACTTCTTTGATTCGTTATTTCATTCATTTATTTGCACATATGATTATTTGATTATTTATTAGATTTATCTGTCTGTTGATATTTTGGATTGATTTAGATTGGTTCATAGGTTTGCATATATATTTGTTCATTTTTATGCTTATAAGATTGTTTGATTTGATTTTTCGTTCATTAGGATGTTGATAGATTTAATTTATTGAATATTGGATTAATTGGTTTGTCTATGAATTTGATTTGTTCGTAATTTGATTAATTAGATTTATTTGTTCGTATTCGGACTAATTATTAATTTCATTCTTTGTACAGTTTTAGGCTTAGTCTGCTTATTTCTGTTCATTTTATTGATTCTATTTGTTTATATTTGATTTTCTTGAATATATTTGCTTTCCGTTATTCTCGCATGAATTTATTGATTCTTTATTTCATTTATTTATTTTTCTGTCTTTTTTCGCCTTTTTGGGTTTGTCATATATTCGCCTGTTGCAACTGTATCATTCTTACATGCAGGTTGATGTCCACAAACCCTGGGTCTTCTGGTGATCTTTGTGACGAGGAGCTAAGGCGCCTGAGGAGAAGCGAGCGGATTAGACTTCATAAATTGCGTCTTGTTTCTGATATTCTTATTACTGCTCCTATTGTTGAGGTCCCAATTGAGGAGGCTAGGCACGATCTGGCCGACGACAACGGGTCGGACGCCCACAGCGACATTATCATGGCGGATGACGACATTCCGCTGAATGATAGTGGTCGTCCAGGAGGAGATGGACTCGCGCCGAGTATTGTCCGTCCGGCTATTTTGGCGGATCATTTCGAGATCAAATCTAGTATCGTGAATATGATACAAAATTCGGTGCAATTCGGTGGACTGGAGCACGAGGATCCAGGCCGACATATTGCTGCATTCTTAGAGGTTTTAGCCACCTTTAAGATGACGGGCATCTCCGATGATGCTATCCGTCTCCGACTCTTCCCATTCTCACTGCGGGACAAAGCCCGGACTTGGCTTCTGTCACAACCCGCAGGGTCGATCACGACTTGGGCAGAGTTGTCACAACAATTCATGCAGCAGTATTTTCCTCCTGAAAAGACACAAAAACTGAGGAATCGCATCATGACATTTCGTCAAGATGACGATGAATCATTATACACAGCCTGGGAAAGGTTTAAAGACCTACTCTTGAGTTGCCCGCACCATGAGCTTTCGAAAAGGCATTTGGTGCAAACTTTTTATCAGGGACTCGTGTATGCGTCTCAGGAACGCCTTGATGTATACGCAGGGGGAGACATCGGAACAAAGTCTCCTAGGGAAGCGTGGAGCATTATTGAGAAGGCGTCCCTAAAATCTAAATCCCGGCAGAATGATAGATCTAGGTCTTCATCTGCCAAGGCTGGTGTGCATGCCGTGGATAACTATACGGCGATTTCGGCACAGATAGCGGCTCTGGCTACGAGACTCGATAACTCTCAGCAACACGTAGCGCAGTCCGAATGTTTGTGTGTGGAGTGCGGGGTATCTCACGAGCCTGGCTCGTGTGCTCAGGGGGTAATGTATACAGGCCACGAGGAAGTGAACTACATGGGTAATCAAACGAGACCCCAGAATAACCCTTACAGCAACACTTATAATCCGGGTTGGAGAAATCACCCGAACTTCGGGTGGAGATCTGGTACTTCCAATCAGAACCCTCTCGGATTCCAGCAGAGAGCCGCCGCACCACAACAGTCCTACCAGTCCCAACAACCTTACCAGTCCAACCAACAGTCCTACCAGTCCAACCAACAGCCATACCAGGGTCGTGGTCAATCGTCCCAGCAGAGACCGAACCAATACCAGAACCAGGGCGCCGGGAGCAGCTCCCAGCAGCACGCCCCTCATGGTATGTCTAAGCTGGAGGAGATGATGTCTCAGCTCCTTACCAACACCTCTAATTCCAATCAGATCGCTGAGCAGCGCTACCAGCAGCATGAGGAGCGCTTCACAAATTATGAGGGAGAAATGAGGGGCCAAAAGGCATCGATGCAGGCCATAGAGAACCAGGTTGGCCAGATGGCGAAAATGATGTCTGAGAGACAGCAGGGTGGTCTTCCAGGCAACACTGAGCCGAACCCAAGAGGGCATGTTAATGCCATTATGACGAGGAGTGGTAAAACCACGGGACCAGACACATCGGGCTCACCACCGATCACTGAGACGGTCCAGACTGAGTCTTCGGACGAGGTGCACGCTAGGCGAGTCCCAGCAAGTACATCACAGCTACCGAAGCCAGTCACAGACTACACTCCTCCTGTTCCATATCCAGGTAGACTTAGGAAGCAGAAAGACGAGGCGCAATACGGGAAATTTCTCGAGCTGTTCAAGCAGCTACATATAAACATCCCGTTTGTTGAGGCCTTAGCACAGATGCCTAAGTATGCCAAATTCTTGAAGGACATCCTCACAAATAAACAAAAACTTGAGGACCTGTCCTGCGTTCTGTTGAACGAGAACTGCTCTGCAATTCTGCAGAATAGACTGCCCATGAAAATGGGCGATCCTGGTAGCTTTACCATCCCTTGTCTGATAGGTGATATGACTGTCAGTAATGCACTCGCAGACTTGGGGGCCAGCATAAACCTTATGCCTTATAAGGTTTTCGAGAAGTTGGATCTGGGTGAACCTTCACCTACCAGGATGAGTATTCGCCTCGCTGATCGTTCGATCAAGTATCCACGGGGGTTTGTAGAAAATATGCTTGTCAAGATTGACAAATTCGTTTTCCCTGTGGACTTTGTCATCCTAGATATGGATGAGGACTCTAAAGTCCCTTTGATTCTCGGACGTCCTTTCCTTAACACGGCAAGGACGATTGTTGACGTGGCTGCGGGCCAGATCACACTCCGAGTCAATGATGAGCACGTGACTTTTGACATTCAGAGGTCGATGCGCCATCCTGAGAGCCAAGACGATACACTATACTATCTCGATATAGTAGACCAGTGTGTTAGCTCTCATGTCAGAGGGGCTTGGGAGAGAGACGTTTCGGACACACATCTGTTGTGTGGGAGCCTAGATGGCATTATGCAGGAGGGCCATATAGATGAGCAGCCGGTCTATCAGATCGGTGATGATGGTTCCCAAAGTCCAGAGCGTTTTGTGGAAATTGAGCGAGAGGAAGAGGAGAAGGCGAAGCCGTCTGTTGAGGATCCACCGTCTCTAGAGCTGAAGGAGCTCCCGCCGCATCTCGAGTATGCATTTCTGGATGAGGAGGGGCGTCTACCGGTGATCATATCGTCTTCATTGACTGTGGAAGAAAAGAGCGAGTTGTTGAGAGTACTAAAACTTCATAAACGGGCAATTGCCTGGAAGATCGTAGACATCAAGGGGATTAATCCCTCTTTCTGTACTCATAAAATCTTGATGGAGGATGTCTACAAGCCTTGTGCGCAGCACCAGAGGCGTCTGAACCCGAACATGCAAGATGTTGTTAAATCCGAGGTGATTAAACTGCTTGATGCTGGACTGATATATCCCATCTCGGATTCTGTTTGGGTTAGTCCTGTGCACGTCGTGCCCAAGAAGGGTGGCATGACGGTGGTCACAAATGATAGGAATGAGTTAATTCCTACGAGGACCGTCACGGGGTGGAGAGTTTGCATTGACTATCGCAAGCTCAATGACGCCACCCGCAAGGATCACTTCCCGCTTCCATTCATCGATCAGATGTTGGAACGGCTGTCGGGGAAGTTGTATTACTGTTTCCTTGATGGTTTCTCTGGATACTTTCAGATCCCTATCGATCCTGTGGACCAGGATAAGACGACCTTCACATGCCCTTTTGGCACATTCGCCTACAGGCGTATGCCATTTGGGCTGTGCAATGCGCCGGCGACCTTCCAGCGCTGCATGGTTGCCATTTTTCATGACATGATCGAGGACTCCATGGAGGTGTTCATGGATGATTTTTCCGTTTTTGGGAGTTCGTTCGATCAATGTCTGGGGAACCTGGAGCGGATGCTTCAGAGGTGTGAGGAGACCAGTCTTGTGCTAAACTGGGAAAAATGCCACTTCATGGTGAAGGAAGGAATAGTCCTGGGGCATAAAGTCTCCCAAAGTGGGTTGGAGGTTGATCCTGCTAAAGTAGATATCATTTCTAGGCTCCCTCCACCCTCCTCTGTCAGAGCGATCCGCAGCTTTTTGGGTCATGCGGGATTTTACAGGCGATTTATCAAAGACTTTTCAAAGATCGCCCGACCGATGACCCGTTTGTTGGAAAAGGATGCACCGTTTGTGTTTGGTGCAGAGTGTGTGAAGGCATTTGGCCTTCTGAAGCGGTTGCTTGTTGAGGCCCCTATATTGGTGGCACCCGACTGGGGGCTGCCATTCGAGATTATGTGCGACGCAAGTGACTTCGCGATAGGGGCGGTCTTGGGACAGCGGAAGGACAAGCACTTCCACCCGATCTACTACGCGAGTAAGACTCTACATGATGCTCAGGAGCATTACACCACGACTGAAAAAGAGCTTCTTGCTGTAGTATTTGCATTCGACAAGTTTAGATCATATTTGGTGCTGTCGAAGACCATTGTCTATACGGACCATGCAGCGATCCGATACCTATTCAGCAAACAGGACGCGAAACCGCGCCTGATTAGGTGGATCTTGCTGCTGCAAGAGTTCGATATAGAGATTCAGGACAAGAAGGGTGCCCTGAATGTTGCTGCTGATCATCTGTCCAGACTCGAGCATGATGATGCCGAGAACTGCGCGTGGGATACCATTAATGACAACTTTCCCCACGAGTTCTTGATGAACGTCGAGTCGGTGGAAGATGTATCACCATGGTTCGCGGATTTTGCGAACTACCTCGCGTGCGGGATCCTCATCAAAGGATTGTCACACCAGCAAAAGAGGAAGTTTTTCGCGGACCTAAAGCATTACTTCTGGGATGACCCATTTTTGTTCCGGGTCGGGGCGGATCAGCTGATTCGCCGTTGCGTGTTCGGGGTTGAGGCGGCGCAGATCTTGCGCGACTGTCACGAGGGGCCTACCGGAGGTCACCACGGAGCGAATTACACTGCCAAAAAAGTGTTAGACTCCGGGTTTTATTGGCCCACACTTTTCCGTGACGCTCAGACACTGGTCGGTGCATGTGATTCGTGCCAGAGGGCGACGAACATATCGGCACGCGACCAAATGCCGCAAAATCCCATCCAAGTTTGTGAGGTCTTTGACATTTGGGGCATAGACTTCATGGGACCATTCCCCTCCTCACGGGGTAATAAATATATACTTGTGGCGGTTGACTATGTGTCAAAGTGGGTGGAGGCGCAAGCCTTACCCACAAATGATGCCCGAGTAGTAGTGAGGTTTGTTAGAGGCTTGTTCTCGCGGTTTGGTGCCCCAAAGGCACTGATAAGTGACCGTGGCACGCATTTCTGCAATGCGCAGCTTGATCGCGCGTTAGCACGTTATGGCGTCCAGCACAGGTTATCCACCCCGTATCATCCACAGACAAGTGGACAGGTGGAGGTCACGAACCGTGGATTGAAGCGAATCCTTGAGCGGTCGGTTAATCAAAACCGCAAGGATTGGGCTGACAAGCTTGATGACGCGCTGTGGGCCTTTCGAACTGCCTACAAGACGCCTATTGGGACGACTCCCTTTCGGCTGGTCTATGGCAAAGCGTGTCATCTCCCAGTCGAGCTGGAGCATAGGGCATTCTGGGCTCTTAAAACGGCAAATTTGGATCTTAAGACCGGCGGTGAGACCCGTTTCTTACAGATTCATGAGCTGGAGGAGCTTAGGCAGCAGGCCTATGAGAGCTCGATATTATATAAAGAACGCACAAAGAGACTGCACGACAGTCGCCTGAAAAGCCAGAAAGATTTTCAGGTGGGCGATTTAGTTTTGCTTTATAATTCTCGCCTGCGCCTCTTTCCTGGAAAGTTGAAATCCCGCTGGACAGGACCGTACACTGTTAAGGAAATATATCCATACGGTGCTGTCGCAATCGCAGATTCTGTGGGTTTGACTTTCAAAGTCAACGGTCATCGCCTAAAAGTCTATGTTGAAGGACCGATTGACCAAAACGTAGATGAAATCGATATCTACGCCCCACATGCCTCATAAAGTGTGGGGAAGTGAGTCTAGCTAGCGACTCGTTAATAAATATAGCACGGCGTGTATGGGCGCGCCAAAGGATAAATATGTAATTAGTGTATATATATCTTGCTTTATTTTAATTCTTAGTTTAACGTTGTTTCTAGTAATGTGCAGGTTCGTACCGGTTTTGAACAAAGCGGGAAGGAGCAATGGAGCGTGAATAGTTGACAAACAGGTTTAAATGGTTTAAAATGATGTTCTCGGACAAAACAGGGTGGCTGCGCAGCTGCAGGCTGCATTTCTGCAAGTCTGCAGACTGTGCACGGCCGTGCCAAAAATATGCACGGCCGTGCGGGCCTGGCTGACCAGCAAGCCTGATCAGCACAGGTGTGCAAGGGGGAGTGCAAGGCCACTGCACGGCCGTGCGACTCAGGCGCACGACCGTGCGGGCCCAAAAGCCCGGCCCAAATTCGTGGCTATTTAAGCATCTTTAACTTCAAAACCCTAAAGACTTGCACTCCCAATCTGCACCCGCGTTCCAAGCAGCCAAACAACCCGATTAATCATCTCTTTAGGCCTAAATCCTCAATCTTTTCCTTCCAAATCAACTAAGGTATGAACCCCTTCATAATATTGCACCTATTTTATGTATTTTTAGTTTAGATCTGTCGTACTTTTGATTTTTAGGGCAAGATTTGTGGGTTTTCTTCATAAAGTTTAATAAACCCACTAATTTTGGTTTGTTTTAGTTTAATGTAGTATAGTCTTTTGTTGTTGATGTTAAAACCGTGCACATCCAGGCCCAAATCACTGATATTATGAGTTTATTTGCAACCTTAGAGAGATTTGGGTGTTGTTGAGTAATTTTTCAAAAATCTGGGACTGTGCACGGTCAGCTGCACGGTCGTGCGCATGACCGTGCGGGCCAAAAATCATGCTGCACTGCCAGTGCAACCCGGTGTGCAGCATTCTGACCTGAAAAACCAAGCCTGCACGCCCGTGCACCATAGGTGCACGGCCGTGCATCACTAACAGATTCAGGTCAGAATGCGCGCAGGTCCGTTTTGGGCATCCGGGACCTACATTTTTTGTGTATACTAACAGCTGTATATTAATTTTTGCATGCAGATGGCTCATGATTTCCTCGGCTTTGACAACCGTGACAAAAAGGAGGCACCATGTATTGAAAAGTTCATGAAGCTCTGGGGTAGGAGGAACTCATTCGGTGTTCCTATTCGGCTTAACTTAGACCTACTCACCGCGCTGAATCAGCGTGAACGATATGATGGATTTGTCTCGCCCCAGATGGCGAAACTACTTAGCATAAACCAGCCTGTTTACAGAGAGATCACGATCGAGTTCTTATCATCCTTCTCCTACAAAAAACCAAAGGAGGGGGTGTATAAGGACTTCCATTCGAAAGACATTCGGTTTAGGCTTTGTAAAAAATGGTATCATTGGTCGGTTGCGAGACTGGGAAGGAAGCTGGGGATATATGAGCATTTAGAGACTGACTCTGAGGATTTTTGCGGGATCCACAGCTTCGTGGATAATGACGAGCGGGCCGCATTTTGGGCATCCATTGCCACTGGTGGACCTTATAATCTGAGGTCTGCCAAGGCCACCAGGATTAAGGACCCGTTACTCCGCCTCTTACACCATGTGTTCAGCCATACGATCTGTGGCCGAAAGGACAGTTCGGGGAACTGTCCCACTCCCGATCTTCTCTATATGTATCATTTCTATGAGGGTGCCCCGCTGAACTTGGCCGCACGAATGGCCGAGTTCTTTCTCACTGCTGGGGGCACCAAGGACGGGAGTGAGATCCACGGCGGGGAGTACGTCACCCAGATTGCGATGGCACTGGGAGTTCTGACCGACGAGGTCAGGGCCACGCTGACATGGGTAACTAATGGGGTTATGCTAGACTTTAGATCACTCAGGTCTCAGAACCTGCTAGCTGACACGGACGGGGGTCCACGACTTATTAGTCAGGATATTATATGGGACCCCGTGCCACCACAGGCCGACGAGGATGAGGAGATGCAGGAGCAGCATGCAGGAGGCGGTAGTGACCAGCCACACGACATTCCACACCACTCTCCTCAGCACTTCCAGCCCCAGGACCAGCAGTGGCCTCCAGACATCCCGACATACCCTGAGTTCTACCAGCGGTTCCAGGCGATGGAGCTGAACATGCACAACATCGGTGCAAGCCAGGTGGAGATCAGGCAGGACCAGCAGTACATGCGGTCCACTATGGATCGTGTACAGCAGGATGTGAGGCACAGTTTCGAGTACCTTTTCGCTGGGTTAGAGCAGGTGCATCCGGGTTATTTCAGTAACCCTCCCTCATTCCCTTATGGTGCTCCTGGCGACCAGCCAGGTAGCTCCGGTCAGCACCACGACGACGACCAGTAGCCACGGCAATCTATTGCATGCATGTGTTAGTACTTTTTATTCATTTTTGCAGTTCGTATTCGGGTCTGCGTACCCATGACTTTTTAGTTTTTGCTTTTGAACTATTTACTTTTCTGCACTTTAATTTTCAGTATATTTGCTTTGTTTGAATAATTGTGATGATGTACGGATGTGTTTGATATCTTTTGGTTTTGTCAAGAATGGTGATAGTGCAGGAAACGGCGAGCACCGGAATGGATGCTCAATGCGATCACCGTACTTTTCGAGTTATCGACTAAAGGGGAGTATTATTCTCCTTTTTCCCACTATAGATAGCTAATTCATAAACGCTTTCTATTGTCACATTGGGGACAATGTGAAGTTCAAGTGTGGGGAGGGATTATAATCGTGTTTGTCCTCTTGTATATATATATATATATATATATATGTTTGAAAAAAAAAAAAAAAAAAAAAAAAAAAAACTTTAAAAGGACATATATGTATATATTCTCATATAAACATCAAGCCTAACTAAATTTTGACAAAGATAACTCGAGGCGTGACAAACAGATGAGATACGAGCGTGTCATATTCGTACACTTGCACCCATTTCCTTCCGGTTACGTGAGCGTTCGAGCCTTAGAATAGATAACATTTCTTTGACATGCTTGCGAGTGTGCCGGATGTTTTGTGCAGTTTAGAACTTGTCACTAGTATACTTGTTTAGACCAGATACGTGTGAGATTGTACGAACATGATTGAGGCATTTAGGATACCCTTTTGATTTAGCCTTTTCTTTTCATTTTGTCTATTTCCCACACCTATATATTATCCACTAGTTAACCATGTTGAACCTATTCCCGTGTTTTTTCTTATTTACCACACCATTTCACCACTAAACCAAATAGCCTTTTTCTTTTAAACCTTTTTTGTGTTGAAGCTCGGTTTAGGTTATTGTTTGACGAGTTTTTACGTTGTAAATAGTTCATTTCGGGTATATATATTTAGAACCCGTTTGTTGATTATATTTCAGTTTCTGTTTAGTATATATATATCATAGATATATATATAAAAAAAAAAAATCCAGAAAAATAGAACACCCTAAAATAGGGTGAATTAGCAGTGATTCGAGCAGTTTTTAGAGCTTTAAAAGTTAAAAGTTTGTGTTTAGCCCGTTTCAAAAGAAAATTCGCCTATAATAGAATTCTTATTGTACAGTTGTAGTTGTTGCTATTAGTTAGACATAACCGCCGGGTTTTAGCCGATTTGTCACTTTAAATGTCCATTCCACACCCCTACCTTTGCCTAACATTACAACCCTTACAAGACCTCTTGATTTGTGCCTTTTCACACGTTAGTTGGTGAAGACTAGATCTTTTGACAAGCTTATGATATTGCACGATTCATTGTCTTGGCAATGGAGCGATTTACACATACACATTACACGTATGTATCATAAATAAAACCGAGTGTGTGTGAACATTGTGAGTCGTGTACGGGTTTGCGTGTTGGTAGATCGGAAGTGAGTCGTTGCTGTTTAGTTATCTTATCACCTGTTTATATACCTTTGTCGGGCTTGTCTGTTATCGTCTGTACAGGCTATATTTTGTCTTTGTTGCCACTTGGCGAGTTTTTCGTTTATTTCTGTTTAAAGTGTTTGCTTGAGGACAAGCAAAGTTCAAGTGTGGGGAGGTTTGATATACGTTTAAATATACATATTTAAATCCCCGATTAAACTCCCAAGTTACGCGTTTTCGACCATAATTGCACGAATTCGGTACTTAACCGCTTCATATTTTATTTCAGGTTTTAAACGACGTCCCACGAATAAAGTCGAAGAAACCGGGCGAAAAACGGACAAGACGGAAAGTTTCTGCAAAATCAGCCAAGTCTGGAAATAGTGCACGGCCGTGCACCCCAGGTGCACGCCCGTGCGGACTCAGTTTACCCGGACACAGAGGAGCTGCACTGCCAGTGCGACCTGGCGTGCAGCTGTTGTTCTCGGGCACCCTGATCAGCACTGCCGTGCGGGTGCCCGTGCGACTCAAGTTCCCGGGTGCACTGCCAGTGCACCAGGCAGTGCACCATCAGCACTCGGCCACAACCAGACCCGCACGCCCGTGCACCTTAGGTGCACGGCCGTGCGGAATATCTAGATATTTCCAGGAACAGCCACTTGCCCACTTGCCCACTTGCACGTCAAATCAAGTTGATCGAGTGCACGGCCGTGCACTTTATGCGCACGGCCGTGCCAAAAATCAAACTTTCTATAAAAACAGAGCAGAACCCACTGATCAAATATTGGATCTTTGGGGGGCGATTTCTGGCGATTTTCAGGGCTAACGAAGTGCTGCATAGGCGTGGAACAAGCTCGGGAATCCATCCGTTCCATCCTTCATCATCCAATCCATCTCTTTAGCAATCTTATGGTTTGATCCTTTAAGCTTTCTTAGATCCAAATCTGATTTTGTTTGCTACATTGATGTTATTTTAGTTAATCGTACGCCTACGGGCAAGAACATTAGTAGTAGTTAGTAGTTAAAACAATCATTTGCGTGAAATCAAGTTTTGTATAAATTTGGCGTTTTTCATGTTTGAATCTTGATGATCATAATGCAACCTTGTTTCGTTGTTGATAGATTTGTAGTTGTGTTCGGATGACTTTGATGATTATCGAATGTGTTAGGCGGATTACTTGTTGAGAAAACCGTCCGTTTAATCGTCCGGTAGTAAACTAGTTAACTTGTTAATAAAGTTTACACCATGAAACTGTAACCGGGTATTGGTTTGGTTAAAGTCACTCGGATAATGATTATAAATGTTTACCGGCACGTAAAAGAGTTTAAAAAGCTTAATGGTGTTGTTATTAATCTTTGACACGGTTAATGTTTACCGGCACGTAAAAGAGTTTAAAAAGCTTAATGGTGTTGTTACTAATCTTTGACGCGGTTAATGATCTTTGCTAGTTATTTTGGTAGAAATAGCGATCTTAGTAGATTTGTGTTCAAAGTTAGTAAAATGGAATAGGTTGTGAAATGCTCTACTTTATGCTAGTCTCGGTGGTCGTATTGTGTATTCGATATTGCTTTCCTTTGCTAGTGCGGTTGAGGACTCCCGAAAGGTGATACTAACCCTTCTTTAAAGATTCTCATGAGATCATATCAGCTGCGCGATAATAAACGACTTGAGGTGGCTAACGTGTGTATTCGCATTAGCTTTCCATATAGTTGTCATGTTAGGATGCCCGAAAGGGACACTAACTGTCGGAGAATGGGAATGTTGATCACGCCTTTATTTCTTATATAGATGACATGCTAGGATTGGCGTATTATAGTTTATATAGTTATATTTTCTATTTGGAGTCGTAGTTAAGTTATTTACATATGTTAGAATTAATTTAGCTATAAACAAACTCAACTTATCTTTTCCTACTGGTAAATCGGGGACAGAGTTTTAGTACTATTGCTCCGCGCGCGTCCATGGATCGATACTTGGTTCTTATCTGTACGTTACTACATATATGACAGGGTACACTTGCCCTATTGTGTGTGTTTTAATATTAAGGTCTAAACCATTTTTTATAAATATTAAAGCAAAACGTGTGTTAAAATCCATTGTAAAATATGTATAGTTACGCACACGTCACTTATCACCATTCCCTTCTCATACTCCCTAACGGCTTTTTTTCAAAAATCCCAATCGCCCCACCAGCCCAATCGCCCTCCCTTGCTCAATCGCCCCTGTCATTCGCCCCTGTTTATCTGTTACTCGCCACCCCACCTTGGCTACTCGCCTAAATTTTTTGGGCTACTCGCCACTTTTCAGATCTTATGTTATTTCATTATTATTATTATTATTATTATTATTATTATTATTATTATTATTATTATTATTATTATTATTATTATTATTTTTACCTGAATAATAATTGTAACACCCCAACCGATGGCGGAATCATCGAGGTGCCACGTAGTGACGATTGTTCAAAAGCACATGGTACTAAAATGTAAATATTATTGAATAAACCAGAATTGTCTTACATGGAAATGGAAAATACATTGTCTAAATGGAATGTAAATATTGAAATAACTGAATTAAAATAAAGCACTAAATGTCTCTGTTTAAAGCACTAGATCAAACTGCACCTGAAACATGTACAAAATAGATTTGGTCAACATATGAAATGTTGGTGAGCATTCCTAGTTTTGATATATATAGTAGGTTAAAAAGTTATACAATTCAAGTGCAAGCTACAGTGCAAATATGTAAACTATGTATCATACAAATGAGCGAAATCAACCCTGTGACTGTATAATGTACTGTATGAACTGTAGTGTACTTATCCAATAAATGGATAAAAGCTTAACACTGGCCACGGATTCTCCGATGAAAAAGGGGGAGAATCAATCTAGGCGGGTTGTCAATCCAAATAGCGCTATCCAATGTTAAGGTCGGCTTGTACCATGTTAATGATTTCATTAAGTACAAATGTAATCCACATGTATTGTCTAAGCATAAAGCACGTTGTAAGCAATGCACATAGTACTAGAATTGTATTTGTGAAAATGTAAACTTGTATTTGAAATTGTAATAGTGTACATGTAACACCCCAAAAATGTATAAAAGCAAAAAGGGGTAGGAATACTCACAGTTCACGTAGTAGTTTGAGATTTAACTGGATAACGAGATATGAATTGAGATTACTCCCAAATGATCAACCTAAAGTATTTGATAATGTGTGAGGGAAATAACTCTAAGATACATGTATTTCTAGGGCTTCGAATTGGGGATAAACGTTTATTTGATTAATAAACAATTTGTTTATTAAATATAAGAAATTTAGTAAATAAATATATAAAAGTCTCTTTGTACAATTTTAAGATGAATATAGTCACAACATAAGGTTTTAAGTATGAAAATAATTTTTATAAAATTATTTTCTTGAAAATAGAATATTTAATCTAATTATTTCAAATTGTCAAAATATGATTTTAATATCCAAAAATATTAAAATTAGAGAATTCTTGAATTAAAAATTGTATTTCTGTTCCAAATGAATAGAAATAATTTATGTAAAATTTTGGTACAAAAATATTGTAAAATGAATTTATTATGAATTATTTATGATTAAAACTAACAAAAATTAATTAAAAATATAATATAAACGGTTTTTCTGAAATAAAAATATTTTCTGGAATGTTTAAGAATATACAAGTTTAGGATAATTTTTGTGAGATTTAATAAAATCGTTTAGATATTTTTATAGAATTTAATAAACATAAATGAATAAACTTGTATTATTAATAAAATATATTAAATAAATCATTTTTGAAAAACTAAAAATTGGATGATGAACTTTATCATTTGAAGATCACATAATAATTTTTATAGAATTTATAAAACACGTTTAGTATTTAAAAACGATTTTAAAATATTAATAGGTAAAATATATAAATAAAAGGGTTTCAAAAAGAAAATGTTGCTTTGGCCATGGCTCGAACCCGCGTGGCCTTTGTTGAGGGGCAGCAGTCTATACCAGCTGCTCTGTATCACATTTTTGTTTATAATTGATTTCAAAATATATGTAAACAAAGCATCAATAAGTCATCTTCCCCATTCATTACCCTAAGAACCCTAGAAATCTAACCCGTACAATTAACCCGTTACAGGCCCTGATAATCAAATAAAACAGAGGGCTTTGATTCGGAACACGACAGTAAATATGGAAATGGATTGAATTAAGACTTACAGTGTGGAAATCCTTCAAGAACGTGGGTCAACCGAAAAGTCAAACGTTTGCTAATGATATAAACGGGTGAATGAGAACGTAAAGTGATGGTGGGGTTTTCTTAGTCGCACCCCTGTGGTTAAGATGGCATGCTCAATTTATAGTGCCATGCTCGTTTTGGAAGGTTTGATTGTTTGACCAAGAATGGTCAAGGTCGAGTAACTTATGCTCATTTAGAGCTGGAATTGCGTAATCTAGGTGGTTTGATTGCGTCAATCATGTTGCACCTATTATGTTTACTAATAAAAACTTTGATTACAAGTCAATTGAAAGAAGACAAGAAAAAAAAATAAAAAAAAAGGAAAGCTGCGTAACAGTAGCAGCAAGGAAGAAGGAAGAAAACAGATCCGCGTTTATATGGGGTTAAATACATTAATGGTTGGAATATAAACCAAGTGTGTGTGTGGCTCAATTGGTTACATGGTGTGTGGTTGTGAGCGCTTGAACCGGCTCCCTGCCCGGGTTCGAGTCCCAGCAGGAGCAAGGTTCTATATATTTTTTTTAAAAAAAACAGATTAAAGGGGATGGGCCGGATCTCTAGGCTGTTGTGGGCTCCGAAGTATTTTTAAAAAAAAGAAAACTAAATGGGCTAGAGGTGTGGGTCTCATATTAGGTTCATGTTGTTGTTGGGTTTGGTTTAGTTAAAAAAAAAATCTTATTATTATTATTATTATTATTATTATTATTATTATTGTATAATATATATATATATATATATATATATATATATATATATAAAATGAAAAAGTGACGGATGTCACAATAATATTATTAGTATTGATCTATACCTATAATGATATAATATTTGTAATCCCCTAGTATTAATAACAATATTATCATATTACTATTATATTCGACCTTCGCGTGATAATGATAGTAGTATTACCTATAATATTTATAATTAAAATAATAATACTTTTAACTCCCCCAAATCCGGCTCACCCAAGTTTCTTGGCTCATTCACAATTGTTGCGCAGTCTATAAACGTGCGCAACCAAACCCAATGCCTTCTTCTCGAAGGCGTCGTCAGCATTCTAGTATTGTGGCCGGTCCTTGCATTGCTGATGCAACACAGTTGTGCCCCTTAAATTTTTTTCACTCGTGTAAATTTGGTTTTTCAAGCAGCGCCCGACTACTTGCCCACCTAAAACGTGACCATTTAGGGTGGGATGATGGTAGGGCCGTTCTGCGTAGCGCAATTTCTGAGGATCCAGACCTTTTTCGGGAGTTAGGGGGAGCCTTGAGGGGTATTAATCAGTGGTTGTGTGCACGGTGCATGTCCCTGCATGCTCTCAGCAGGGGTTGTCATCACGAAGACGGTGTAGTGAAGTTCTCCCACTCTACCAATAGTGTCGATGACTTCATATACCTACACACGCACTAACGACATCTCTTCATGTACATTCCACCGAGCCATTGTTTTCACGATATGATTTTTGGATCTGGTATTGGAAATCAGAAAATCATATGGGTTTTATAGAGTAAAAAAATTCAGTCAAAACGGAAATCTTACCGTTGGGGAATTTATAATGGTTGGAAAAAATTATATTCATAGATTGTTAGAAATTTGAAAAGACAACGCGTTAAACACAAGTTGCATTTGATTCAAAAATTAATAAAACACAAATTATGAACATAGTTTGTCCAGTATGAATTCTCACATAAAATGAAAGTATGATTACAATATGCATTGTCATTTCAAACGCAAAAAGAAATTTAGTTCAACATTTTAAACGCAAAAATAAAAAAATAAAAAAACACCAAATTAAAATACAGGGACTGATATGAATTACATGATTCATATGCCATATTTTCTTAAGACGCAAGTTTAATTAACAATAAGATAAATGTTAAAATGCCTCAAACTAAAAGTTGTATACAAAATATTAATAAACGCAAGTACAAATTCAACTTAAACGCAAGAACATGTGTAAACATAGATTCAATGCATTAGTTGATACTAACAAAAATAGCAGATCATGGTATAATATTAAGGACACAGTTATTATTATAATAAAACGCAAATACACTAAAAAATCCAGTACGAACCTAACCCCTTAACACTTCATTAATTTTCAAACCATCACTTCACACAACAAAAATTTTGAATCCTGAAAAAAAAAAAGAAACAATTAAAACAACTGAATACAACAAGAAAATCAATGAACTGATGAAAACGATTAGGATTTATATTTACGACTAAAACATTGGGATTCAAAAATACCTTCAAAAACATATTCAAAATGATGGATCGTTTTATCTGTATAGATGTATTTGATTGGTCATATTCGTCAACTTCACCATCAGAATATAGAGAACAAAAATCTAATTTAATTTGACTTTTTAACGCAGTGTTAGGGTTTTGAATTTTGTAATTTTTGAAATTCAAATACGAATAAAACGAATGGAGCATAATTTCACATATGGCAAAAAAGTCTATTCTACCCCCTATTTTGGAAAACTAAATACGAGGTAATCAAAATAACCATCATTCACATGTATGGTTACTGTTCCTTCTTACACTTTGTATGTTAATATACTTTGTACCGTAAACTTTCTCTTAATTTACTACTTATTATACAAGTATAAACCAAGCTAGAACCCAGGTTTACTTTTGATACACATGACATAACAAATGGTCAAACGGCATGGGATTTTCACATGTTTTATGTGTTTAATAGCCTAAGTTATAATGACATTCTTGAATTTAATCCACATTTTAGTTGATTGTTACTTACATGACCTGATTCATTTGACATACCACCTTATTATCATATTTTACCTAACTATAAAGAGAAGAAAATTAAACAAATAATGATTATGTAATATATTATTAAAGTGTAAATCGCCATGCTTTTGAGAGTTATATCTGATCTGGTTTGGTAATACGATTTTTTTATATGTTTAACACTAAGGGTTGAGTTATTCTACAAAGGCTACAAAAAATAAGAAGGTGAGAAGGATATAAAAAAACACAATAGATCATGAAATATGACACAATGAGCCATATAATATAACATAGTGCCAAAAAATATAGCACAATGCTGAAAAAAAAAGACACAATGAATTGAAAAAATGACACAGTGATGAAAATAAGAAAAAGACACAATGATATAACACATATTCTAAAAACTACAAGCTAAAACCTCAAAAAAACAAAGACCTAAAAACTAACGTCGTAGGGTTCGATAAGACGATTCGAATGCCGCTTGAATGAGTTCAATCGGAGTTCGTTTGATACCCTTCTTACGACTTCCTATTTTTCTTTCACTGTGTATTTGATCCTAACCCTTAACACTAAAACCGAAACTAATCAAACTATGGGTGTCAAGTGTGTCGGGTTGGTGGGTTGAAAGGTTGAAATGTGCAACCCGAATCCGATCCATACTATTATTCGTGTCAAAGATCTCAATCCTAACTTACACATACATAAATTTGGGTCAACCCGAACATGACTCATTTAACCCGTTTTTTTATAAGCGGGTCGTTAGGATTTAAAGTTAGTAATATATATATAGGGAAAGTATAATGTGAAAACTCAGTTGAGTTAAAGAAACTTTAAAAACTCATTTTATGGCTAAGATTTGTCCACGTCTTCCTCATTTATGATAGCTGAAAGCGCATTTTGGGTAGACAACATAATCCTCTCTCCTCTCTCTTCTGCTATTATATGTCATATCTCTCTCTCGTCACAAACTTTCTCTACTATATTCTCACTTTTCTCTTGCCAAATATATTCCAGATTCAATTTCTCTCATATTTTTTTGTAATCATCTCTCTTCTTATTTTGATTTAATCTACCAGTTCAGGTTAGAAATCTAGAGAAAACACTTTTGTAGGTAGGTAGATTGACGATAGGTTGAGCCCTGACAAGCAATTTTGGTGACCGACAACAACCCTAAAACAAGAAACCATGGATGAAAGTTGTGTTGAAGAGAAGACGACCCTCAATCCAAGATCGTAGATCCGGTCGTTTACAAGTGAGTTTTTTAATCACGGATCTATTTTTTTTCGTCACAGATCTGGTTACATCTCTTGTTCACTTTGTTAAATTTTTCATCACAGATCTGATTACATATCTTGTTCATTTTGTTAAATTTTAAGGAATTTATATGGGTTTTTTAAAGAATGTTATGGATATGTTCACATTTTCATTTGTTTTAATTTCTTTTTCGTTTTCTCGTGTAGAATTCAGGTCTGTGGATAAAATTTGAGTATCTTTTAAATTTTTTAATCTCGTATTTTTTTCTTCACTTCTAGATTTTTTTTGTCATCAGTATAAAAAGTTGTATCCAAAAGTATAGATAAGGCCGTAGTTAAAGATAGACATAAAACTCAAAAAATAGATAATGTGTAGATTTAATGTTTTTAGTTTTTAAAGAATTCATAAGGGTTCTTTCTTATGGATATGTTTTTTTTAGTTTTAAAATAGTGTTATGGATCTGTTCACATTTTCATCTTTTTTTTTTATATTTTTTTTTTCTTAAGTTCACTGTTGGTTTTTTTTTTTCTTATTAACTTGTAACCATCTTTTTTCTTTATTAAAGGTTAGAGAATTTCATCTAATGGTTGTGTTAAAAAAAACGTTTGTGTTTTTTTAAAAAGAAATGTATGGTTAGAGCAAAATATGTTTGTAATTTAATTTTGAGAAAAAAAAATATGTTTGTTTTGTGTAGTTAAAGAAGATGGTTCGTGATTCATGAAGAACCTTTTTATATTGCCTAGGAGTTATTTTTTGATAAACTTAAATTATTTCAAGATAAATGAGTCTATTTTTTAATAAAAAATGGAGCTTATAAGTTGTAACTTGTGGTTCAAAATCTTTATATTTGTTAGATCATTTTTCTAATGTTTAGTTATGATTTACTCCTCTGTTTACTCTTATGCAGATTGGGGTTCTTGATGAAGGACAATGAGATTGTTACAATGAATTTTTTTATATGGAACATGTTATTGTATTTTTAATATTTTTTTGTTACAAATGTATATTTTGATCATTAATAGATTGTTATTATGTTGTAATACAGTAACACAAGTTGTAACATACTAAAGTACAAGTTATAATACACTAACAAAAGTTGTAACACACTAAAGTATAAGTTGTAATACAGAATTATATTTGTATCGTTTACATTTCTTTTTTACATCTGTAACATAACAGCTATATCGTTTATTTGCTATTTTTATATGACACGTATTATGTAACATTTAAAATACATATTTAACATTCTTAGTTACAAATGAATTGGTAATAATGTAGACTTATAACATTGTAGCATTCTAACAAATGCTATCTAGAAATGTTACAATGTAGATAAATACAAAAGATGTATAAAATATGTTACAACGTAACACAAAAGTTGTTACAGACAAATCTGTTAACATTTTAAAAGTAAAAAAATGAATTAAAAGGTAAAAGAGAAGAGAGAGGAAAAGGACTCAAGAATAAAAAGAAGAGGGAGGAAGATCTTTTTTATAGAGATTGTAGACTTTGAAAAATGTGTATAAAGTATAAAGTTCTTTATGGCAGTTACAATTTTATGGCATGACTCTTTTGCCCTTATAGTCCTTTTTCACATCCTTTTTCTTTTTAATTATAAATGAAAAATGAAAGAAAAAACATAGGCCATTGATCTTAGCAAATGAATGGCTAAGATGTAGTTTTCAGAGTTTCTTTAACTGGATAAGGTTTTCAATTTATCCTCCCCTATATATATATAAGGTTAGGATCCGTTGAGAAATTGATGAGTTGTGAGAACTCGACGTAAAATGCGAATTTTTTTGTACACTGTTGTAAAATTTAAAAAAAAATACATTAATTTACGTCAAATTACACCGGTGTAAGGGAATATATATATATATATATATATATATACTAGTGGGGTGCCCGCGCGTTGCAGCGGGGTGACATATATTAAAACACATAAATAAAAAGAAAGGCTAGTCAAGTTGAAACAACATAAAAAAAAATATGTAATAAGAATGCTTCAATACAGTAGTCAATCCATACATAATAAATCAACCACAAACAACAATTGATGCATAACTATCTCTTTCTTTGTGTGTTAATATGAATCATGATTGTTCTAAACTGTGTAAATATCAAACCCATATTTCTTCGGCCTCCCTCAACGCGTTCCGAATATCATCAACATCCCCTTCATCCCTTGTCCCTCCGGCCCTGCACAACAAACACATTTCAATTGCGCGTTGCTGCCTAGTTTTTGACAAGCAACTATAAAATTATTGCTAGGTCAATAAAAATACCTTAATTTTTAAATAATAGATAAACTTATATCCAATGTCATTATAAATATAATACTTTATTACCTACTCTATTTGGATTATGCTTTAAAATTGAAAGTAACAAACTAACAACACAATAGCATTCTTAGCCAAACATAAATGATACATAAATGATAGTACATAAATGGAATAATGGAAATAAATAATCCCAACTATTGACTAGTGGCCAATAATAGTCTCAACTACGAAAATCACCAATAGTGGTCCCAACTTTTGACATATTGGAATATAATGGACCCAAACTAACGGAGGTCTAACTCCGTTAGTGTGGTGCTGACGTGGCATGCCACGTAGGATGCCACCTAGGATGCCACGTATGATCATTTTGCCACCTAGGATGCCACATCAGCATCACACTAACGGAGTTAGACCTCCGTTAGTTTGGGTCCATTATATTCCAATATGTCGAAAGTTGATACCACTATTGGTGATTTTCGTAGTTGGGACTGTTATTGGCCAATAGTCAATAGTTGGGATTATTTATTTCCATTATTCCTACATAAATTCACATGGTTCATCTAATGCTATTATCCTAAAATTGGGAAGAAAAGGTAAAAACCATGTATATATGCAGCATCTTTCAAGAGTTGAAGCTTTTTTAAATTGTTTTAAGAAAATTTAATTTCCTGAGCTTGATCCTTGTGAAGCTTTTGATAATTTCCAAAGCCTTGGTTCATCCCTTGTCCCTCCGGCCGTGCACAACAAACACATTTCAATTGTGCGTTGCTGCGGTACTCACATTGAATACAAAAAAAATGTATACAATAGTTTATGCAATGTACAAAATATGAATCTACCATTCTAGACTAAAAGTGGGTTTACTACGCCAAGTAAAATCGAAAACTTAAAAATAGAGACGAACAAATCGAGACTCGATTAAGCAGGATTTAACAACAATCCAGTTAACAACCATCAACAATCACGAAAAAAAATTAGATATTATGATCTAAACGAAGCAAAAGAAAAAATAATGCAGATAAGATGGTATACCTTGACGGCTACACGCTTTACTTTTTATACAAAAGATCGAGTAGAAGCAATTAGACAAAAGGGATGCTTACTTGCTTTGTTACAGAGAGGGTGTCGAGGGAATGAAGGGCGATGATGATAAACAGGTCTTGCTTTATAATACATAGTAGGAGAACAAAAGAAACGATTAATGGCTACCCATCTTCTTTATAATTATTAATTGAATCATTCACATTAAGTTTTATAATGAAATTGATGATGGGTTTTATTTCTCTATTATGATGTTTTAATAATGAAACTTAAGAAGGGGGTTACATATGGAGAATGATAAAGTGTGTGTATTACTTATAAATACAATAAGCTTTACATCTTGTACACAAGGGTATAAAAGGAAGAAATAGGGTAAAAGTTATGAGATTAGACTTATGGCTCTTGATATGCCATCTTAAAATGGTGGTAAAATGACTATCTTAACCATCTCTCCTCCTTGATAAGGTAACATAGATATATTGAAAAGTATTAATAATCTCAAAAATGGATTGGAAATTACAAGTATAGCTTAAAATAATAAAAGGAAGAATTATAAAAGTAATTGTTTTAAATACTTAAACACGTTGAACACGTCAACCCGGTTTTATGTGGGTCAATCAAAACTGACCTGTTTTTTAAAATAGTTTAACTCGAACCCGACCCTTTTAAGAAAATCGTTCTTGTTACCTACTTAAAACATGCGTTCATTGTTCTTTTAATAAAAACCCTAGCTCCTAAAAAATAGGAGGGCGGCGACGGCGAAAAGGTTTTCTCATCAGAATTTCGCATGGCGGCAAGAGAGAAGTACAAGGAGAATACATGGTACGATGTCCCCGCAAGGAAAGGAAGACGATCGATGCAAGGAGAAGCTACGAAACAGAAAGAACAAGTCGTAACAAAGTTCTTTGTGTCCAACCTTCCGGGAGGATGTGCATCTTCGGATCTAGTGGGAGTGTTGAAGGGGTTTGGTAACATTCAGGCAACGTATATCGCTAGAAAGTTCGACAAACTTGGTAAGCGTTTCGGATTTGTGTCATTTGTTAATGTGAGGGATCCGGTGGGATTAGAGGCTGATATGAGAGACGTTTGGATTGGGTCGTACAAACTGTTTATCGCTTTGGCTCGGTTTGTTGATGGTGAGACGACAAACGGTGGGTTCCGGCGAACGAGGTGCAGGAAAAGACGACTCAGGTTAATGATGGGGCGGAGATGGAACCAAAGGATGATGTTAATACGGCTGAGAAAGATACTGGAGGGGGTAGATCGTTTAGAGATACGTTGTTGAACATAGAGCCGGTGAGATCGGAGAAGTGCATGGAGGTGGCAGTCGAGTCGAAGGTTCAAGGGAAACTTCCGTGGGATGGATGTAGTGTTGTGGGTAGGGTGATGGATTTTCTGAAACTGACCAAGCTTAGGGTGTGGCTTGACTTGATTGGTTGTGCTAAGGTGGGAATCCGATATGTTGGAGGTTTATGGGTTATGTTGGTGTTTGATTCGGACTTCTGCATGGATGGTTTTCTACGTTCAAAAGACGTATGGAAGGTTTGTTTCGAAAGATTGGAGGTTTGGGATAGCCAGATAATTCCGCATGAACGAATTGCATGGCTTAAAATTTATAGTTTACCTGTTGCTCTATATGGTAGTGACGTGGCTAATGACATTGGAGCTAAATTTGGTGAGGTGATTCAAAAGGAGGAAGTAAATGATTCTGTGGTGGATTTGACATTTGTGATGGTTGGAATTCTTTGTGATACAGTGAATAGAATAAGTAGAGTTATTGAGGTAACGTGGAGGGATGTGAGGGTTGAAGTTTTAGTGGAAGAGGAGGGTGGTGAATGGGTGTCGGAGTGTGTGGAGGAAGTATTGGTTTGCTCGGAGGAGGACACCGGGATGCATGCTGATGAAGGCACGACTGTTATGAATGAGGATATGGTGGACAGGAATGTTGTATGTGATAAAGAAAATGCAAATGGGGAGGAAGGGCAGTTTGGTTGCTATGATGATCTTGGGGGGGGGGGGGGGAAGTAATAGTGTGGGACAGAAACAGGTTGAGGATACAAGGCTTAATCAATCTTTGGAGGATGGAGGTGGCGAGGCTGTGGTAAATAAGGGTAAGAAGGCGAAAGGTTACCGGAAAAAAATGAGAGCTCAGAAATCTCCTTCGCCGTTGGGTCAGGAGAGACCGAAGAAACGTGCTAGGGAAGGGGATGATCCGTATGATTTGGATAGATTCATTTGGGCGTTAAATGGTGATGGGGGTGAGAAAGATAGGCAGGTAGAACAGACGCCGGGGTTGGATTCTGCGGTAGTGAGGGAGGAAATGCCGAACCATCATGAAGATAATATTAATAATACTATTGTTGTAGATGGAGAGGTGTTAGAAACAGTGAGTCTTGGCAAGGTTTTAGGTGCCGAGGACTTAGACAAGTTTGAAGTTTCGGTGGCTCAGGTCATTTTAGAAGAAGGTTTTCAATCGGGTTATCAATGAATGTGTTATCTTGGAATGTTAGAGGACTGGGTTCGATAGGTAAAAGTACGTGGTGCCGTAAAATGAAGACGGAGAATGAAGTTCGTTTCGTTATGTTACAGGAGACTCAATTTGAATCGCTTGAAGGGTTTGATGTCAGTAGGTATTGGGGTTTGTCTGAGTTCGAATATGAGTATGTGGATGCTTCGGGTCGCTCAGGGGGTCTTATTTCTTTATGGGATCCAAAGTTATTTGTTAAAGATGTTGTTAGGAAAGAAAGGAATTTGCTTTTTATTTCTGGGCATTTGAAGTGTAATGGTCGAAGGGTTAATTGGTTATATGTTTATTGTCCTCAACGGTTACAAGAGAAGCGAGCGGTTTGGGAACTTATGAAAGGCATTATTACGGTTGATGGTGGGTATTGGATAGTTGGGGGGGGGGGGACTTCAACTGTGTTAGAGATCGAGAAGAGCGTAGAAATTCTAGATTCGATGTTGTATCCTCGAACGAGTTCAATGAATTTTTAGATGTTGCGGGTTTGTTTGAATATAGCCTCAAGGGTCGCAAATACACATATATGGTAGGAGATAAATTGAGCCGTATCGATAGAATTTTTGTAGACTGGACGTTTTATAACGAGTGGCCGAATGCGGAGTACCGGGCGTTGGAAAGGGATGGATCGGATCATTGCCCTCTTTTGTTGAAAATTGAATTTCGGAATTTTGGAGCTAAGCCGTTTAAGTTCTTTAATTCTTGGTTTCATAGAGATGGTTTGGATGATATTGTTAATAGTTCGATGGCTGAGCTCGATTTGGACGGTGAACCAGATGTGGTGCTATTGAAGAAGTTCAAGATTCTTCGAGATAATATAAAAAAATGGATAGATAAAGTGAAGGTTGATGAACTGTTGGAAGAGAATGTTTTGAAGGCTGAGATCGCTGACTTAGAGATTCTTTTGGAGTCTAGAGATTGGAATGAAGAGGAAACTTGGGTGTATGAGGAGGCGAAGTGCCGAGTAAAACATTTGGAATTCTTGAAGTTAAAAGATTTGAAACAAAAATCTAGAGCTCGGTGGGCTAAAGATGGAGATGAGAATTCTAGATTTTTTCATTGTCACACCCTCAAATTCCACGTGCGGGGTTTTACCGCGAGGCGCGTGACACACCAGGATCTCAGTCAACGATCACAATAAACATACAACAAACATGCATTCATAATTATATTTAAAACCAAAATATCATGCTTTGAGCTGTAAACCAGCAGCGGAAGCATTCTTGTTTACAACCAAAAGACATATCATTGTTTACAAGACATTGTTTAATATGTTTCAAAATAATAGACGCTGTGCGTGACTCCGTGCGCCTAGTCTGATAACCGCTACCTTAGCGACCTGAGAAAACATGCCAAAAATGTCAACATATAATGCTGGTGAGTTCACAGGTTTTCTTTTATAAAAGAGTTGTCACAAGTTCACAAAGATCATTCCCGTTATACTATGTCATAAGAACGTTAGCTAGACGTTAAGTGATCTCACTACTACGGTTGGGAACCCATTACTGAACATGAACCAATAGACGAGACCAGCCCAGACGACTGGGCTACCGATGCCTCGGTAACCCGATAGGTAGAGACAATATGCACCCGCCCGGCCCCCGGCCGTCGGGTGGGGCTTGTGAGGCCACAATAGATCTATCCACATTTCCCTCGTTGTGCATTCCCGCACATTCATGGTTTCCCCCTGGGACTTTCCATAAAGACCGTATAGTACATAAAGTGCCCATAGTATAACCTGTCCTTTAAATCGTTCGTACAAAGCATGTTTCTCCCCCCGAAAGTCAAACAGTAAAAGTGGGGCTGTGAAACTCACCTCGGTTTACGTTACTTGAAAACAGTTAAGAAGTTAAGCTATGATAGCCCCAAATAGCGGCGACCTATCATAAGATGTGTATAAGTACCTGGACTAATAACCCGTGGGTTAACTAGTCCCCGAATGTCCAGACCGTGACCATACGTTGGAAAACACCTTTAACTGTTAAACCGACCGTGCTAGACAAGACCCGACATCCCATTGGTGACCCGACATTCCACGTATTAGATAAGTACAAGACATCATGCAACATATGCAATTAAACACTTAGCACGCGCAATAATTCACCCAGTCTAGCATGATATCCGTTTAACGCATAATCAGGTCCGAATACGTCTTGCTAAGTCATTGGGTGCATCCCGGGGTTCCTAGCATGTTCCTAGGTGTCAAATCGTGTTTCGGGATGTCAAAACGCGTTCACAACAGCAGTTCATGCGATTAGGAAGGTCACACGTGAGTAGGCATCAGCCTACAGGCGATTAGAGGCCTAATCGCCTGATGTATCAGGCGAGTAGGGCCCAAATCGCCTATAAGTCTGCATAATCGCCCCCAGCTCAGGCGATTAGGATTCCTAATCGCCTGCAGCTGCTGTGTAACGTAATTTCGCGCGTTTAACCCTCCAAATCAGATCCGAAACATGCAACGACACCCAATATCAAACCTAAATCATTTACCAACCCATTTCAAGCAAAAACCCCCGACATATCACTGATCTAGCATGTTCTATGCAATTATTTCCTAAAATGGCAAAGTACTAGGTTTCACCTACCAACCTTATCTTTCCTTAAATGGAAATAATCAGATTTCAACCTCTACCAACATGTAGATCATCAAACCTCTGTTCTAACATCTTCCTAGCATCAATTCTAACAACTTTACATCAACAATCATAGCATAATTATCCTAAATCTTCAAGAACATACAAATGGGTCAAAATATGCATTTTCTTCAAAACACCACAATAATGGCTAAGATTCTAAGACAACCTTCCTAATAACCTCTACATAGCAGAAGTACAATCATATCTTGAAAACATTCATGTTAAAATCACCAAGAAGACCAACATATGCATGTAAACTTCACATATAACAAACATTAAGGTGTAGACTTAGTTTAGGACTCTTTTGAAAGGTTTTTAAAGACACATTTTGGTAAAACAAGGTCTGGAACTTTGGGGAACTCAAAATAACAACTTTACAAAGGTTAGGGATGAAGAACACACCTTGGATTTTGCTAAAGAAAGGTGTGTAAGCTTGGGGATGGTGATTTTTGTAGCAAAAAGAGTTCCAGAGGTGTTTCAAGGTGTGTGGGTGGTTTGGGAGCAGCTAGGGTTGTTCTAGAGGTGTTTGGGGAGTTAAGGGTTCTATTTATAGGTGTTTTGACCCGAGCCCTGCTGTTCACGCGATTAGGAGCCCAGATCAGGCGAGTAGGGGCCTAATCGCTCCACTGTTCACGCGATCAGCCTCCTACTCGCGAGTAGGGGCTCTAATCGCCACTGTTCACGCGATTAGGCCTCTACTCGCCCCATTCCCCTTGTAATCGCTTACTGTTCACGCGATTAGGAGTCCCCCAGGCTCTTAATCGCCTATAAGGTGCTGGAATGGGTTTTTGGCGCGTTAAACACTATTTTAACATATTTAAACACGTATTCACATACCGATAAGTCACATAATGATTCCAGACATATAATGCATGATATCCAACACGTTTACATCCGTTCACCAATTCCCGGGACTCGAGACTCGTGTGTGCATTAGACCCGGCGATTCCCCGAATCGCCGATCCTTGTACCCATAGTTATGGACCGACTTCCGATGACCCCGCGGATCATCATAACGACTCCCGATGATTCCCAGAATCATCATACCGACTCGACTGACCCTGTTAAGGACGTAATATGCATGACTCTCTAAGGTAGACTTACTAGTTTAGTCAACGTTACTAACCTGAGTTTGCCGGGTGTCACATCATCCCCCTGTTGAAAGAATTTTCGTCCCGAAAATTGCCCAAGGCCAAAAAGGAAGAGACGAAAGAGAAGAAAAATTTTCCGGTTGCCACATCATCCCCCTGTTGAAAGGAATCTCGACCCGAGATTCATTCAGCTTCCGCAGAGACATGTCTTGATTCGAACGCGCGCTTAGGAAATAAATGGGGATACTTAGCCTTCATTTGATCTTCCCGTTCCCACGTGAACTCCAGTCCACGATCAGAGTTCCAACGGACTTTAACAATGCGGATTTTACTCCGACAAAGGCTACGGATTTTATAGTCAAGAATTTCAACCGGTTCCTCCACGATACGTAGACGATCATCCACCTTGATCTCTTCGAGAGGAACAACCAAAGATTCATCCGCCAAACACTTCTTCAAATTAGAAACATGGAAGACATTATGAACATTACTGAGCTCAGCCGGCAGATCAAGCCTGTATGCTACCGGTCCAATCCGTTCCAGGATTGCGAACGGTCCCACATACCGAGGATTCAATTTGCCCCGCTTCCCAAAACGTATAACGCCCTTCCATGGGGATACCTTCAATAAAACGCTGTCGCCAACCTCAAACTCCAAAGGCTTGCGACGACGATCGGCATAGCTCTTTTGACGATCCCGAGCCGCTGCCATGCGGTTACGGATTTGTACGATCTTTTCGGAAGTCTCGTACACAAGTTCCGGGCCGGTGAGTTGACTCTCACCCACCTCGGCCCAACAAAGAGGAGACCGGCATTTCCGCCCGTAAAGAGCCTCGAACGGAGCCGCCTTGATGCTAGAATGGTAACTGTTGTTGTAGGAGAATTCCACCAACGGTAGATGACTCTCCCATCCCTTGCCAAAATCGATCACACATGCCCGGAGCATGTCTTCTAGCGTTTGGATTGTCCGCTCACTTTGACCGTCAGTTTGCGGATGATACGCTGTGCTCATGTCTAACTGAGTACCCAGAGCCTTATGCAAAGACTTCCAGAAGTTAGAGGCGAACCGAGGATCACGATCAGAAATAATAGAGACAGGCACCCCGTGCCGAGAGACCACTTCTTTGAGATATAACCGTGCCAGACGCTCGAGACCATCGGTCTCTTTGATAGCGAGGAAGTGCGCAGACTTTGTCAACCTATCGACAATTACCCAGATCATGTCGCAACCACTGGGCGATTTCGGGAGTTTGGTCACAAAGTCCATCGTAATCCGCTCCCACTTCCACTCGGGGATTTCAGGCTGTTGCAGAAGGCCGGATGGCTTTTGATACTCGATCTTGACCTTGGCACAGGTCAAGCACTTGCTCACATACGAAGCCACGTCCGCCTTCATGTTCGGCCACCAATAAAGTATCTTCAGGTCTTGATACATCTTATCAGAGCCAGGGTGAATAGAGTACCGGGACTTGTGAGCTTCATCAAGAACGAGCTCCCGCAAGCCCCCAAATAGAGGAACCCAAATACGTTCAGCGAAATAGTGTAACCCATCGGATCTGAGTTCAAGGTGGCTATCAGCACCATGCATGGTTTCAGCTTTAAGGTTTTCCTCCTTCAAAGCTTCTTGTTGCGCTGAACGGATTCGATCAGGTAAGCCGGAATGGATAGTGAGCTGAAGAGCCCGAACACGACGAGGTTTGGCCGTTTCCTTCCTGCTCAAGGCGTCTGCGACCACATTCGCCTTGCCAGGATGGTATTTGATAGCGCACTCGTAATCATTAAGAAGCTCGACCCAACGACGCTGTCTTATATTCAACACCTTCTGATCAAAGATATGCTGGAGGCTCTTGTGATCGGTGTAAATAGTGCATTTGGTACCGTACAAGTAATGCCTCCAAATCTTTAAAGCAAAGACCACCGCACCCAACTCCAGATCATGGGTAGGGTAGTTTTTCTCATGAACTTTGAGCTGACGAGAAGCATAGGCGATGACCTTCTCGCGCTGCATCAGTACACAACCAAGACCCCGGATAGAAGCGTCACAATAAACCACAAAATCGTCCGTGCCCTCAGGCAAGGACAAGATAGGGGCAGAACAGAGTTTAGCCTTTAACAACTGGAAGGCCGACTCCTGCGAATCACCCCAGTTGAACTTTCTGTCCTTCTGGGTAAGCGAGGTGAGGGGTTGAGCGATCTTCGAAAATCCCTCAATAAAGCGACGGTAATAACCTGCAAGGCCTAGGAATTGCCGCACCTCAGATGGCGTCTTTGGTGCTTCCCAGTCTTTAATGGCTTCAATCTTCGCTGGGTCAACGTGAATTCCTTTCTCATTAACAACATGACCAAGGAATTGAACTTCACGCAACCAGAAGCTACACTTAGAAAACTTGGCGTACAACTGTTCCCGCCTCAGGAGTTCCAAAACAAGACGTAAGTGTTCCTGGTGGTCCACCTCGTTCTTGGAATAGACTAGAATATCATCAATGAAGACAATCACGAACTTATCAAGATAAGGCTTGCAAACACGGTTCATCAGATCCATAAAGATGGCAGGTGCATTGGTGAGACCAAAAGGCATGACCAAGAACTCAAAATGGCCATAGCGAGTTCGAAAGGCGGTCTTCGGAATGTCAGCTTCTTGAACCCTCAACTGACGGTACCCCGACCTCAAATCGATCTTCGAATAGAAACTGGAACCCTGAAGCTGGTCAAATAAGTCATCGATGCGAGGAAGAGGATAGCGATTCTTGATGGTAACCTTATTCAACTCCCGGTAGTCGATACACATCCGTAGGCTTCCGTCCTTCTTCTTGACAAACAAAATAGGGGCTCCCCACGGGGATGAACTGGGTCGAATGAAACCCTTCTCTAACAGCTCCTGCAACTGGTTCGATAATTCCTGCATCTCGGGAGGTGCAAGACGATAAGGGGCACGGGCAATAGGGGCCGCACCCGGAGCAAGTTCAATACCAAATTCGACCTGGCGATAAGGCGGAAGACCTGGTAAGTCTTCAGGAAATACATCGGGAAAATCACGGACAACGGGAATATCTTCAATCCTCTTCTCTTCTTCAGACGAAACCGAAACAAGTGCCAGAATGGCAGAATACCCCTTCCGAAGATACTTGTAGGCTTTCATACACGAAATGATACTCAACGGGACCCCGCTCTTCTCACCGTGCACCAACAGAATTTCTCCATCAGGGAGAGGAAGTCGAATGACTTTATCAAAACAAACGATCTCAGCATGATACAGGGACAACCAATCCATACCCACGACGACATCGAAACTACCCAAGGACACCGGCATAAGATAAATAGGGAAGGAATAACCCGACAACTCAAGGTGACACTCCCTAAGGACGTGCGTCGCCTCGACTTTCTTACCATCAGCCAATTCTATCAAGTACTTAGCCTCTAAAGGTGTAGGTACCCTATCAAGCAATTGACTAAACCCAAGAGATATAAAACTCTTATCGGCACCAGAATCGAATAAAACCGTAGCATAGCGATTATCGAGGAGAAACGTACCAGTAACAGTGTCGGGATCCTGTCGAGCACCACTTGAACCGATCACGAAGGCGCGAGCATTCCTGCCTCCGCCCCCATTGTTTCCATTACCCGACCCATTCTTCCCAGCTTCACCCTGTTTCAACTTGGGGCACTCACGCTTGTAGTGACCGAGTTCACCACAGTTGTAGCACCCCTGTTTGCCCTGGTTTCCCTGGGGAGCAGCAACAAGAGGAGCCGGAGTAGGTGTAGCAGGCGGGTTCCGGTTACCCTGAAGGTTAGCCCTGCAATCCTTTGCCAGGTGCCCATTCTTATGGCACCTGTGGCAGCGGTTCCGGTCCTCACAACGACCGTTGTGGTGAAATCCACACCGGTCACACTTTGGCAGCTTCCCAGTATAACCCCCCGGTTTCTGTTCCGTCGACGATCCCCCAACATCAGACTTCCTCACCTGCTGAGGCTGAGCCGAACTCGAGCCTTTCCCCACGGCTTCCCACTTCCGTTTGTTAGTCTCAAGAGCCTTTACAGTAACGCCTCGAGGAGGCAAGACCCCTTCAGCCACCTTCATGTTGGTCAGCCTATGAGCAGACCGAACCACTTCAGCATAAACAGTGGGATTACCCGCAGCTACTAATCCCGCAATCTCCGGTACCAACCCGCCAATATAATGCTCAATCCTTCGATATTCCGGTGTGTGCAGATCAGGGCACAACACCGCCAACTCATTATGCCTAGCAGTGTAAGTTTCAATCTCAGAACCCACCATCTTATGATTCCAAACCTCATGCTCGAGCTTCTGGATCTCATCCCTCGGGCAGTATTCCTTTTTCAGCAGCTGAGTAAACTCTGCCCAGGGCATGGCATTAGCCTCCCCAATACCCAGGGTCTGGGTGGTGGAGTTCCACCAAGTCAGGGCTTGACCCTCAAGGGTCGCAGAAGCATACTTCACCCGGTCGCCTTCCGGGCAATTGCACATCAAGAAAACCGACTCAATCTTCTCTAGCCAGCGGAGCAGTCCCACTGCCCCTTCAGCTCCACTATAAGTGTGGGGCTTACAATCCATAAACTTCTTGTAAGAGCAACCAGGTGGAGGGGGATTGACAGCACCACCTGGGACAGACACATCGAAGAAAATCAAGAAAAGATACAGTACCCCAGAACAAGTCAGAATAGGTGAGAACTGACGTACCACCCATCGCGTTATGAGCGGCTTGGAACGCAGCCAAAGCAATATTCACATGCTGCTGCATCAGGTTATCCAACTCCGCCTGGGTCATATTAATGTTCCCACGGCCACCACCGCGGCCACCACCACGGCCGCCAGCACGGCCGCCTCTGCGACCTCCACGAGCTCCTGACATCTTCTGTCACAACATGAAACAAAAGACTCAGGCTTGCCCGTGATATAACCCAATTAAGAATTTCAAGAAACTAGACCGAGCCCAGCTCGGGTCCATCCGTTCAAGCCCAAAGCCCGCCAGGGATCCCATGCATCACAGTTTATGATCTCGTGTGCACCCGACATGATAAACTGTTCCACATGGCCCTCCAGGCGCGCTTTAAGTTTGAAGTTCAGGTCACCGAACACTAGCGCCCAATCATGGTATTATCATAAGTATAGTACAAGGTAATATGCATAAGAACGAGCGTGTCTATTAGGGCATAGAGGGGAGATGTCCAAATCCTTGGACAGATCTCAAGAGTACGCCGAAGCTACCCCAATGTACACCGCCGTCAAGAAAGTTCAATAGTATTATCGTTCGCCGCCGAATTATAGTAAGGACGAGTCAAGAAATAGGATGATAAGGAGTAAGCAGATGATGTAGCGTAGTAGATGATGACACCGACACCCCGATAAGTCATATTGTTACCCACTTGCTAAGACTCGACTAATTGTGACCGTCTAGTGTGTGCGACTCAGTTATAGACTAGACTCTACATGCAGTCCTAGTTCACTATAACCGTTGGCTCTGATACCAATCTGTCACACCCTCAAATTCCACGTGCGGGGTTTTACCGCGAGGCGCGTGACACACCAGGATCTCAGTCAACGATCACAATAAACATACAACAAACATGCATTCATAATTATATTTAAAACCAAAATATCATGCTTTGAGCTGTAAACCAGCAGCGGAAGCATTCTTGTTTACAACCAAAAGACATATCATTGTTTACAAGACATTGTTTAATATGTTTCAAAATAATAGACGCTGTGCGTGACTCCGTGCGCCTAGTCCGATAACCGCTACCTTAGCGACCTGAGAAAACATGCCAAAAATGTCAACATATAATGCTGGTGAGTTCACAGGTTTTCTTTTATAAAAGAGTTGTCACAAGTTCACAAAGATCATTCCCGTTATACTATGTCATAAGAACGTTAGCTAGACGTTAAGTGATCTCACTACTACGGTTGGGAACCCATTACTGAACATGAACCAATAGACGAGACCAGCCCAGACGACTGGGCTACCGATGCCTCGGTAACCCGATAGGTAGAGACAATATGCACCTGCCCGGCCCCCGGCCGTCGGGTGGGGCTTGTGAGGCCACAATAGATCTATCCACATTTCCCTCGTTGTGCATTCCCGCACATTCATGGTTTCCCCCTGGGACTTTCCATAAAGACCGTATAGTACATAAAGTGCCCATAGTATAACCTGTCCTTTAAATCGTTCGTACAAAGCATGTTTCTCCCCCCGAAAGTCAAACAGTAAAAGTGGGGCTGTGAAACTCACCTCGGTTTACGTTACTTGAAAACAGTTAAGAAGTTAAGCTATGATAGCCCCAAATAGCGGCGACCTATCATAAGATGTGTATAAGTACCTGGACTAATAACCCGTGGGTTAACTAGTCCCCGAATGTCCAGACCGTGACCATACGTTGGAAAACACCTTTAACTGTTAAACCGACCGTGCTAGACAAGACCCGACATCCCATTGGTGACCCGACATTCCACGTATTAGATAAGTACAAGACATCATGCAACATATGCAATTAAACACTTAGCACGCGCAATAATTCACCCAGTCTAGCATGATATCCGTTTAACGCATAATCAGGTCCGAATACGTCTTGCTAAGTCATTGGGTGCATCCCGGGGTTCCTAGCATGTTCCAAGGTGTCAAATCGTGTTTCGGGATGTCAAAACGCGTTCACAACAGCAGTTCATGCGATTAGGAAGGTCACACGTGAGTAGGCATCAGCCTACAGGCGATTAGAGGCCTAATCGCCTGATGTATCAGGCGAGTAGGGCCCAAATCGCCTATAAGTCTGCATAATCGCCCCCAGCTCAGGCGATTAGGATTCCTAATCGCCTGCAGCTGCTGTGTAACGTAATTTCGCGCGTTTAACCCTCCAAATCAGATCCGAAACATGCAACGACACCCAATATCAAACCTAAATCATTTACCAACCCATTTCAAGCAAAAACCCCCGACATATCACTGATCTAGCATGTTCTATGCAATTATTTCCTAAAATGGCAAAGTACTAGGTTTCACCTACCAACCTTATCTTTCCTTAAATGGAAATAATCAGATTTCAACCTCTACCAACATGTAGATCATCAAACCTCTGTTCTAACATCTTCCTAGCATCAATTCTAACAACTTTACATCAACAATCATAGCATAATTATCCTAAATCTTCAAGAACATACAAATGGGTCAAAATATGCATTTTCTTCAAAACACCACAATAATGGCTAAGATTCTAAGACAACCTTCCTAATAACCTCTACATAGCAGAAGTACAATCATATCTTGAAAACATTCATGTTAAAATCACCAAGAAGACCAACATATGCATGTAAACTTCACATATAACAAACATTAAGGTGTAGACTTAGTTTAGGACTCTTTTGAAAGGTTTTTAAAGACACATTTTGGTAAAACAAGGTCTGGAACTTTGGGGAACTCAAAATAACAACTTTACAAAGGTTAGGGATGAAGAACACACCTTGGATTTTGCTAAAGAAAGGTGTGTAAGCTTGGGGATGGTGATTTTTGTAGCAAAAAGAGTTCCAGAGGTGTTTCAAGGTGTGTGGGTGGTTTGGGAGCAGCTAGGGTTGTTCTAGAGGTGTTTGGGGAGTTAAGGGTTCTATTTATAGGTGTTTTGACCCGAGCCCTGCTGTTCACGCGATTAGGAGCCCAGATCAGGCGAGTAGGGGCCTAATCGCTCCACTGTTCACGCGATCAGCCTCCTACTCGCGAGTAGGGGCTCTAATCGCCACTGTTCACGCGATTAGGCCTCTACTCGCCCCATTCCCCTTGTAATCGCTTACTGTTCACGCGATTAGGAGTCCCCCAGGCTCCTAATCGCCTATAAGGTGCTGGAATGGGTTTTTGGCGCGTTAAACACTATTTTAACATATTTAAACACGTATTCACATACCGATAAGTCACATAATGATTCCAGACATATAATGCATGATATCCAACACGTTTACATCCGTTCACCAATTCCCGGGACTCGAGACTCGTGTGTGCATTAGACCCGGCGATTCCCCGAATCGCCGATCCTTGTACCCATAGTTATGGACCGACTTCCGATGACCCCGCGGATCATCATAACGACTCCCGATGATTCCCAGAATCATCATACCGACTCGACTGACCCTGTTAAGGACGTAATATGCATGACTCGCTAAGGTAGACTTACTAGTTTAGTCAACGTTACTAACCTGAGTTTGCCGGGTGTCACATTCATGGTGCGATTAATAGCAGGAAAGTGTCGAATGGTTTTACGGGTTTGTTTATAGATGGGGAGTGGGTGACTAAGCCAAAAATGATTAAGTTGGAGGTTCTTCGGTTTTTTAGAAACAAGTTCGTGGAGGTAAATCCGATTAGACCAAAGCTTAATTGTTATGGTTTGAAGGTTCTCTGTGATGAGGAGGCGGCTAATCTTATTCGACCTTTTGAGGAGAAAGAAATTAAAGAAGCGGTTTTCCTATGCGGTAGTGATAAAGCTCCTGGCCCTGACGGGTTCAACTTCAGGTTTATTAAGAGGTATTGGGAGGTTTTCTCTAATGATTTGTTTCTTATAATGAGAAATTTTGCAGCTACAGGGAATATTAATCGGGGAGTCGGGTCTTCGTTCATCACTTTAATTCCTAAAGTGAAGGATCCGGTCAACCTGGGGGAGTATCGCCCTATAAACTTGATAGGGGTGGTGAGCAAGGTGATATCTAAAGTTATGGCGAATCGGTTAAAGATGGTAATGGATAGTATTATTAGTGAGAATCAATCGGCGTTTGTTGTGGGTAGGTATATTCTTGATGGGCCGTTACTTACAAGTAAAGTGCTTACATGGGCTAAGAGGAGTGGGACCGAGTTATTTCTATTCAAGATTGATTTCGAAAAAGCCTACGATAACGTGAATTGGGGGTTTTTATTATCGGTTATGCGTCAGATGAGGTTTCCGGATTTGTGGTGTGGTTGGATTGAGGGCATTCTTAAATCAGCTCGGTCTTCGGTTCTCATTAATGGTTCGCCAACTTTCGAGTTTAATTGTGGGAAGGGTATTCGTCAGGGGGATCCAATATCGCCTTTTCTATTTATTATTATCATGGAAGCTCTGTCGGGTATGATTAAAAAGGCGTGTGATGTTGGGGTGTTTCATGGGGTTGGTCTTCCGAATGATGGGCCGGTTGTTTCTCATTTATTGTATGCGGATGATGCTATGGTAATGGGAGTTTGGTCGGAAGAGAATTTTAAGTGTCTTAGACGGTTGTGCGTGTTTTCCACATGTGTTCGGGCCTTAGAATTAATATTCATAAGTCCACGTTATATGGTGTGGGAAAGAGTGTAGAAGAGGTGGGGAGTAAGGCGAGTGGGATGGGGTGTAGGGCTGGGATCACGCCTTTCATTTATCTTGGGATCCAAGTTGGGGCAAATATGAGTAAGATTAGTAATTGGGAACCGGTGGTGAATGTTTTTAAGAAAAGGTTGACGAGTTGGAAATCGAAGGTATTGTCTATTGGCGGCAGGTTAACTCTTATAAAATCGGTCTTGGAGAGTTTACCCTCTTATTATTTTTCTATGTTTAAAGCGCCGATAGGGGTTATTAATACGTTGGAAGGTTTAATAAGAAGATTCTTATGGGGTGGTGACGAGGTCAATAAGAAAGTTCATTGGGTGGGTTGGGATATGGTGACTAAGCCTATTAATAAAGGTGGATTGGGTATTCGCAAGCTTGTGGATTGCAATAACGCTTTTTTGGTGAAGTGGTTGTGGTGATATAAACATGAAAGTGGTTCCATGTGGAGAAGAGTGATAGATGCTATTCATGGGTCCAAGATGAAGTGGGACACTTTTCCAAACAATTCTAGGTTCTCTGGTACGTGGACAAAGATGGTAAAAAGTAGTGCGAGATTGAAGGTGGGAGGGGTTAGTAGTGTGGATATGATTTGTGGGATGCTTGGAAACGGAGAAGATATTCATTTTTGGATAGATGTGTGGGCTGACGAGAAACCATTGAAATACTTATTTCCAGATTTATTCCGTTTGGAAAAACAAAAATGGTGCAAGGTGCGAGATCGGGTTAGCAGAGGAGAGGCTGGTCAGATGATAACTTGGAATTGGAAGAGGAGGCCCAACTCGGTGGCGGAGGCCCAGCAGTTGCATAATAGTGTGAATTTGGTTGGGCTTCAATCATTGGGCTCTAATAGGGATACTTGGATTTGGAGTAATGGTTCGGCCCCTGGTTTTTCTGTGGTGGAAGTGAAGAGGTGGTTGGACTCTAATATAAATATTTCAAGTTTTGAAGATTATATTTGGACTAAATGGCTGCCTATCAAATGTAATGTTTTCATGTGGAGGATGCTTTTGGATAGGATTCCGACTAAAAGGGCCTTATTGAGAAGAAATATTAATGTTGGGAGTTCGCTTTGTATTATGTGCGAAGACCAAGAAGAAAGCGTAGATCACTTATTTACAGGGTGCATTGTGGCGAATGGTGTGTGGAATGGGATCGCTAGTTGGGTCAAGCTTCCTTATTTTTATTTTTTTTCGGTTAAGGATATTTTGAAGATCGTTTCGTATTCGAAGTGGTCAGGGGCTAAAAAAATGGCGCTACAAGGTATTTTGGTTCTAACTTGTTGGCGGCTTTGGAAGGCAAGGAATGAGAAAATATTCAAAGATACTAGCAGGAATGTCGCAGATATAGTTTCGGATATTAAAGCGCTGGGTTTCATTTGGTTTAATAATAGATGTACTAAGGGTTCGGTGGGTTGGAACGACTGGAAAAATTTTAGTATTGATGTGATGTAATTGGTTGTAGTGGGCTCTCCGTCTTGGAGATCCCCCATTTGTTTGTTTGTGTTTAATGAAATTTGTCTTTAAAAAAAAAAAACCTAATTAAAACATGCAATTTTTTTCATGTTGAATTTGGGTTATGTCAAGAATTTCCACTCTTAAATCAAACAATAAATATTTTTTTAATGGTAAATTTTTTAACACTTTAATTTCATCTCACCTTGCATTTGTAAGGATTTGAACCCACAACATCACATTTGTAAAATGTAACAACATACTACTAGACTAAGAAGTCACGGGTAATCTGAAAACTGAGCCGGCTGTTAATTAGGTACAAAAATTTTTGTCTTTTATTTAAAGGATGCTAACACAAGTTAATCCGAAAATCAATAAAAAAAATAACTAATTCTTTATATACAATTATATATAAGTTTATAGCTCCACTAAATGAATAGTGTTGCCACAACTTCTTTTCATTTTCCTTTTTTTTTATACAAATACTTATTTATTAATAAATATATATGATTTTTTAATAAATCATAAAATGGGTTGGTGGTGGAGTGGTTTGTGGTGCATTTTTATTCCCCAACGTCTCAAGTTCAAAAATGGGAACGGTAAGGTTTTTTTCTCAAACACTTATTTATTAATAAATATATATGATTTCATAATAAATCATAAAATGGGTTGTTGGTGGAGTGGTTTGTGATGCATTTGTATTCCCTAAGGTCTCAAGTTCAAAATATGGGAAGTGCAAGTTTTTTTTTTTTTTTTTTTAAAGGTTCAAACACTTTTTTAATATATGCTTTCTATTGTTTAAGATCTTAGGTTCGAAACATGGGAATGGCAAGGGGTGAGTCCATTTTTTTTTTATTTACAACATGTTATTAAGTAATAAATACAAATATACATATGTTTGTGTGAGATGTTGTTTTTAAATTATGGTTGGTAGTTACTTGGATGATAATAGTTTTTAGTATTTTGGATACGACAAAATTGTAAGGTGCGCAACGCGCGCCTTTAAACACACTAGTTTTAATTTATACAAATTGTTAAAAGACCAATAAATTATTACCTTTTCTTTTATGACATCTTGATCTTGTCGGATACTATGTAAAAAATTATCTCTGTTTATGATTTTTAAAGTTAACTTTATATCGATGTTTTACCATGAAAATTTGACTTAAATCCGTCTAAAAGTGGCTTTCCTACATTGTCGGAACCTTTTTATGAAAATATTACGAGATCGAACAGCAGTTTCTGAAGTGAGTTATATGTATACGGAAGGAATAGGCTAGAATAGTTTCTAGTAGTTATTCTATTCCTATTCAACAGTGCGTTCCTGAAAATTGTGGTCGGATTGAGTTATGAAAAATGTGTCCCTTAATATTAAGCCTTAACAAACTAAATAATGCAAACTATTTTTTTAAACAATGATTAAATTAATATCAATAAACATATCAATGACCTAAATGACAAAAGCACAATATCACAATAAGTTAATGACATGTCGTAATAAGCGAATAGCTAATTAACTGAGGATGAGTGAAGCTCTCCTAGCACTCTTGGTAGCAAATTGACGGATTAACTCTTCACAGTTTATATTATCCAACATTTCGTTCTCGATAACTATCATCACAATTCCATAAAGCCTTTTTTTATTTAATTTTTTTTTTTTTTAACTTAAATGGGCTAAGGTTTCATGGGTATTTGCTAATGAACTAAGGGTTAAGTTATTTAAGTAGGCTAATAGGTTTGAGTTTTAGACTTTAAAGTTACTAGTAGGTAACCCGCGCGTTGCGGCGGATTCGACAATACGCAGTAGGAACATGATATGCATCAGACACAAGTATTCTGCATGTATTTTAACTGAGTCTCTTTTCGCCTTTCAGGGAGATAGCATGTCCTTCTTCACTCGCAATATTGCTAATGCAAAAAGAAGATCACCAAATTGTACTTCAAATGCATTGCTAAAGGAGTTAGATTATATGATTGTAAACAAACATATAATATTGCCATTAATAATATTCCTTTTTGGAGTATTAAAAATATACATTTGGGTAAAACTATGTATATGTTATGAGAAATTTGAGCAAGTTATTCTCTTTTGAACGCATTTGGGTAAAATCGTAAAATACTACTTGTAAATGTAACCTCTAAATATAACAGTGTCAATAAAAATTAAAATATATAATATTCAAAACTCAAAACTCAAAACATGTAGGTAGGTTTCACTCTTTTAGCCCTACACTATCATAAGGATACAAAAATTATGTCGCTTTCTGTTTAACTACCTGAAAATTAGGGGTGATCATATGAAAACCGATAACCGAAAAAAAAGCGAACCGATAACCGCACCAAAAACAACCGAAACCGAATTAACTGATCGGTTACAGTTAATATATGGCCAAAACCGAACCATTCGGTTACAGTTTCGGTTTTCCCTTCTTCCCTAACCAAAATAACCGAACCGATAGTTATATACTTCAGTATTTTTCATACATACATCCATGTATTTGGAACATATTTCATATATTTCCGATATATTTCATGTATCATTCATGTATACTATTTGAAATAATCTTTTGTGTAACTCATGTATTTTTCATGTATATCCATATATTTGAAGCATTTTTTATTTGTTTCCTCGGTATTTCATGTATTTTTCTTGAAAGGTTTTCATATATATTTGTATTCTTGAAAACGATCCAAACACTTTACTAATTACTTTAAGTTTATAATTTTGCACAAGTTTTATGTGTGGATATTAACCGAACATAACCGAAACCGGATCGATAACCGACATATTAGCCGAATTAACCGAACTGACGTAACCGATCGGTTTCGGTTATGGTTTTTCCTAAAATCTAACTTCGGTTATTGGTTTCGGTTATATGTAAAAACCGAACCGAACCGACGTTTGCTCACCCCTACTAAAAATTATGGGACTTTATGATGAGAGAATCAAAAGCATCAACATCGCTAACATTTTTTTTCTTTGTTTGCCATCATCTATAGGGTTAGGAGTAAAAGCAAGTTTATTGTAGTGAAAGAAGAGGTGAACTCAACTGGACTTCTGTATAGTAACCTACAAATTCCGTGTGCTTCTCATTAATTTACCTATGATTAATCCTAAGACATGTTCATACAATAATTATTAACTAAGCATTTTTCAAGTGGATTGGAGTATAAACAAGGGTGTATCACAAAGGTAGATACAAAAATAATGAATGATAACTTGATTGTGAATTTTTGATAATTTAATGAAATAAAGTTACCCCATAGGAAGATGTAATAATTCAATGTAGATACAAAAATAATGAAGGATAACTTGATTGTGATTTTTTTATTATTTAATGAAATAAAATTACCCCATGGGTATTTAGGGAAGAAAAGTGGTAAAATTTAGAAAATTGTAAAGAAACCTTTGGTATACCACCATCTTAACTTTGGACAATTTGGACATATTTGTCCATGCTTCCTCTTTATAATGTAGTATAGATAATAAGCCTATTACAAACTAAGAAAATTTTATAACACATTGGTGTACAACTTACTAATTTTAAATGGGTTGTAAATTTAATTTGTATATTAAAAAATTAAAAAATGTGCCACTATGGGCACGGGCCAGGAGTCCTCCCTGCACCCTTTAAGAGTTGGCTTGATATTCATATTCATTGGTTAGGATTAAATACAAAGTGAAAGAAAAATAGGAAGTCATAAGAAGGGTATCAAACGGACTTTGATTGAATTCCTTCAAGCGACATTAAAATCGTCTCATCGGACCCTATGATGTTAGTTTTTAGGTTTTTGCTTTTTTGGATTTTTAACTTGTAGTTTTTAGAAATTACGTTATATCATTGTGTCTTTTATGTAGCATTGTGTTTTTTTTCTTCTTATTTTTATCACTGTGTCCTTTTTGTGATTCATTGTGTTTTTTTTCTTTAGTATTGTATTATATTTTGTGCACACTGTGTCATATTTCTTGATCTATTGTGTTTTTGTATCATTTTTACCTTTTTCCTTTTTATTACATTGTGTAGAATAATTTGACCCTCATATTCATACGATGTTTTTGATTATTTAGATAAAAAAAAGTCTATAATGTTCTAAGTGTATTCCTTTAGAGCATCCACAATGCTAGCCCCAACAAACCACTACAAACTGTCACATCACCATGCCACATCATTTCAAACCATTCCAAACCACAACCCACTTTTTTCCTCTAACCATAAACCATTACAAACCTTCACATCATCACTTACTTTTTCTTTTATTTAATTTATACTCCACACACATTTTTTTATAATATAAAGTACATAAGGGGACCCACCCCACCCTAATGGACCAATCCGCTCCACCGAACCGTTCCAAACCAAACCAACCTCTCCAATGGTGAAATGAAAGCTTTGTGGTCCGTTCGTTTGTAACGGACCATCCACTAAGAAGCATTGAAGATGCTGTTAACTTGTGGATCTAAGGCCCTGTTTAGTTGGGTCTAAATGACCCCAGTCATACACACACATCTGACTTGGTCAGAATAAGGGGTGTTTGGTCGGGCACGAATGAACGAAAAAGGGTATGAACAGGCGCTTAATGGGTCAGATTCGGAGGCATATCTAACTGATTCAGAGTTGTGTATACGTGCTCATGCTCATGACCGAACCGAAGGCTTCTCCGTGACGTATCTGAGCAAAACCCAACGACGTGGAACCTGATTTTCAGAGTGGCATTCGTGTCAGCAGGTCGTGGGACAAGAAATTTTAATCATTCAGATGTCCAACCAAACATCACTTAATGATTCAACACTTAACCATTGAGAACCTCTCAACCATTCAGACCACTTACTGGTTCAGTACTTACGCATTCAGAAGTTACCAAACAGCCTCTAAATGAAAGTTGAATGATAGACCATGTTGTAACACCCCAACCGATGGCGGAAACATCGGGATGTCACGTATTGATGATTGTTCAGTAGCTCATGGTGAATAATAAATTTCATTAAATAATTTAAATGAATTACATACAATTGTACTAGAATTTGTACATCAAATTGAATAAAACTATACACATATCTTCAAGCATCAATTCAAATCTTCAAGCAAATAGAACTTGAAACATGTTAAGTTGAAAATATTTTGGGTCAACAAAAGTTGGTGAGAATTACATAGGTTTTTGATAATTGAATAAAAATGATGTGCAATTCATGTGTCGTGTCAATCTAGTCCATATGTGAGAACATACTAGAAATAAATCGAGTGCATAACCAACCCTGATGACTGTTATAATATGATACATACCATACGCTCATGGTCCACTTGAATATGTTATACGATAACAAACACCCACGCTACCTTTGTAGGAGGCACGTATCCGGGTGGGATTGTCAGTCCAATAGATCTATCAATGTATACCGTCGGCTTGTACGGAGTTAATGATTATGCTAGAATGGTGCTTACTCTAATCATGCTCAAGACATAATGCAACATAGAAAACACATAGACACATTGATGATTGAATTGCAATAATGATGTTATAACATGTTTCACCCCAAAAATGGTGATAAATAAGAGGGGCTATGTAAAACTCACCTTGGTAAAATGTTATATCTTGTTGAAAAATAGTGTGTTGCCCAAATGTGTCAAGTATCACCCTATAATAAGGTAATAAATATGTCTAAGTCTATCTAGCATACAAATGTATATGTTCTAGGGCTTCGAATTGGGGATAATTGCTCGTTTGATTAATATTAAAAATATTCGCCAATTGAGGGAAATTTAGTAAATATATAACCAAAAATCTTTTTAGGAAATTTAAAGTTAAGATGGCCACAATGATGTATTTAAAGTATAAAAATAATTTTATAAAATTATTTTCTTTAAAATAGATTATTAATTCTATTTATAACAATTTGTCAAAATTTAACTTTAATATTTAAAAAATACAAAAGTTAAAGAATTATTAGTTTAAAATTCATATTTCTGTTCTAAATATTTAGAAATAATTTGTATAAAATTTTGGTGCAAAAATACCAAAAATTGGATTTATTATGATTTAATTATGATTATAACTAACAAAAATTGATTAAAAATATTAAATAAATGATTTTTCAGAAATAAAAATCATTTCTGAAAAGCTTAATGTTATAAGAACTCAGGATAATTTTTGTGGAAATTAATAAGATCGTTTTGATATTTTTATAGATTTTTATAAATAAAATAGAATAAACTTGATTTATTTATTATATATATTAAATAAATAAATTTCTGAAAACTAAAAAATTGTAGTTTGAACATTTACATCAGATTAGTATAAGATAATTTTTGTAGAATTTTTAAAAGGGTTTTAATAATTAAAAATGAATTTACAAATTTAAATGTAATATATATATATAATTTGGTTTTTAAAAAAAAAGTTAAAAGAAGTGGAAAAGGGACGCCCAGGCTAGGATTCGAACCCGGGTGCCCTTGTTCACAAACAACGATCACAACCACTTGGCCTAGGCCTGTGGTTGTGATTAATCCCTGTTTTTATAATATAAATGTATCGATCCAGTTTATCCCCAAATCCAATTACGAACCCTAGATTATCCAATCAAGCAATCCACACGTTTTCAACCCGATTATTGTTAGGGTTTTCGTTGTATGGACGCCGATAATCAAAACCCACAAAACAAATTGGACTTACAAGAATGTTTCGATTATGAATTGGCCGGTCAAAGTAAAAGTCAAAATGCGATCAAATAAACAAATCTGAGCGTAATTGTGAAGAAATGGAGGTTGAGGGAGATGTATTGGCGAGTGTAGGAGGTCCACTGATGTCTAATTTATACTATATTGGTCTGGTGTTCGAATGGAAATGATTGACCGAGTTTTAATGTTTGACGCGCCATTGACACGAAATTGAGAAGAATTAAACGCTAATAGAACGTGAAATCAGTGATGATAGGCCGATAATCACGTAACTGTGGTCAAAATATTATTAAAGATGGTAAATTTATGTTTTCAAATTACAACATACATACTGCTGCTGTTGCTCGACGATGGGGAAGGGAAAAGGAACAGCAGTTTTGTGATGTTAAATATTTATAAGAGTTGAATCAGATACAAAAAGTGTATGTGGAGTAGGTGGTGTAGGCGCTCGTGTGTGTGTGGAGGTGGTCCGGTTCGATACCCGGCATGAACATTTTTTTTTGTTTATCAATCAGAGAGGGGAGGGGAGTCAGTGGGCCGGGTACTTGGGGTTTGTTGGGCTGGGCTCCAAAGCATAAGTGGGTTTAATGGTGGTTTGTTTTGTTTTGTAAAAAAAATCCACCTACATAATGGTTATTATTACTATTAATATTATTATTATTATTATAAAAAAAATGCATTATATATGTGTATATATATATATATATATGTTGTGAGTTAGGAAAAGTAAATATAGACTTGGGCACATTAGTATAGAATTAAGGATAATAAGGGCTTTTCGTATAAAAGTTCCGTGAAAATTTTGCGATGTTACACATGTCCAGTATTTTATAGTTAAAGTCCTACAAATCTAACACCACAAGATTCTGGGGAAGTTGAAACGGAGTTAGTAAGATTACATGGTGTGGATACGTGAAAAGGGTGTGAAGCCCTTTCATACAACCAATACCACCTAGGATTCAGCGTGAAGACGAGTGTGTGGCAACTCTTGTTGGATTTTGCACTGGCGTGGGCTAACTAAGTTCGGTGACATGGCGGCTCCCTGTTAGTTATTGAAAAAAATAACTGTTGGTCTCTCCCAACAACACCTTTTAAAAAAAAACAATGAAAAATTTATTTACCCCTTATATATAAGCTCATCCTATCATTTTTACTTCATGCCATTTATAACAGTTCATTGGGGTGGATAAACGTCAAGGGGAATTCGAGAGTTGCGAGCTCACCCCATGCAACACCCTTTCGGGCTAAAGTTTTAGTCCAATTTCTTCTACTAGTAGGTGACACACACCGCATTAGTGATTCACTCAACCATAAGTGGTTGGATATCAAACCTAAGTGCGAACGCTTTAAAACGATGTTTAAAGCAACTATGGAAGAAGATCCTAATCAAATTGAAGACGTAGCAATAGAAGTTACTTAAATCGAATAAAGTTTTAAGGCCGGCGAGAGTTTTGAGTATGTTACATCATTTTAGTTGTTAAGACCTAATTTAATTAAATTTAATGCTTAGTTTAATGTTTTTTTAGTTGTTAAGGGGAATACAAGAATTGCGAGTCCATCCCTTGCGGCGCCCTTTTGGGCTAAAGTTTTAGCCGAATTTTGTCTGCTAGCAGGTGACACACATCGCATTGGTGATTCACTTCAGCCATGAGTGGTTAGATATCAAACCTAAGTATGAACACTTTAAAATGAAGTTTAAAGTGACTATAGTAGAAGATTCAAACCAATCAAAGCCAATAACACAAAACAAATACAAACTTCACAACCCAAAATCACAATGTATAAAAATGTTGAATCCGGAAATCAAATATGAAAGATTATTTTCAATAGAAGACAGAATGTTATTTTCGGGTCCATTGCCATTATATGAAAAGTTGCCACCGTCTTCGAGAGAAAGTGTATATGAGAAACCGAATGGTGTTTCGATCAATTGATGTGAGAGAATTTAAAAAGAAAGAAGAAAACATCGAGTTTAGTCGTGTGGTTTCGAATAGAGTATTTATATTACCTGCGTTATACTACAAATCCTAACTATAATAAAGTAATTATATTTAAAATAACGCACACACTTATTCAACATTCACCATCATGGTAGAAGAATATTAGTGTTGAAAAAAGCAATGGACAAGAAAGTGTTGGTAAAGCACTTTCAGTATCCATTCACTCTGAATAATTCAAAATCTGGGGATTAGATTCTTATTTATCTAATTCACCAACTACTCCATTTATCTGCATTTTGACTTAACTGTTTAATATATTTATAATTATAATCATATTAGTACTCAATACTAATAACATCATCAATGGTTAATGCTCTCTAAGGGGCTTTTTCTATTACATCAGTGTCATAACGCCCCGTCAGAAAATGTATAACGGTTTATGCCTACGAGAACGATGTTGATGTTGAGAGCGTTATCAAGCATATTCACACACCCCTGTAACGTCCATTACGCATGGTCTAATCAAATATAATACAACTTTTTCTCTCTTTAAAATTGCACTTTCCTAGATGCAACCATATTAATAAGGTAAAAAAAATATAAATTTTATAAAAGTTATGATATTGGAAGCCCTCCACCACTCTTTCCTATTTGATCCCACTTTTCCTACCTCTCGTTATCAATTTTATTAATATATACCATTCTTTCGTTAGGTTACTTTTTGAAATTCGACGATGAGTATGAAAAGATATTCTTACCTGTCATCTCATATCATGTGTGACTGATTGTGCTGATTACTACTTGACAACCATCCAAGATAATCTTTTTGTTTGATTACTTTTAAGTTCAACGATGGGTTCTCGACAAAATATATGGGAAAATGACTAATTTAATTGTATGAAATAACCTTGATTTTCATAAAATCATTTTAGGAGTTTGTGAAACACTAGAATATGAGCGATTTGCATATAAAAAGGTAGAAACGAATGCTATGCGAAATTAAAAAAAAAAACACAATTAACGCATTGAAAGAACGTTAATTTTTTTTTTTTTTTTAAACAAAAGTCGAGGATAAATTGTATGGAACATTATTAACATTAGCATGGACAAATATGACACTACATATTTGACCATTTGTGACGGACAAAACCTTTATAAATCTATCGCAAGGAGTAACTTGTGATGGATTTAGGCGTAGAAAAGATCTTGTGGTAGATTGTAATTGCAATGGTTTTGACTTCCGAGCATGTGACGAATTTAGCGACAATAATTATATTACCGTACCATCAAGGGATTTGAGATTGCAAAAGTTATGACAGAAAATTAGTTGCAACATAAAATGAATGGAAAGCGAGAATGAATGTAAGGCTAGTGAAGAGTTGGAACAATAAATGGAAAACAAGCAAAATCGATTAGAAAAGTTTTGATGATAAAATTCATCCTCCAGGTAATTATTAGACATGACTTTATGTAATCTAAATTTTTATAGAGAGAATTACTATTTGCGTCCCTGTGTTATAGTGGTTTTAACTACTTGAATTCAAGCTTTAACTATTTGCATCTCTGGTTAGAATTTAACTAACATCTTGAGTCCAAATTTGTAACTCTGTTAACCAAGTCTGTTAAATCTATATGAAATGATAAAAATGCCACACTAATAAAATACAAAATAAAAATAATTTATTTAAATCAATCAATCCCCTCCCCATTTTTATCTATGTCATCCTCATCTCCACCCCCCCCCCCTCTCACTCTTCTCTCATCTTTCTCACAAGTCAGAGAATGATGATCTCCATAGTTAACCCACATTCTCTTCTGCCGTGAGATCTGAAATCCGACATTAATGGCGACGAGTTGAAGGGGGGTGGCAGATCTGTTGACCCCCCAAAGACCATCAATTGTCTTCATATAACGAAACCCTAGTCACCATTGTCTTCATACGATTTCATAACAGTCTTAACGGAGAGAACGATGCTCTAGGCGAATCATATGATAGTCTGACATGTATGTTTAGGTTCAAGTTAGGGTTTATCTATCTGATTGTGGTGGTAGTGGTAGGTGCAAATCAGATAGGGTGGTGCGGTGGTGCAGATCAGATCAGATATGGTTTGGGATTTAGGATTTATAACGGATTTTGGGGGTGAGGTGGGGCTGTAGTGGTGGTGCTGTGTTATGGTGAGGTGAGGCGAGGTGGTACAATGGTGCTGGTAAGGTGGGGCTGCGACGATGGGAGAAAAATATTAAAGGGGGTATCGTGCAGTTCAGTGGTGGTGGTGGTTTAGTGCGGTGGTGGTGGTGTGGTAGGGTGAAGTCAGGGAGAGAGATTGGGGGGGGGGGGGGGTGTATGTTAGACAAGATATATAATAATTATTATAAAATATGTAAAAAATAAACTGTAAATACATTGTGCATTGTAGGCTTGTACATTTTGTGTAAATGACAGAATTGTCCTTCAAGTTAACAGACTTTTGAACGACGTTAGAAATTTGGGGACTCAAGATGTTAGTTAATTTCCAACCAGGGACGCAATTAGTTAAAGTTTTCAACTTTGGATTCAATTAGTTAAAACTACTATAATACAGGGACACAAATATAGTAATTCTCTCATTTTTATAACTTTGTATTATTATATTTGTGATTGAATTTGTAAAATAGGTTCTGAATTATCTTTATGATTGAAATTTAAAACGTGGTTTTTAAATTATCTTTTATCTTTGCAACTTTATAGGAAATTGCATCGAAATGAGTCAGTAAAACCTTTTCACAATTTTCCTATAACAAGCCATTTTGTATTTCTTTCAGAAATGCGTCTAAAAATTAGTTTCCTACACATTTCTGACGGAAGGTTACATAAGAAACTGTCTAGCTAGTTTTCTAGTAGTGTTTGCGATCGAATTTAGTATCAAGTTTGAATATAAATTAGGGGCGAAACTTGCAACAATTTTTGTGACGAATTTCTGCGATGGACTTTGTGACATTTTTTATACATTGCATATTTCTATAAAAAATCTGTAGCTAATTTCGGAATATTTAAAAAAAGAAGTTACACAAAATTTTTCTCATTTTTCCTACCTTACCTTAGGGATTTGATATTCTACTTAGATTTCGAAATGTCTCTTGGTAACCCGAATTTATCATTCCGTACCCAATGTAACCTCGAACCATTGGACCACTAGTCGAAGCATTTTGTTCTCTGCCGGTCGATCACTAGGACAAGTATTATTCCTAGCCGACCATCTCATACACAATATGCATGATGGATAAATCTTGATCAACATTGGACCGCCACTAAAGATGTCTTTTTCTTTGTTTACTTTTTGAGGAATTCCTTCAAGTGTTTGGTAAAAGCGTGAACCAGTCATTTAGTTACTTTTGTACACCATCGGACCACATAGAACCACCCAACGGAATATATGTTTGTAGTTGGGTCTAAGGGTTATCCTTTCAAGTTTCAAAGGTTTGGGGCAATATTTTGTTGGGACCAAGTAATGTAGTTGTCGAATCATGAAGAATAATACAACTTTAATTATTTATCATATATGCTTAAGATTGGAATCTTGATTGAAATGGCCTCACTACATGCACCATGGAATATTATGATCATGTCTTTGCCCCCACCCACCTCACTTGTATCAAACTTCCACTGTGTGTGGAAATCAACGATGCATATTGCTATTTTCTAATGGGACTTGCAAAACTCAAATTGGAATTGAATAGAATCAGAGTTGTACTACCCGCTTGAAATTCATCAAATTGATATTTGAATACCCAACGTCTTGGAACGTAACTCAAATCATGCCGTTTTCATCCAATTTGTTAACTCCATTCAAAATTGTTGTTATCTTTTTAAGAGACCAAAATACCCTTCTATTAATATTTGTTTTAAAAAATAAGACTTATAATAATAATAACAAATTATAAATGTTATTTAAACGCCAGTAAAAATAGCATTAAAGATGACTAAATGGTAAAAACAAGGTAATAAACGATTCGAAAAATAAAATATTAAGCAATGACAGGTTTATAAAATATTGAAGAGACAATCTGGTTATTTGTCATTGCTTGCATTCCAAGTTCATCATCCAAAACCTTTATCAACCAAGCATGATTATGTCAAATAATGAAATTTCGATTCAATTTATTTTCCCAACCAAACTCAAACATAAATTAATTCCAGTTTCTTTAAATCTAATGTTAAAGTGTGTGTATATATTAAGTCGGGCCCCCACCGATTTGATTTGATACTATGTAAATTTGGGTCTCGTAACTTTCGGCCCCCACTAATTTAAGATTCAAGCTTCGCCATTGTGTATTTTTATTTAATCTAATAATAATACAAGATCCGGTCCAACGTTTTTGGAGACCCCAAACGATCTAAAAAATCGGGGGCCTTTTAAAAAACATTTTGAATGCATTTTCCTTTACCCTAGGTTTGGGACCGATAATAATTATTTGTAGGTAAATCATCAATTGTAGGTTTTTTTCCGCCTTTTGGCATGACCAGATTCGTATTTCGATTTTACATTGGATTATTTGTAAAAAAAACTAGTAAATCACAATTACCAAATACAATTATCCACCAACTTGCAATATGTATTCAGTAGCTAACAATCTCAAAGTAACAATTGAAAGATATTTAATACCTGTATGTCAGTATCCAAGTAAATCAAAGTAAAGCTGTGATTGATGAATTGAGAACTTAAGATGAAAAACCACAAGTTGTAGCAATCTGTAAATTAAATAGCCAATGAAATTACCAATCAACAAATATAAAAAACAACATTCCTATCAAATGTGATAAATGACAAAACAATTAAATTATCAATGGACAAATAATAACTAACATTATAATAATAATAATAATAATAATAATAATAGTAATAATAATAGTAATAATAATAATAATAATAATAATAATAATAATAATAATAGTGTTCACCTTACAGAAAAGAGAGATTGTTGACCATTACAAATCTATTGTCATCGTACTCCACAGAATCGTTGCAATTGCAAAGAGAACCGATTGTTGACTAAGCCCCAAGTCATAATCGAATTAAAAAAAATTGTAAGCGACTAATTATAACAACTTAATCCAACAGACTCACAGAAAGAATCAATTGTCAACAAACAATGATCGCAATTGTCAGTTGTAGTCTAACGATTGCACTTATAAGTTTCAACTGTTTCATTGATTACGCCCTATTTCTCTTCTTGTCCGTTCTATTGATTATGCCGACAAATCAAACTTGGCCCATTATTTAAAAAAAAATTGGGAAACTGGGGGCCCTTTTTACCTAGGGCCCTAGGCACCAACTTCACTTCTTATTACTGTTGAGTCGGCTCTGCATAATACCTATGTGTAAATATTTAAGTAAACTGAACGTATGGTCCCTGTGGTTTTTCCAAATTTAAAGTATGCTCCTCAGCTTTTTAAAATTACTTCAATGGGATCTGTGGTTTGAATTTTATTTCATCGATGGTCCTTGACTTGGATGGATATTAAGTTTTCAGTTAAGTCCATGTAAAATTACTAAATTACCCTCTTAAATAAACAAATATTATACTCATTCAATTATATCTCTATCTCTCTCACCCATCTACCATAACCAATACCACTAACCATCTATCCCCCCTCCCTCCCTCCCTTCTGTTGCAGCTTATCTTTCTAATCTTTTTTCAACATCCTCTTAAAAACCTACTTAACAAAGGAAGATGGTGATGGTTATCAACGTCGGTAGTTGTGGTTTTTCAATGTTTGTTGGTTTTCCGGAGGGTACATTGGTTTAATCGGGGGTTTTCAGTGGCGTTGGTGGTTAATCAGACGGTACACAGGTTTAATCCGAACTGTAACTCATCTTCATCTGTGTTCGCTTCTTGTCGCCGATGGTCAGCCACACGCCATCAGTTTCAGAATCTCGTTAGGTGGTTTCTGTTGGTTATATCGACGTGTAATCTAATGGCGGTAGTGTGCAATATTAGAAAAGGTGGTGATGACTGATGGTGGTAGGTGAACAGTTTTTTAGGCGAGATGGTTTTGAGAGAAGAGATGATGATGAGATGGGTTTGTAGAAGATGTTTGGAAAGGGAGGTGGATGGTTTCAGTGCTTAGTGGTTGTTATTGGTTGTTATTGGTTGTGGTTGTTAGGGTGTAACCGAAATTGCTATTGGTGGTGTTTCTTTGGTGTGTGGGACGGTGGAGGAGTTGTAGGTGACGCTGGATATGAGAGAGAGAGAGAGAGGGTGGTTGGGGGGGGGGGGGGGGTGGTGATGGTTGTTTGAGGGAGGTAATGGTAGTGGTAATGGTTGGAGGAGGAGGAGGAGGGGGTTATGTTAGTTGTTTGAGGAAGTGGTGGTGATGGTCTAAGAAGAAAATATATATACAAGATATAACTGCTCGGATGGTTCATATGGGTAGTTTGGTCATTTTACATGATTTAACTGAAATTTTTTAACGAAGTTAGCAAGTAAGGACCAAAGTGTTATCAAATATCAACGTAGGAGACTATTGAAAATAGATGAGGACATCAGTGCAATTCGTGCAAACCACAACGACCATCCGTGCAGTTTACTCTAAATATTTCATAGTAGCCTCATTAGACCGTACATTTTTAAGACCAAATATCACAAGTTTTGCAATAATTACTAATTCGTTATAGACTTTTTTTTCTCCTAAAGAATGTAGTACAGTTAAAACTTTTAAAAAACTCACCATATGAAACTACAAACCTTTTCCTTTTCAATTTACAATAATTAGTTTTTTTTAGAGAATATAAGATATCAAATACTGTGGTTGGTAAAAAAAAAAGAAGTCATTATTTAGATGGAGAATCAATCGACAAATAATGTGTATACTTTTAAGTGGTACCAAAATACAATGCATCAGGGGCATGAAGCCAGTCAACATGGTATGATAAATTGATAATAATATAATATATTAAAATATGTAGAAAGTGGATGAAGCAAAGTTGTAGCCTTTAGTATGATTAATCATACGATACCCATAAAAAATAATGGAATGGAATAATCTTTAAAATTCAAAAAGAAGCTAGGCACAATAATGGGCATACATGTGTTCTTTTGTATGCATGCATCCCCGGCATTCTTTCTTTCAAGAAAGAGTATATATTAAAAAAACTATTTCAGTAAAAAAAATATACTTAATTTACTACCTTTACGTGTATAGAAAATTACAACTTTTGTATTTAATCTACATCAATTACACACAAATCATCCTCTCCGTACGGTGGTGGTGGACTGTGGTAGTGGTGGACGGTGGTGAAGGTGGGTGGTGAACGGTGGTGGTGGTGGTGGTGGGTGAGGAGAAGCGAAGAGGAAAAAATCTTAGAAGACCTTAGAATAAGTCTACATCAAAAAAAGTTTAGAAATATTTTTTTAAATGAAAAGTACGTAAACAAAAGAAGTCAAAAATGATTCTGAAAGAAAACAAACAACCTCTAAAAGCATTCATTACACTCAACATGCATGTCACAATTTTTGGTTTTTTAATCCTTTTTTATGAAAGGAAAATAAAATTATAGAATTTCAAATTACCCCCCTTCTTGTTCATCCTTACTTGCCCTAACCAATCATAACATTCTCATAAGAATTACCAACTCGTTCAATCTACTTGATATCATGGGTTACATTATAGCATATATATGTGCCTTGTATCGCGTAGATAGCAGACTAACGAAATATTAGAGTGTAAATAATATTGGGGAAATGGAATTTAATAATCCAAACTTTGAGGGGTTGGAAGGCAGCAGTCCCAACTTGAAATTTGTACTACAACAGTCCCAACTTGTCAACCATTTTATTTGGTTGGTCCAAGACTAGCCTCAGTTAGTTTTTTCAGTTAAGTGTCACGTTGGCATCCCACGTGGCACTCCTACGTGGCAAAAATGGTGTATCTGTCAAAAAAGGAGGTGAGCCCCATTATCCAAATGTTTTAATCAAATTAAAATTAATGTTTAAAAAAAACGTGGGACCCACATACAAATCTTCACCACATATACCCAACCATCTTCATCATCTTCACCACATATACCCAACCATCTTCATCATCTTCACCACAACAATCACCACCTGCCACCACCACCATCTCCGACGACACCCACCACCACCACCACCACAAAGACCACCACTACAAACACCACCAACCCCCCCAACTCTGATAAAGTAAACACACACACACACACACACACACACACAGAGAGAGAGAGAGAGAGAGAGAGAGAGAGTAGCCTGTCGTCTTCTCCACCTTCTCCACCACCGCCGGTCTCATCAGAACTCATGAATGGTCACCGAGTCTTCACCATTACCGTCATAATCCACAACCATAACCCGACTCGACTCGTTACCCAACAACATCATAGTACAGATTATCGACCAAGAGATGGGAACGAGATGGGTTTTACTTGCAGATGGCGGCGGTGGAGGTGGTTGTTGGTGGTTGTAGGTGGGGTTTTGTGGAGGTGGTTGCAGATCTGGTGGTTTTGGTATGGTTATGGTTTCGTCTGATTATGGTTTCGTGGTGGAAGAAGCCCTAATTTGGTGGGGAGCGGTTGTGGTGGTGGTTGGAGGTGGTTGGTGGTGATGGTTGTGGTGATGGTGGTTGGTGGTGATGGTTGTGGTGGTGGTGGGTGGTAGAGAGAAGAGAGAAGAGAGAGATGAAAGATAGTATATATTGTATGTGTGTATAATATATATATATATATATATATATATATAACTTTTTTATTATTATTAAAAGTTTTTTATAATTAAAAGTTTTTTTAATTAAAAAAGCCAAGTGGATAAAGAGGGCCCATTTTTTTTGCCAAGTGGGACAGATTGGCCACGTTAGACGCCACGTGGCAGTCCACGTCAGCATTTAACAGAAAAACTTAACTGAGGTTAGTGTAGATGCATATTGTGCGACTAATGCTTTGGATTGCATTTAACACATGTTTTTGTTATCAGTCGTTTGGTCGATGGTGATTTTCATGGTCGAATGTGGTTTCTGAACGGTTGAAGGAAGCTTAAAGGGTCAAAGGAGAACAGGAGGTCGAAGGTAGTATAGAATTTAATGTATAGCTTGGTTCGACCACCTTGTTTGGTCGAACCTGCACATTCGACCAACCTAAATGGGCGAATGTGCAGGCCTATATAAGGTCAAGTTCTTTTTTACAATGTAACTTTTGGTCATTTTGTTTTCCCTCCAGGTTGTGTTCTCCCTAGGGTTTTGTGTCAAGTCTGTACACGTCATTTAATCATTATAAACATCTTTTTAACGTGTAATTGAATGTGTTATTGAATGAAATGAAAGCTTTAATGATGATTTCTGTGTTTTGTTGATATTATTATCATTTTGTAACTGATTCAGGGATTCCGCACATGAATTAGTAGACTTGTTTGATCAAACCAATAGTATTTGTCAAATCGATCCTTCTACAAAGTGGTATCAGAGCCATATGGATCAAACAACTACAATTTGATAATATTACAGCTAATTTGGACCCAATTTTTATCAAAACTTTCTGTTTTTCATTGACAAACTGATTTTGGTGATAAATTGATTGATTAGAACTTGTTTTCATGGATAAAACTCATAATTCTCTTTGTTAAACTTGTTCCAAATCAAATCCGAGGCAAAACCTGATTAGAATCATCAAATTTCATCAACTTTTGAAAAAATTTGATCAAAATTAACTGATTTTCAAAGAATAACCGTTTTTGAATCATGCAGGGTCGAACCTAGGGAGACTGGTCGAAAGAGTGTGATTAATTGGTCGAACCAAGGTTTATTTGGTCGAACGTGGGGGTTAGTTGGTCTAATCTAGAGTTTATCAGTGTTTATTTGTTCATTCGACCATATTAGGTTCATTCGACCAAACGGGTGGTCGAAAGTGGGTGTAAACGGTCGAAAGTGATTTGAGTTAGTTATTTTCTACATTCGAACCTTGACAAACGGTCGAATGTGAACTATTTTGTACATTCGACCACATGATCATATCAAAGGGTCGAACGTAGAATCTGTTATAAAATTTTTCTAATCTTTTCGTGTTTAATCATTTTCAGATTGATATGTGGAACTTTCCTACTACACTAAGACCTAATACGACACCACAACAGCAGACAACTATGGATCCTTGGTCGGTAGCTGCTCAAAAGTCTAGTCAACAATCACAACCGATTAACTACATGGCGATGACTAGTACAATGCCCCAACATGTTACACAACCACAACCACAACCGATGGCTGATTATTGGGGAGTAGCAGCAGCAGCGGCGGTACACTCTCAGACTACAAATGCTATTTCAACTCTTATTCAAGAGTTGTCTTCGGGGAGTGGAAGTCGTCCACTAAAGCTTATGGAAATGGTCGATTACAACACCTGGAAGACCAAATTCAAGATACATCTTGAGGGAATGGGTTTAGAGGGAACATAAGCTTGGCAGATGATTGCGAAGGGCTATGTTGCTCCGATCTTGGAGAACACGGGTGAGCCAATTCCGTTGGAGAATCTTGCAGATGATGAAAAGAAGAAATTTGCTATTGAGAAGAAGGTATTTTCTCAACTGTCCCAGGCCATCAATACTGATCTGTTACATCAGTTTGGGTCTTGCACAACATCTAAACAGTTGTGGGACATGTTAAAGAATCGCCATGATGGAAATGAGAAGAAGAGGAAGTTGAAGATGGAGGAACTTCGAAAAGAGTTTGAGAACTTCAGCTACATGGGGAATGAGACGCTAAAGGAGTTGGTTCCAAGGTATTGTCATTTACTCACTGAGCTTTCAAGCTATGAGATAAGCATACCTATGTCAGAGTTGGTGGACAAGTTTGCCGATGCGTTGCCACCATACTGGAATCAGCATATAGAGGTATTGAAGGAAAAGGATGCGTACCAATATTGGACCATTAACGAGTTTATTCAGAAACTAGAGAATAAGGAGATGGAAGAAAAGAGGAAGGCGAAAAGAGCACAAATTCCTCAGAATCCAGATTTGTATCATGGTGGTACTTCTTCTTCTCTTTCTAGTTCAAGTTCTAGTTCAAATGTTGCTCCACACATCGCATGCGTTTCTAATCATGTTGAACCAACCAAAACACCAATCAATTATCTTGCTCAAACATCATCATATACCCCATCATCATATCCTAATACAACTTATATCCCACCATTCTCACCATTGCAACAAGCAGCTTGTTATTCTTCTAATCTAAACCAACCTCAACAACAAACATACATCCCTCAAATGAACCCGATGCAAATCAACCAAAGTCAAACTAATCAGAGCCCGATTGTGCTGGAGACATCAAACTTAAACAATGTTACTGTTGAGATTGCTCAACAACACGTAGCATTGGTGTCAGCTATGGTAGCATCTTATAAATTGGTAATAACAACTTAACCAATGAAGACTACGCATAGATTGATAAAGAAGAGATGGAGCTCATGGATATCCAATGGGCATTTGCAAGTATTATGAGGAGAGCTACTGATTTCATTTAGAAAACTGGAAGAACTGATCTTTCTACTTCCCCAAACACCACATATGGCTTCAACAAATCCAAAGTGACTTGTTTTAATTGTGGTGAGAAAGGTCATTTTAAGAGAGAATGTACACAACCAGCACAACAGGGGAATAGAAATCCTTTGAACTCTAACTACCAAAACCGTCAAACCCAAAATCAGGTATCTTACCAAAGTCCTAATATTTCAAGCTTTCAACCACAAAATAACTACCAAAACCGCCAAAATACCTCACAAAATAACACTGTTAGACAAAACACAACACAAAACCAAAACCAAAACCAAACACCACAAAATTCAAACCGAACAATCATTCCTATTTCCACACCAAACACACAAACCCAAACTAGATAATCAAAACCAAGCTTTGGTGATACAGAAAGACGAAGGGTTTGATTGGACAGGGATGCAGTTAGGTGTTGAAGAGATTACAACTGGGAATGTGGCTTGTGTTGCACAGCAGATGAATTTGGATGAGCCGGTAGAGGTTGAAGAGGAATTAGTGACTGAAAAGATATCTGAGGTGAGAATCGAGGAGTTGAATGAAGAGAGTGATGACTGTACAGAGAAGAAGTCTGGTTTGATTCTTGACTCTGTTACTGAAGTGCAAGAGCAATATGATTCAGCTTATTCTGATGAGGAGAGTGAGTATGATTCTGAATCTAGTGTTAACTCACTGGATGATGATATTGACCAATTGCTTGCTGAAGCTGATTTTTTGATGACTCAGAAATCATGCATGGTGGATGATGCTTGTACCAGGATTGATTATTCAAAGTTTTTCGCTGGGAAGGAAGCACACTTTGCATTGATGGCCATGACAGAACCTCCAAAGCAGGTAAGTACTGAATCTACTTCAAATTCAACTTGTATTAAACATTGTGATGCTTGTGATAAATTGACAGAGGAGAATAAGCAACTCAAGGTTCAGCTTGAGAGTGCTAAAATCAACTGTCAATCCTATCAAAAAGAAGGAAAAGAGTTTAACAGAGTACTTGATGGTTATAAGAAAGATGTTTCAGAACTGAAAAAGACTTTATTATTGAAACAAATGGCCATAAATAATTATATCAATGATTTAGAAAACACAAAACTTGAAATGGCCACCATCAAGTGCTTTGCAGAAAAAGTGAACAAGAAACTTGAGAGTTATAAGCATATTGCTTATGTTGTTGATCATATAATAGAAGAGCCTTCACAGTCTAGTAGTGCCAACTACAAAGCTGTCCGAGCTCCGGTGTTGTTTGAAAACCATAATTTGCACTCAATAGCACCGGAGAGCTCAGTTAAATCTGACTCTACATCGGATGACGAGTGAAACACCTCTAGTGTGGGAGACCCTAATTATATATATATATATATATATATATATATATATATATATATATATATATAGAACTCCCTCGTTTATTCATCCGATTCATGTTTACATTATCTTTCCCATCCATTTTATTAATTTTTTTTGTTTAAATAATGACTTATAATCAATATTAAATTGGATTTTATTAAAAATTCTGATTTAAAAACGTTAAAAAAAATGTTGGCCTGAGCCAGGATTCGAACCCGAGTCCCTGGCGGGCTAAACCTTAACCACACCACACAAACCACTACACCATTTGGTGTTTTGTGATGTTAATTAAAACCAATTAAACTTAAACCCTTTCAAGGTCCCTTAGTCAAACCTGAGAAGTCAAACGTAGTCTCTTGGTCAAGTCAAGTCAAAGTGTTAGTAAATATGGTCTCCTAGTCAATTCAAAGTGTTAGTTAATATGGTCTTCTAGTCAAGTCAAAGTTGTTCCTAAATTCTAGCCTAGTCAAAGTAGTCCCTAATTACAACTCCAATTTCTACACTATAAATACAATAGCCTACCATTAAACTCTTTATAACATTCAATAAAAAAAAAAAAAAACATTATTATCCCATCTCCCACATACTAAAGTTTTCATCCATCATTATCCCCTCTAGCTAGTTCTGAGTTTTCCAAGGCATTATTACTAAGTGTTTGCACGCTCAAGAAAACTCACGAACTCATTAAGCACCTAAGGTGAGTTTTACATAGCCCCTTTTCCATTTCACTATTTTAGGGTGAAACATGTTACAACATTCAATCTACAATTCAATCATAAGTGTCTATGTGTTATTCTATGTTGCATTATGTCTTAAACATCACTAGGGTAAGCACATTATTCTAGCATAATCATTAACATTGATCAGCCGACGGTATACAATGATAGATCTATTGGACTGACAATCCCACCCGGATACGTGTACCTCCTACATAGGTAGCGTGGGTGATTGTTATCGAATTTATAACATAATCGAGTGAACCATGAGCGTATGGGATGGACCACAATATTCTAGTCACAAGGTTTGATTATGCACTCGATTTACCTAATAGTTTTGTTTTCACATATGGACTAGACTAGCCATGACACTCGAATTGTACAACATTTTTATTCAAACCTATGTAATTCTCACCAACTTTTGTTGACCCAAAATATTTTCAAACTTAACATGTTTCAGGATATAGCTTGCTTGAAGATTAGAGTTAATGCTTGAAGATGTGTATCTAGTATTTTTCATTTTGATGTACAAAGTCTTTTAGAACAATTGTATGTAATTTATGTAATCAATTAATGAAATTTATTATTTACCATGAGCTACTGAACAATCGTCAATACGTGACATCTCGATGTTTCCGCCATCGGTTGGGGTGTTACACTAATTCTGATGTTAGACCTGTATTGGGAAATGATGAAGGCGTAGTTGCTGTAACTGATGATTCTGATTCAGAGGATGAACAATCTGAGAAGGTCCCTAAAAAGGTGTGTGATATTCCTGATGAAAATCATATAATCACTAACACCATCTTAGATTGTGCATCCCATGGCTAATGCTCATAGAAAGAATCAATCAGTTAAGCCTGTTGAAAAGAAAAATGAAAAGAAAAATGAATCTTGTGATAAACCTGTTAAAATTTTCTATCGGATGGAAGGAGCCGATAAGATAATTTCTGATGAAGAATATCCAATAAAATTTGCCAACTATTCAAAAATTGAGAAAATTTGGCAGGAGAGTACCATTTGGTTCCCAAAGCATGAGCGAACAAATGATGTACCTCCAGAAGTCTTAAAGAATATTTATTTGGATGTTCCTAAAGAACCAAAGGTCCATGTCACAGAATTTTTTAAACCAAAAGAAAAGTCAAACAGTTTTCTTGAGCCGACTTACTCAAAGGACCCAGCTCCTGAGAGTTTAAGAAGAAGGTGTGTGGATGATCAATATCCTATCACTACTTATGCAAAGTCGAACGCCAAGAACAACTTTGAAGAGTACCGTGCATGTTTTAAGTGCGGCGAGAGAGGGCATTTACTTGCTCACTGCCCATACGTAAGGCACACGAGGCACGAGGTGGAAATGAAGCAGAAGTATGAAAGTCCAGTCGATAATCATTGTTATCCTCAAAGACGATTTGTCCCTCAACCAACACCTTTTTATAATCAAAGCAGATATTTTCAAAAGAGGTAAAATCATCCGATGACATATGATCGTCGTAACCGGATAGCTACTGAAAAATCTCTTAAGAAACCAATGGTGAACACAACTGTTGACAAGAAAAAGGTTCCTGTTAAACCTGCTGTCAAACCAACAGTTGGACCTGTCTCTGTTAAATCAGAGAAGGTAACTAAGAAAGTTTCGTTCAAAGACGAAGTAAAGAAACCGGTTGAGACCCCAAAATCTCTAATCCGGATCTTGAAACGATCTGAACAATCTTGGTCTCCAAAGGGTTCTCAAGGTGCTTCAACTTCACAACAAAATGTGAAATCAGAGAATGAAAAAGATTTGAGTGATCAGAAAAAGATCAATTCAAATCAAACTGTTTGTGAAAAATCTGAATCTTTGAAACAAAATGTTCAATGACCCAAGACCAAACAGGCTTGGGTCCCCCGAAAAATCTAATTCTTTACTTAATATGTGCAGGGAGCTTCAGCTGGCCCTGTGAGCAGTCTTTGGATTGTTGACAGTGGAGCTTCTGGTCACATGACAGGGGATCTTTCGCTACTGTTCGATATCAGAAATATAAATGGAGGTTATGTAGCATTTGCTGGAAACAAGGGTGGATATATTACCATGGAGGGTAGTGTCAGTAATGGAATAGTGAGTTTTGAGAAGATATCTTATGTGAAGCAAATCGATTACAATCTGCTCAGTGTCAGTCAGATATGTGATAAGCAGTTTTCAGTTTACTTTGATTACAAATCTTGCTATATACTCAAGCCGGGATTCGAGTTACCAAAAGAGTGGGTGATGTTAAAGGCACCGAGAGTGAACAATTTGTAAATTCTCGACATGTCCAAAGCGATGACTACACAAGGCCAAGTCACGTGTTTTCTCCCCAAGGCTACTGAAAAGGAATCAATCATGTGGCATAGGAGGATGGGACACATTTACCTACGAAAGATGAATCAATTGGTGAAAAATGAACTTGTCACGGGCGTGAACGTTAAACATTTTCACTTAAACGACAAGTGTGTGAGTTGCAAAAAGGGTAAGCAGCACAAGCAATCCCAAAAGCCAAAGAAAGTCAATTCTGTTGAATTGCCACTTGAACGTTTGCACATGGATCTGTTCGGACCGGTCAAGCGTAAAAGTCATGCTGGTGAATTGTACTGTCTTGTGGTTACTGATGACTTTTCAAGATTTTCATGGGTTATGTGCTAACACCATAAGAGCGACACATTTGACAATCTGAAAGTTCTGTTCACTCGATTGGACAATATCTATGGTATCAAGATTAAGAGAATTAGGAGTGATAATGGGACGGAGTTTAAGAATGCAAAGATGGACGATCTTTGTGAAAACAAAGGAATTCATCATGAATATAGTGCTCCGTATACCCCTCAACAGAACGGTGTCGCCGAACGCAAAAACAGGACTCTAATAGAAACGGCGAGAACAATGCTTGCGGACTCAAATCTTCCAGTAATGTTCTGGAACGAAGCAATTTACGCAGCTTGTTATACTCTTAATCGTGTTTTAACGGTGAAGAAGTTTGGTTAAACTTCTTATGAGCTGTTGAATCGTTGAAAGCCGAATTTAGAGTATCTAGAACCGTTTGGAGCTCCATGTACAATGCTTAATCCATCTGAGAAGTTCGCACCAAAGGCTGAAGAAGGATACTTTGTTGGATATGCAACCCCGCTCAAACGGGTATTCAACAAACGAACTCGTCAAGTCGAGGAGTGGGCTAACGTTGAAGTGCAAAGGTATACTCAGAATGTACAAGGAAGCGGTCCAGACTGGATGTTTGATTACAAAGATTTCTTTGAATCATTCAACCTAGATAGCTTGGTTGAAGAGGCTGTATTACGTTTATATTACGAGGTCGAAAACGCAGTGACATCACCGTTGGTGCGTCCGATCACCGTGAACCCCCAAGCAGCTTCTAATGATACCAATGTTCCTGTAATTGAAGATGAGGTATTCCAGGAAGCTTCCACAACTCTTAATTCATCGGAATCTGAAGATGACGACGATGATGTTACAAGTGAAGCTATTTTAGATCATGCTACAGTGACACCACCAGTGAACCCAAATCCAAATGGTGCTTCATCATCGAATGTGGGTAATGATCTGATTTCTGCAGAGAACTTAACTACTCAGACGGGAGTCCAAGTACCAGATTATCCGGAATCTCGGATACATCGAATTCACCCGATCGAGCAGGTTATTGGTGATCCTGGTAGCAGTGTGATGACAAGAGGTCAACTGAGGAATGCTAACTCACCGGAAAACCTTGGCAATCTTGCCTTATATGCCAAAATTCAAATATCAGGTTTTCTAAATGACTAGTCTTTTGCTTGTTATGTTTCGCAGGTTGAGCCGCGGACTTACAAGGACGCTCTTTTGGATGACGCTTGGGTAGAGTTAGTTTGGCACCAACAAAATAAAATACATGACAAGTTGGGACTGCTGCCTTCCAACCCCCCAAAGTTGGGATTATTAGATTCCATTTCCCCAATAATATTTAATCTATTTTTTAAAGCATCTTTAAGTGCTATGTTACTTTTTAGGCGTTGCTAAAGATTTCGTCCCACAACATCAAACATATACGTGTAAATTTATAGTACTGAGGATGGCAGGAACTCGAAAGGTATATATAATTCACAGCGTCAATGATAAATTATATATAAAAAAATCAAATCTATGTAAATAAATAAAATATAAAGTGTATACATGTAATTAGACTTAAGGGGTTGTTTGGTAGTCTCTTAATCAGCCTCTTAACCATTCAGGTCTGAATCATTCAGCATTCTGACTGCTTGTTTCAGCATCTTAATGGAATGATTAAGTGCTGAACCATTAAGCTAATAAGTGATGCTGAATGATTCAGCTCTTAACCATTCAGAGCCTCTTAACCATTCAGACCATCTTGATGATTCAGCACTAAATCAACCAATCAGCCCCAAGTCATCATAAAATGTGAAACTAATGGAAATAAGTATATTTAAATTTAAATTTAAATAAATATATATAGGAAAATGATCAAATACAAGAATTCTTATGGTAAGAAGTGCAGGAGAAGTTTTGGGCAATTGATCTTACAATCCAATTGTTGAGATTGAGTGGTTCTCCAAATCTACAACTACCCTAGGGATAAACAAGTGAAACAAGCGGGAATGGTAAAATAGGAACATCGATTATTGTTGACTCTTAACCCAGTTCCCCCATGATTTTTAACGGCTATAATTTTTCTATACGATAGTATTTTTTTTAAAGAATTACAGCATATTAACGAGCATCCACCTTTCTCTGTTGGAGTTGAAGTTTGTAGCGAACTTTACGTAGGATCAAGTTACTCGATCTCTAGATCTTCTTCTAATACATAATCTGGGTCATCTCTCCGAACTCTTGCTCGTTGAGCTTCTTCTTCAATATGAAGTAACAAGGACAGATTACCTTCGGTTTCGAAACCATCAACTCTTTACCTTGCACCTAGGGAAAGATCTTCCTCGGTAGCAGAGCCATCATCTTCTTCTTCAATATCCACATCACCCTCTTCTTTTTCATTCACTTTTCCCTTTCTTGTCTCTAATTGAGAAGAACTAGGTTCTACAATGTCACTAGGAGCTAACGTAGTCCAAATGTTGACATATCAAACACTACATCTTCAAACTGAGGCGCAACAGTGGTAGCAGATAATTGACTGTTGCTACCGGCCTGCCCTCATCCACCCATATTATTTCCACCATCATTACCACCATCATAAGGATCCATTAGAAATCTGCCATCCTCATAATAACTTCCATCATTTCTCCACCTATTTCCTTAAGGCGCTCTATTTTTTCATTCGAAATATGACTAAATAACTTTCTAACTGGAGGCTTCTCAGGTTGTTTATTGTATCTCTTCATCCTGTATAACATTGCCTCTTTCATATGGTCAAAAGAAATAAGGTCTAGTTAATCATTCAGAAGCTTTGGAAGTAGTTGATATAAGGCTTACAAGTCTAAAAAAAATGTTATTTATAAATTGTTCCTTATTAAATTCATAAAATTTAGAAAAAAAATTAAGAAATAACTTATCCAAAATTTATGCTAATACTATGAGATGAGAGAAAAAAAAATTGTACGAGAGTGAATAAACTTGAGAATTTTATTAATTTAAAATAAAATGGGGAAAAATCAACCAATGTTACAGTCTCCCCTACTATTGGGAACTTCGTCCCGAAGTTTGTTTAAAAGATACATTTAAATAGGGTTGAGGGTAATTAGATAAATAATAGTGCGACTGTGGTTTAGGTTCAATGGATGGCAACGGTTATAGCTAATGGGGTAAACTGTTTATTTTGGACACGAGGAATGATATGAATGAACTCTAAGCTGAGGTTGGATGGGAATAAAAGTTAAATTACGTGAGTCCGAACTACCTAGGAGGGTAAGGGCCAGTATAAAATACCAATCCTAAGTTTTGGGAAATTCGTGAGTTGATGAACTACCAACTACTAGGGTTTGTCATTGGTCCGACCCCAGTCTCATTTTCGATGTATCATTAGTGTTTATATATAGGGTGTACTGCAGCTAACCCACCACACCTTTGATACCTCGAAAACGTTCTGAGCATCTACCAAAACTCTAATAGAATTCCACACCACCTTAACGTACTTGTAAATTCATGATTACGTTCCGGACCGCAATCACCAATTTACCTTCATTAGGGTACTATATCCTTCTATGGTCTAATATACAACAACACAAGTAAAACACAACAATTTGCGACTTAATCTTTGTATCAAATGAATCTAATGAATCTTTGCATGAATGAATCAAATAGCATGTTTACCGCAATAAAGTTCAAGAAATAAAATGCACAAGATTTTTAAGTATGGGCTTCACCCCAAACGGGGAGCCTGCTAAGTAAGATGTTTGCACCATGTATCAAAAATGAGTCCAACTGTTGAGCAGGCAAGAAGACATCTACCAGTCGTTGAGCAGGTTATTAGATCCTCTACCGACTGTTGAGCAGGCATGATGACCTCTACCAATCATTGAGCAGGTTATTAGGAACTCTACCAATTATTGAGCAGGTATTTCATCCTCTACCAGTTGTGAAGTGTAATAATTGTTTTTCGTAGATCAACATATAAGTTGCCAAATGAGGGGATTCTAATGTTTTTGAATTGAACTAACTATAATTGGGTTTAAATAATTTTATAATATTTAAAGAGAATGTATAAACTCAATCATCTTATAATAATTACTTAAAGTGACAAAGAAAATTTATAAATTCAAAATTTTGATATTTTGATATTGATTTATTAATATGGAAATTGTAATATTAAAGTATTAAATATGAATAATGTGTAAAAATATTATTTTATATAAAAACAAAAACTACCACTTGGTATACATGAAAATTTGTAAGACTCGATTTTTTTTTTCAAAACATATAAGTAGTAATTGAACAATACCCATTAGATAAACACGTTCAACATCTCGTCCATCAACCTACCCACGACTAGCCACATTAGTTATAATTACAAAGATATTGTTCAAGTTGGCTACCATGTAAATCTATGACCCATTTCAAAAGACATGTACAAAACACATTAACAACTTGCTAAATGACTCAAAGATCTTCTACTACCATGGTACCCAACCCCAAAAGAAAACTTGAGCGTGCATAGTTCAACCTCCCTCGAGACTTGATCTTCATTCATGAGCTTTACCTAAAACCAATTCAATCAAACAACATTAGTATGCTAAAACCATATCATCATCTTAACCTTGGAAAAATAAGTGTTTCCATGAAACCATGTAAAACACAAACTTCTACCATTCGACCCATTAAGGGCAATTCCAACTTTTGACCCATTAAGGGTACTTCCACTATTTTGACCCGTTAAGGGTATTTCTACCGTTTGACCCGTTAGGGTGCTTCTACCTTTTTGACCCGTTAGGGTGCTTCTACCTCGTGCAAACTCCCACTAGTTGTATTTTGTGTAACCATGAAGTTACTTCATACTACTATCAAATCCGTCAACTTCATCCACAACATTATATACATGACAATTATAACAAATATACTCATTAGCTAATTAGTTGGTAGTAACCAATATACCTTTGTTGCGCGCACCTTGTTCTGTATGCTCGCTTGAACTTTCCACCTTCACACCTACATAGTGAAGGAACTTATGCTTTAGATTTTCATGCCCTTCCCATGACCACTCATGGGTCAAAATGAATAACTATCAAAATCCCATAGTTACAACTTCTACCAACATGTTTATCATGAAAATCTTACAATTTCACATATTCTTCAACACTAGGCATTTTATCATACAATTGGTGTGCATGTTCATACATACAAGCTTTCATTTCATTCCATGATGCATTACTTCTAATTCTACATTTATTTTTTTACAACCTATCCTTCTAGACAACAATCATACTTAATCACAAGAGTTTCCTTGGTGTTGAGGTCATGTTGACTTTTTAAAAGTCAACAGAAATCTTCTTCCAACACCCACTTAAGGCACCTTCTTAATTCAGCCCTAAAACAAGAAGTTAACACATAATTTCTTTAATTCATATCACTACACATAGCAAGCATGCATTTTCAACCAAAACATGTAATCATCACAACATAGTCATGAAATCCATCCTATTACTTTCAAACCCATCAACTTTATTCTACAACTTACCAAGAGGATTAGCTTTACTAGTAGGTTAAGAATTTGTGAACATGCAGGGGATTTAAGGTATTCTTCTTCACCAATTTTCAGCTATGAAGGGTGGTTTGGGTGACACCCTTGTCGCCACTTCTTCTTCCTTCCTCTGCACTCTTTTTTTTTTTTTTTTTCTAAACCTTAACCCATTACCCCCTAATCTTTCTATTATAAGATTTCCACCTCTTGTCTAATTCCCACCCCTCAAGAATGAGTTAATTATATAACTAACCCATACTTTTACCAACTATGGTGCTACCACTTAACCCAAGTAAGCAACTTGGTAATTTTTATGTTTATTAGATGTACAACTATCAATGCGCTATTTACAACTAGAGATACACATCTCCCTACTCATATACACATACGCATACATACATACATACATACGCATACCTTTACACACACATACATATATATAATTTCTACCATACTATTATTACTTAACGTTTTTGGGGTGTTACAAGTCTACCCCCCTTAAAAGAGGTTTCGACCTCGAAACCTAGATACGTACCGAATAAAGCCGGATAGTGTTTCCGCATTTCCTCCTCGGATTTCCACGTGAGATCTGAACCCTTCCGATGTTGCCATTGAACCAAAACTTGGTTTATGGTCTTGTTTCGTAATTGCTTCACCTTGAAATCTCGTATAGCTACCGGTTTCTCTACATAATTCAACTTGTCGTCTATTTCTATATCTTCAAGAGGTACGTATGCGGTTTCATCCGCGAGACACTTCCGTAACTGGGACACATGAAAGGTGTCATGGATCCCACTTAAGGACGACGGTAGCTCCAACCGGTAAGCCACTTGCCCGACCCGTGCCAAGATTTTGAATGGCCCAATATAACGCGGGCCCAACTTCCCTCGTTTACGAAATCTAATGATGCCCTTCCAAGGGGAGACTTTTAATAACACAAAATCTCCCACTTGAAATTCGATCGGGCGTCTTCTATGATCCGCATACGCCTTCTGTCGGTCTTGGGTGGCTTGGATTCTAGTCCGTATCTGGCTAATTTTCTCATTAGTGAGGGCCACTAGGTCATTCGGAGCCAATTCTCGCTGACCCACTTCCCCCCAGCATACCGGGGTTCTACATTTTCTCCCATATAGCATCTCAAATGGTGCCATCTGGATGCTACTGTGATAACTGTTATTATATGAGAATTCCACTAATGGTAAGTGTTCATCCCAACTTCCCCCAAAGTCTAAGACACATGCCCTCAGCATATCTATGAGGGTCTGGATGGTTCTCTCGGTCTGCCCGTCAGTTTGAGGGTGATAAGCGGTACTAACTAACAGCCTGGTACCCATTTCATCTTGAAACTTCCTCCAATACCGGGACGTGAATCGGGTGTCCCGATCCGACACGATAGACACGGGTACACCATGTCTGGATACAATCTCATTCACGTAAATTTCCGCCATCCGTTCAGAGGTGTAAGCCTCTCGAATAGCCAGAAAGTGAGCGCTTTTCGTAAGCCGGTCCACCACTACCCAAATTGCATCATAACCCCTTCTTGTCTTTGGTAATTTTGTCACGAGATCCATGGTTATCTCTTCCCACTTCCACACCGGTACCTCAAGTGGTTGTAGCTTCCCATACGGCTTTTGATGTTTGGCTTTGACTTGTGAACAAGTCAAACATTTCTCTACATATTTGGCGAGGTCACGTTTCATCCCCGGCCACCAATAGTCTTTCTTTAGATCCCGATACATCTTGGTCGCCCCTGGGTGAATTGAGAACTGGGACTTGTGAGCTTTGTCAAGTAGTGAAACCTTGACATCACATGTCCAAGGAACCCATATCCGCCCATATCGGGTCTTCATCCCATCCGCATTTTCCTCCAACTTGTCTATCATCCCTTTCATTCTTATTTTCTTCGGGTCATTGGTCTGCAAGGCCTTGACTTGGGCCTTTCGTATCTCATCCAAGAGGTTAGGTGTAATCACTATACCCAAGGCCTTGACTCGGATCGGAGGCGGGTACTCTTTCCGACTCAAGGCATCGGCCACCACATTGGCCTTACCCGGGTGGTACATGATTTCACAATCATAATCTTTGATCAACTCTAGCCACCTTCGTTGTCTTGTGTTGAGGTCTTTCTGTTCGAAGAAATACTTGAGGCTTTTGTGATCGGAATATATGGTACATTTTGTTCCATACAAATAATGCCTCCAAATTTTCAATGCGAACACTACAGCTCCCAACTCCAAATCGTGAGTTGGGTAGTTGCATTCATGGGGTTTGAGTTGCCTTGACGCGTAGGCGATGACCTTCCCCCGTTGCATCAAGACACAACCCAACCCTTGATGAGAAGCATCCGTATAGACCACAAAATCTTCCGACCCTTCAGGTAAGGTCAGAACGGGCGAACTAGACAACTTTTCTTTCAATAATTTGAAGGCTCTTTCTTGGTCTTCGCCCCATACAAACTTTTCATTTTTCTTAGTCAGCCGCGTCAAAGGTAGTGCCACCTTTGAAAAATCTTGTATGAACTTTCTATAATAACCGGCTAGACCCAGAAAACTTTGTATCTCGCTTGGGTTTTTGGGAGAAACCCATTCCGTCACTGCCTTGACCTTTGAGGGATCCACAGAAATGCCCTCCTCGTTCACGATATGTCCCAAAAACTGGACTTCTCTCAGCCAAAGAGCACACTTAGAAAATTTAGCATAGAGTCTTTCTTTTCTAAGAGTCTCAAGAACCTCCCGTAAGTGATCCGCATGCTCCGATTCACTTCGGGAGTAAATCAAAATGTCATCAATAAATACTATCACAAAGCGGTCTAACATTGTACGACACACCCGGTTCATTAAGTCCATAAATGCGGCCGGAGCATTTGTTAATCCGAAGGACATTACTAGAAACTCGTAATGCCCATACCGGGATCTAAACGCTGTTTTGGCCACATCTTCTTCCCTTACCCTCAACTGATGGTACCCAGAACGGAGATCAATCTTTGAGAACCAGCTTGCCCCTTGAAGTTGATCGAATAAATCATCAATGCGGGGTAAGGGGTAGCGGTTCTTTATCGTTAACTTGTTCAACTCTCGGTAGTCTATGCACATCCGCATTGACCCATCCTTCTTCTTTACAAACAATATAGGGGCTCCCCACGGGGACACGCTCGGGCGTATGAAGCCCTTATCGAGTAGCTCCTGAAGTTGTGTCATCAACTCCCGGAGTTTGGTGGGTGCCAACCTATAGGGCGCCTTTGCAACAGGTTGTGCCCCCGGTACCAACTCAATTTTGAACTCTACCTCGCGTTCGGGTGGAAGCCCCGGAAGATCATCCGGAAACACATCCCGAAACTCATTAACAATCGGTACATCTTCAATCTTGGGGGTGGTGATAGTGGTATCAACCACATAGGCCATAAACGCCTTTCCCCCATTACGCACATGCTTCATGGTTTCCACCAAGGTACACAACTTGGCTTCAACTTTTCTATCCCCTATAAAACTTACCCGCCGCCCGCTAGGTGTGGTGACGTATACGGTTTTGTTTTTACATTGAAATTCCGCGTGTTGTTTAGACAACCAATCCATGCCTATCACCACTTGGAACTCCCCCATAGGCATGGGTACCAAATCTACCCCAAAATCCTCCCCTTCTATCGTGAGAGTACAATTTCTACATATGTTGTGTAACAAGTAATTCTTACTATCTGCAATTTCTACTTCTAATGGGCTTGGCATCTTTTCTATAACAAAAGTGGGATGGTAGATCACTTTGGTAGACACAAAAGACCTACTTGCTCCCGTATCAAACAACACGTACATAAAAGTATTGTTAACTAATAACATACCCGACACCACCTCGGGGTGGTTCTTTGCTTCTTCCGTGGTGATTTGGAACATTCTTCCACGAGCCTTCGAAGTCTCATTCTTCTTCCCTTCTTTTGGTGCCTCCTTCTTGAGCTTGGGACAATCTGCTTTAAAGTGTCCGGGTTCATAGCAATGATAACATAACTAAACCGGACTGGGGCATTTGTAAAACGGGTGTCCCGTCTTCCCACAATTATAGCACGCCTTCTGCCCTAGGCGGCATTCTCCCGTATGTGGTTTCCCACATGTATTACAGCTTGGTACTTCACCCTTTTTGGAATCCTTCTTGCCATGATCATGCCCCTTCCCTTTCTTTTGTGGCTCCCAAGTTCTTTCAACCTTCCTCTTCTCGCCCCTTTGTTCCTGGCGTTTCAGTTCTATTTCTCGTTCATGAGCCCAATCAATAAGTTCGCCCAATGTATTGCATTTTGATGGAGTGATAAACTCCCTGTATTCAGCCCTAAACATGGCATGATACCTGTTAATCTTCTTTCGTTCCGTTCCCACCAATTCTGGACAAAACTTCATCTTGTCAAGAAATACGTTTGTGATCTCATCTATGGTTTCATTCGTCTGGCGGAGGTGTAGAAACTCCTCCTGAATGCGATCAATTGCAGTTTGGGGACAATGATGCTTCAGGAAGGGCTCCTTGAACTCCGCCCATGTCATGCTTCTCACTCGTTCTTGCCCCACCTCCTTACTATAACTATCCCACCAATCCTTTGCACGGAGTCGTAACTGACCCGTGGCAAACATCACCTCATCTTCTCCTTCACAATGGCTTTGTGCAAACACCCCTTCCATATCCGAGATCCACCTTAGACATTCAAGTGGATCTATTTCTCCGTTGAACACCGTGGGGTTGCATGACATAAAGTTACGATACGTACATCTCTTAGCATTCTTGGAGCCAGACGACCCCTCTTCAATCAACTTCTTTAGTTCGTCAAACCTACTCATCATCATTCCCTCCATTACCCCCATTACATTTGATTCCACCTCTTGTGTTATCTTGGCAAGGTTAACAGTCCATGCCTTACCTATCTCCGTGGCAATAAGTTCTTTTATCAACTCTTGGTGTTCACGCTCTCTAGCGGAGTTATCCCCTTCTTCAACCATATTTCTGAAATAACAACAAACATTCAACATGCAAACTACATCATAGTGTTTCCAATCATTATCCATTCTTATCAAGGATAGATCTTTCCACTCCCATTACTTTAGGCTACCACATTCCCTATCATGAACATACAAGGGTTGTAATTTCATGTTTTCATACATTATCATGCCCCCAATACGTTCCCGAATAAGAGGTGATTTTAGTCCATGTATAAAAGGAAAGCAACATTGAAACCTCCCAGGGCCTACCGTAACCTTACGGTACCACCGTAAGGTTACGGTGGCCTGATGGCTCAATTTCCACCGTATGGCAGCAGCAAACCACCGTCAACTTCCTGAGGCTACCGTACCTTACGGTAGCCACCGTAAGGTTACGGTGGCCGCTGCAAATTTTTTTTCCACTTCTTTCCACTATTCTACTTTACCATCCTTTTGGTTACTTCGTAACCAGGATTTTCCAACATTTGTGAGTTCGTTAACTAACTCTCCCACCCATAATTCCCCCCACATACCTTGATCAAGTCTCGGATTGATTGCACGCCCCCACGAGCTTCCGGTTTGAGTCCAAGCACCTAAGGTGCTCGGTTCGCTCAAACCATGGCTCTGATACCAACTTGTAAGACTCGATTTTTTTTTTCAAAACATATAAGTAGTAATTGAACAATACCCATTAGATAAACACGTTCAACATCTCGTCCATCCACCTACCCACGACTAGCCACATTAGTTATAATTACAAAGATATTGTTCAAGTTGGCTCTCATGTAAATCTATGACCCATTTCAAAAGACATGTACAAAACAAATTAACAACTTGCTAAATGACTCAAAGATCTTCTACTACCATGGTACCCAACCCCAAAAGAAAACTTGAGCATGCATAGTTCAACCTCCCTCGAGACTTGATCTTCATTCATGAGCTTTACCTAAAACCAATTCAATCAAACAACATTAGTATGCTAAAACCATATCATCATCTTAACCTTGGAAAAATAAGTGTTTCCATGAAACCATGTAAAACACAAACTTCTACCATTCGACCCATTAAGGGCAATTCCAACTTTTGACCCATTAAGGGTACTTCCACTATTTTGACCCGTTAAGGGTATTTCTACCGTTTGACCCGTTAGGGTGCTTCTACCTTTTTGACCCGTTAGGGTGCTTCTACCTCGTGCAAACTCCCACTAGTTGTATTTTGTGTAACCATGAAGTTACTTCATACTACTATCAAATCCGTCAACTTCATCCACAACATTATATACATGACAATTATAACAAATATACTCATTAGCTAATTAGTTGGTAGTAACCAACATACCTTTGTTGCGCGCACCTTGTTCCGTATGCTCGCTTGAACTTTCCACCTTCACACCTACATAGTGAAGGAACTTATGCTTTAGATTTTCATGCCCTTCCCATGACCACTCATGGGTCAAAATGAATAACTATCAAAATCCCATAGTTACAACTTCTACCAACATGTTTATCATGAAAATCTTACAATTTCACATATTCTTCAACACTAGGCATTTTATCATACAATTGGTGTGCATGTTCATATATACAAGCTTTCATTTCATTCCATGATGCATTACTTCTAATTCTACATTTATTTTTTTACAACCTATCCTTCTAGACAACAATCATACTTAATCACAAGAGTTTCCTTGGTGTTGAGGTCCTGTTGACTTTTTAAAAGTCAACAGAAATCTTCTTCCAACACCCACTTAAGGCACCTTCTTAATTCAGCCCTAAAACAAGAAGTTAACACATAATTTCTTTAATTCATATCACTACACATAGCAAGCATGCATTTTCAACCAAAACATGTAATCATCACAACATAGTCATGAAATCCATCCTATTACTTTCAAACCCATCAACTTTATTCTACAACTTACCAAGAGGATTAGCTTTACTAGTAGGTCAAGAATTTGTGAACATGCAGGGGATTTAAGGTATTCTTCTTCACCAATTTTCAGCTATGAAGGGTGGTTTGGGTGACACCCTTGTCGCCACTTCTTCTTCCTTCCTCTGCACTCTCTTTTTTTTTTTTTCTAAACCTTAACCCATTACCCCCTAATCTTTCTATTATAAGATTTCCTCCTCTTGTCTAATTCCCACCCCTCAAGAATGAGTTAATTATATAACTAACCCATACTTTTACCAACTATGGTGCTACCACTTAACCCAAGTAACCAACTTGGTAATTTTTATGTTTATTAGATGTACAACTATCAATGCGCTATTTACAACTAGAGATACACATCTCCCTACTCATATACACATACGCATACATACATACATACATACATACGCATACCTTTACACACACATACATATATATAATTTCTACTATACTATTATTACTTAACGTTTTTGGGGTGTTACAAAATTAAATTTAAAATATATTTTCTATTTTATTTTACATGTACGAAAATAGTATATGTCAATACAAAAATGTATTGGTGAGCATACCATGTTTAAATAAATATAGTAGGAAAAGAGTTTTGCAATTCACGTGTTATACTGTCTATAATTTAGTGTTCAAGTTATGTACAAATGTCACCCAAAATCAAACCTTTAGAGTAGAAATGATATCCAAGAATAATGGGATATCTAGTATAATGTATAGTAGTCGCCCAATAGTATGATTATATATAGTATGCGACAAAGCAAGTAGTTTACACATAACAATAGTCAAGTACTATTTATTGCTATGCTAGGCCCACACCGGGTTAATGATTAAGGTCATAAGTACACACTATCAGCGATCAACAAGTAAAACACATACAAGAATTGTGATTGTGAATATAGACTAACGCATGATTAAGTAAGTGAAGTAATAAGCGTACATGAGTCACCCCAAAAGTGTAAAACATGAAAAAGGGGAAAGATATACTCACAGTTTCGCTAAGTGTAAATTCCGAGAAAGTTCGTCGTAAAGGCTTAAGAATTCCGAAGAACTCAACCTATATATATATAAAAATGCTAATGAAGGATGTCTTAAAAGCCTAGGTGTTAAGGTAGCAAGACACCTAGTTACACAACTTGTCGGTTTTAGGCGATACTTTGGCAATTTCTCAAAATTCCAATTCATGTGACTTGTAAAAACATGTAGTATTTTAAACATACCTTTAATTATGTGTTTTTATTTCAAAAATACACTTTTAAGACCTGTTTTAAATCAGATCTGAAATTTATACAAATTAGGCCGTTTTTCGCCTTTTTACTACATAGTTTTGTACCGGACTTCGTCAAAATCTAGCTTTTGAACCAATACTCAAAGTTTTTGGTCAAAATAAGTTATTTGATGGTATTTTAGGTGATTTTTAGAATGAACAATCAGACCTCATATTTTCTTTCAAAATCTCCTATTAAAGCTCATAATTTAGGCATTTTTAGGTCCAAAAATTAACCATTTTCTTATAAATCAAAATCCAATCATTTTACCTTCTAAAAATCATGTTTAGTAACTTGGATCTTGTTAATCATGGATTAGATCGTACATGCAATGATAGATTTAGAGTTAAAACTTTAACATAAACATGTATATATATATACATACATACGTACGGTCACACCCACACACATCCCATTCTCTTTTATTTTTTATAAAATCATTTTTATCATCTCTTTGTTGTGTGAATTATCCAAGTTTAGAAGTGAAAAGATTAAAATAAGAAGAACATTAGTTACGGTTTTTACCTTAATGAAAAATGTTTAAACTTGGATGAATCTTGCTTCAAAAATCCTAGAATTCTTGCTTAAATCTTCAAATACTTTATGTTACTTGGATGATTTAAAGTTTTAGAAGGTTAGAGATGATGCATTGGAAAACTAAGAGAGAGAGAGAGGATAGGGGGAGGGGGCGGCACATGCAAGGAGGAAAGGAAAGGATTGGAGTGTTGAAATGGTGATGAAGATGAAAGGTTTAAGTGTTTAGCTTAAATAATAAGCATGAGGTAGGTTCTAGCATGGATGAATCAACACATAGGGATGTGTTGTGCAGCCCAAACTCTCGCCACACACACATATATAGGTTGTATGAGTTGTAATCTTTTTATTAATATATTATTTAGTGGGTATTAGGTGTAAATTAGCGGGTATACTACTAGTTAATGCGGTACAAGCCTTTAACTGTTTTAAATACCCGACACACCCAAAAATAATATTTTTGACTCAAGACATAATATTATACAAGCCAAGTTAATATTAGGTGCTATCTAGTGCAAAAATGGCGAATTTTCATAGTATAGGCATGTAGATTGCGTGGTATCGTGCGTTGTGACTAAGATCACAATTTTTATACTCTAAATTTATTTCTCCCTATTTTTCAACTAAATATGTTTAGAAATATTGTTTCATGCATAAATTTCGAATTTCGGACTTAAGCGTGAGTATAAAAAGTGATTTCATAATAATCAACTTTCAAAGAAAAATAAGAACCAACATGTGAAACATAATAAATTTACAAGGGCTAAACTTGCAAAAGTTTCAAAGTGTAAGGGCTACGAATGTCACAGTCTCCCCTACATTAGAAAATTTCGTCTCGAAATTTCCTTCAAATGGAGGTTACTATGAAACGAAAGACGTTGTAAAAGTCAACTAGATTTTTAAAGAAAATTTCATCATTTATGATTTGCCAACATTTAAAATTGTTGTCTAATACCCAAAGTAAAAGTTTCAAAATATTTGACAGTTGACCCGAGATTAAGAAATTGAGAGTTTAAATGTGAAAGGCTTTGGGAATGTGTAATTGGTGAGGGGCAGAGATACTAATGAAGCAGTCTCCCCTACTTTAGAAAAGTTTCTGACCAAACTTTATGAAGGACATGCAACAGAATTTTGACTAACAGAGAGTGTAAAAGTATACAAAGTTTAAGGTTTTGTGTAGAGGTGGTCAACAAGGAAGGCTCCAACAAAACTAATTGAAGCTTATGTAAAATGTTCTTATAAAAAAATGATGGTCGTTAGTCACTGATCTAATGAAGAGGTAACTATAAAGTAATGGGTAAGTTCTTGGTCAGACTCCTAGTACGCTCCCGCAGTATCGTTTATGCTTATATATAGGGTGTACCGCAGCTGACCCACCACACTCCCGATACTTTGGACTCGTACTAACTGTCTACCAACAACCTAAATAGAATTACACACCACCCTTATGTACCTGTAAATCCATGATTGCGTTCCGGGCCGTAATCATCGATTTACCTTACACTAGGGTGTTATGCTTTTCCATAACACTAACATAGGTAATACAAGAAATAAATGCGTGCAAACAAAATATGTTAAGTAATCGATACTGCAATGAAACAATGACATGGTTAGAGGTCCTTCCCTTTCGGGTTTACCCTTTAACCGTAATGAGAGTAACACGTAAGTAACAGACATGGTTAGAGGTTCTTCCCTTTCGGGTTCACCCTTAACCGATAACTTCTGTTCACATCGTTGGCTCTAAACACTCATATTGATAAACTCTGAGGTATAGACCATTCCCCTCGGATTAAAGAAATACTCTAATCCGAGTCGTACGTGGGAACTGGTTTATATCTCATACGAGTTATCAACTAGTATGTTCATTGGCCATGATGATGAACAAAATAATGTAAAGTATAACGGGGATTTGCTCAAAACAGGGAAAATATGCATACCAAATATGCGTTAATGTAAGTATATAAGTATAGCATAAAATTTTGATTGAAAGATTAGTATAACGTAAATCGAGTAAATCGCACAATTTGCACAAAATGAAAGTAAACGAGTTAAATTAATGCTCAAAACCAGTGTTGTAAGAATAACTAGTGCGAGAATAGTTGCGAATAACACGTGAAAATAACCACCAATAAAAGAATAACACGAGAATAATAAGATAATGTGCGAACGTGACTATAAATAGAATGGTGTAAGAATAAAGTATTGAAAGTTACCGTAAATGAAAGTGCACAGTACATGTGTATAACCTACTGACATGCAAGTTAAAATCTAGTAATTTTACATATAAAGACATTTAGCAACATTCGGATAAGAGGATATGTCCACTGTTTAAACCAAAAGTTTTGCAATTGAAAGAGTACAAGTGTAAAAGATAAATTTTCGCAGTTTACTCGAACTTTGTGATATAGTTGAAAGAATAGTAGTAATGCATGAGAATACCTTTTTGGAAATCAAAGTGTGTTTTAGATTCAAAACAGGTTCATGTGGAAAGATTTTGTAGGTACACATTTTCATGGGTTTATGAGAAGTCGAGTATGAAAAGCGTTATAGGGCATATTATTAGTTGCAATTTCTCCCGAAAACATATATTGGATATGTCATATGAAAACAAAAGGTTTGAATTTGTCTGGTAAAATATGCAATGCAAGTTTATAAAATGCAAGGTGAAACTATTTCATGAAGTATGCATAAATCTAATGTGTTTCAACAGACCAAGATTAACAATGGCGTGACGGTTGTGAATGATCCCAGACGCCTTGACAAATTTTGGAAAAAAAAATAGAATTTTCTGTATTTAAACATTTCTTTAAATTATAGGTTGAAATCTCATTAAAGTCAAAAAAAAAAAATTAATTGTTATGAAATATGTGAGAGAATCTAAGTGTTACTCGTCAGGACTGGGTAAACTTGAAACCTTTTAGTTATCAAACTTTTACGAAATTTGTACATTGAAAGATAATTTGTTGATAAGGATTGTTAAGGCATCTCTTTGGGCTCATAGCGGGCTACTTGTTTCAAGGCACAAGGTGTAAATAATGTGGGTACTAATCTAGTGAATAGGCTTTGTGAAAAGACATACAGGATAAGTTGCCAAGTTAATCGTTTTAAAGAGTAATGTACTAGTGCGTATTATGTAGATAGACATTTATGATATTATAAGTATTGTGGGAGACACTAGGGGATACTAAAGGTCATAGTTTAATGATATACTGTGACTTCACTCCAGTAAGTTGGTAAACATGAAGATATAAAACAGGTTGAATAATAAGTTTGGGAAAACATTTTCATATTTAACCGTATGATGACGCAACATTCTTAATGTGACACCCGGCAAATTCCGGTTAACAACGCTGTCTAGATTAAAGTCTACCTTAGCGAGTCACGCGTATATTATACTTAACTGTGTAAGTTGAGTTGTGTTATGGTTCGGGAACTGTTAGTTTAGTATAGAGGATCATTAGATGTCAGTCCTTAACCAAGTGTACAAGGGGTGACGATTCGTAGAATCGTCAGAGCATAGGGAACATACAAGTCTCGAGTCCCGGGAATTGGTGAACGAGTGTGAATGTGTTGTTTGCAAGTATTATGTGTTTACAATCATTATGTGACTTGTCGGTATGTGAAAACATGTTAACATATGTTAAAACGGAGTTTAACACGCCAAATACGCTGGACCAGACCCTATAGGCGATTAGCATCTGTAATCGCCTATAGGGAAGGCGAGTAGGGATCCTCATGGGGCGAGTAGGCCCTAATCGCCTATATCATAGGCGATTAGGAGCCCTATTCGCCTGATGCTGCTGCATAATCGCCTGTAACGTACCTGACGACTAAAATCGACTATAAATACAATACTTGACCTCCCAAACTTTATTATAACAACCCTAGTCGTCCCACAACTCGTCCCAACACACACACAACCTCTGGAACACGATTTTGGATCAAAATACACGATTTCAAGCCTATTACATCAATCTATCATAAACCTAAGGTGTGGTTTTCATTCATGCAACCTTTAATAATGTTTTTATTGAATCCCTAATGGTCCAGACCTGTTTATAAACGTACGTGTCTTCTGAAATTCATTAATAATCATTGTTAATTGGATTCTAGCTATTATGCATGTTGTATGTGTGTTTATGATTAAAAGATAGGGTTTTTGTGATTCAAGAAGGATTGTTAACATGATATTAAGGTAGTTACAGATTGATGATGATAGCATGTTGATGAAATCTGAGTAATTGTTCATTAGGGTTACGGTTATGCATGTTAATGTGATGTTTCATGCTATGTGTATTGTTTTTGGGATACATGGTTGCATGCAGGACTGATAGAACGAGGTTAAACGAAGGATTTTGATTTAAATCTGTTTGATATGGTTGTTTGATTGATATTTGATGTTTACACACGTTCTGGATCTGATTTGGAGTGTTAAACGCGCGAAAAACTGGAACAGCTGGGCTAAAGGCGAATAGGGATCCTAATCGCCTATGCTATAGGCGATTAGGAGGCTATTCGCCTGATAGGATGCCCTAATCACCTATAGTATAGGCGAATAGGGGTCTAAATGCCTTTACTTCATGCAATTACGATCCTAAATGCTAGTTAAGCCCTGAATTGCATGCCTTACGACCTAATCGCCTATAAACTCATGATTTGCATACCGCATGACCCTAATCGCCTATAGTATAGGCGATTAGCCTTCCTAAATGCCTGTTGACCCACATAATCACTAGTTGACTTTTCCTAATCGCCTGTACTGCTGCTGTAAGTGTAATTTAGCATTTCGGGACCCGATTGGACACCTAGGAACATGCTAGGAACCCCGTAACATACCTAATAACTTGGTAACATGTGCTCGGACTTATTTATGAGATACTTGAACTACGTGCTACAACTTGTTGGATTTTAACGTATGTTAAGTGTGATTGCATGATTGTATGTTTGAGAGTGCAAGTATAACACGGGGAGTCTCGGGTCACCAATGGGATGTCGAGTCTTGTACATTGGGTTAATTTAACAGTCACAGTGTTTTCAAATGAACTTGGTTATGGTCTGGACATCTAGGGACTAACTAACCTACGGGTTATTAGTCTAAGTACTTGTAACTGTCATATGTTAGGTCGCCGCTTTACGGGGCTAGCATAGCTTGCTGATCTTATTCGTATTTCGAAGTAACGCAACCTAAGGTGAGTTTACGGCCCCTCTTTTAACTGGTTTCACTTTTCGGGGGAGAAAACATGTGTTAAACTTATGTTTTGGTAACAACTGTCATACTATGGGTTTTTATGGTTTACTATACGATCTTTGGAAGTCCCGGGGGAAACCATGAATGTGCGGGTTAGCACAACGGGAAAATGTGAATAGATCTATTGGGATTGACCAACCCCGCTCGTCGGCTTGGAGGGCCGGGCGAGTGCATATTGTCTCAAACAGGAACAGGTTTACTATTCGGGCACAACATCTGGTTTGCGAGTTAGTAATGGTTTTCCAATCGTAGAAGTAACAAAACATACGCCTAGCTAGCGTACTTGGTTTACATATTGATATAGTATGGACAGGTTGAACTTGATACTTTAATTACAAAACCTGTGAACTCACCAGCATTTTTGTGCTGACGTAACTCTTACATGTTTTCTCAGGTCGCTAAGGTAGCACTACGGAACTAGGGCGCACGCGTCTGCACGGCGTCTAGTTAGGATTGCATGGTTTTCAAACATTGAATAATTGGGTTACTTTTGGATTATGTTTTGAGAATAAGCTTCCGCTGTATTTGGGGATTTTAAACTATGTTTTTGAAATTGCATATGTTCATTTAGATTTGTTTATTGTGATCGTTGACTTGGATCCTGGTTTGTCATGCGCCTCGTGGTAAAACTCCGCAAGTGGATTTTGAGGGTGTGACAGATTGGTATCAGAGCCAATGGTTATAGTGAACTAGGACTGCATGTAGAGTCTAGTCTATAGCCGAGTCGCACACACTAGACGATCACATAGTACTAAACATTATGGTGGATTACGTATGGCCTTGTCGGAGTGCCTCTAAATCATCTGACCTTCCTATGTTACATCATCCGTTCTATCTTATGTCGGGTTATTTGCTTTCTAGGCAGTGTGGTATATTGGGGTAAATCGTGTACTCTTGAGATTTGTCCAAGGCTCGGACATCTCCCTTTCATACTCCAATAGAAACACTTGCCATAAATTACCGTAGCATTACGGTGTATAGCTAAGAGTCTATGTTCGGTGATTTGAACTTTGAACTAGGAGAACACTTGGAGGACCATGTAGAGCGGTTTATCATTTTGGGTGCACACAAAATCATAAACCGAAATGCATGAAAGCCCTAGTGAGCTCTGGGTTTGAATGGATAGTCCTGGGTTGGATCTAGCTTTGATCTTGTGAACGCTAGTGGTTACCATTAGCTGCGAAACTAAATTTTCTCGTTCTTTCTGTCAGAATCATGTCTGGAGTACGAGGAGGACGTGGAGGTGGCCGCGCTGGTGGGCGTGGTGGTGGTCGTGGTGGTGGTGGTGGTCGTGGAGGTGTAAACCTAACACAAGAAGATCTGAACAACTTACTGCAAGCTGCCTTTCAGTTAGGGCACAATGGTGGTGGTAAGTTGACTTATCCACTTTTGCCTCATTGGTGAACCTTGTTTACATCCTTCGTGGTTTCTCATGCGTTTCATTTCAGGTGGTCCTGTTAATCCACCCCCACCCTTGTGTACCTACAAGATGTTTCAGGACTGTAAGCCCCGGGAATTCTCTGGCACTGAGGGTGCGGTGAGCTTGCTCAGGTGGCTGGAAAAGGTGGAGTCAGTGTTTCTGATGTGCAACTGTCTCCCAGAGGATCGAGTCAAGTATGCTGCTGCATTATTCCAGGATGTTGCTTTGACCTGGTGGAACAATATCACCCAGAATATGGGTATAGGGGAGGCTTATGCTATGCCTTGGGAAAATTTTGTTCAACTACTGAAGCGAGAGTACTGTCCAAGGGAAGAAGTTCAAAAGCTAGAGCACGAGGTGTGGAACCTCAAGATGACCGGGTCAGAGATTGAAAAGTATACGGTAAGGCGTAATGAGTTGGCAGTGCTGTGTCCTGATCTGCATGTGCCAGAATATAGGAGGATTGAACACTATATCTCGGGGCTAGTACCAGAGATCGCAGGATTGATGGCTGCGGGGAATCTTCCTACATACTCAGAGGTGGTTCGATCGGCTCACAGGATGACAAACTTGAAGGTGAATGAGGGTACCTTGCCTGCTAAGGGTTCGACTGTCAAGGCCCCGGAGAATAACAAGCGTAAATGGGATAATGAGGGGAAAGGATCTGTGCCAGCATCATCACAACAGGGTAAGAGGTTCGATAGCGGGGGTTCGTCTTCTTCTGGTACCAAACCGGGTGGTTATGCGGGGAAATTACCTAAGTGCAACAAATGTGGACGTCATCATCAGGGGGACTGTGACCGTAATCGTTGCCATCGCTGCAAGCGACTTGGGCATTTTGCTAAAGATTGTCGGGCGACACTTCCATCGACCCAGGCCCCAACTACTACCCCGGCTTCTACTGCTCAAGGAACTACGGGAAAACAGGGTTGTTACAACTGTGGGGAGACTGGTCATTACAAGAAGGAGTGCCCGAAACTGAAGAAGGGCGGGGATGTGAGGGACAGAAACAGTAACGGGAACAACGGGGGAGGTGGCAGGAATGCACGTGCCTTCGTCATTGGAGCCGTAGAGGCTAGACAGGATCCTGACACAGTTACCGGTACGTTCCTTCTCAATAATCACTCTGTTAGTGTTTTATTCGATTCCGGTGCCGATAAAAGTTTTATATCTATGGAAGTTAGTCGACTGCTAGATGTAGTACCCGTACCATTAGAGGCTAAGTATGTAATTGAGTTGGCTGACGGTAAAAAGATTGAAGCTACTTGTATCCTTCGGGAGTGTCAACTAGAGTTGTCGGGTTTGTCGTTCCCCATCGACCTTATGCCGGTACCTTTGGGTAGTTTTGACTTTGTTGTAGGCATGGATTGGTTGTCTTTGTATCGCACTGAGATCATTTGTTACGACAAGATTATTCGGATTCCCCTCCCTGATGGAGAATTCCTTTCGGTGTACGGTATCAAGGGCGGTGCTCCGCTAAATCTCATCTACAGCATGAAAGCCCTTAAGTATCTTCGAAAGGGTTATTCGGCCGTCTTGGCACTTTTATTTGTTTCCTCTACCGATGAGAAGAAGATCGACGATATTCCTGTGGTACGCGAGTTTCCTGATGTATTTCCCGATGATTTATCTGGTCTTCCTCCCCATCGTCAGGTTGAGTTCGGTATTGATCTTGTACCGGGGGCTGCTCCTATTGCTCGGGCCCCCTACCGTCTTGCACCTCCCGAGATGCAGGAATTGTCCAGTCAGTTACAGGAACTCTTGGACAAGGGTTTCATTAGACCAAGTTCTTCCCCTTGGGGAGCCCCGATTCTGTTCGTTAAGAAGAAGGATGGAAGTTTTCGGTTGTGTGTGGATTACAGAGAATTGAACAAGGTGACCATTAAGAACCGTTATCCTCTTCCACGTATTGATGATCTATTTGACCAACTCCAGGGTTCTAGCTACTACTCTAAGATTGATTTGAGGTCCGGTTATCACCAGTTGCGCGTAAGGGAAGCTGACGTTGCAAAGACTGCCTTTCGTACACGTTATGGCCATTTTGAGTTCTTGGTCATGCCTTTCGGTCTCACAAACGCACCGGCGGTTTTCATGGATTTGATGAACCGCGTTTGCAAACCATATCTTGACAAGTTCGTCATCGTGTTTATTGATGACATCCTGATTTACTCCAAGAACAAGACCGAACACGAGGAACACCTGCGTTTGGTTTTGGAACTTTTGCGACGGGAACAACTTTACGCTAAGTTCTCAAAGTGTGACTTTTGGTTACGCGAAGTCCAGTTCCTAGGACATGTGGTTAATGAACTAGGAATTCATGTCGATCCAGCTAAGATCGAAGCGATCAAGGACTGGGAAGCACCAAAGACGCCAACTGAGGTGCGGCAATTCCTAGGCCTTGCGGGCTATTATCGTCGTTTCATTAAGGGGTTCTCGAAGATCGCTCAACCCCTCACCACTCTTACTCAGAAGGATAGAAAATTCGCCTGGGGTGAACCACAAGAGTCAGCATTTCAAGAACTGAAGTCTAAACTTTGTTCTGCTCCTATTTTGTCCTTGCCTGAAGGCCCTGATGATTTCGTTGTTTACTGTGATGCTTCTATTCATGGTCTCGGTTGCGTGTTGATGCAACACGAGAAAGTGATTGCGTATGCTTCTCGGCAACTCAAGGTGCACGAGAGGAACTACACCACCCATGACTTGGAATTGGGTGCATTGGTTTTCGCTTTGAAAATTTGGAGACATTACTTGTACGGTACCAAATGCACCATCTACACCGATCACAAGAGTCTTCAACATATTTTCGACCAACAACATTTGAACATACGACAGCGTCGTTGGATTGAACTCCTGAACGACTATGATTGCGCCATTAAGTACCATCCTGGCAAGGCGAATGTAGTAGCAGACGCCTTGAGCAGGAAGGAATCAATTAATCCTCGTCGCGTTCGGGCGTTGCAGCTCACCATTCATTCCTCTCTACCTGACCAACTTCGTTCTGCTCAGTTAGAAGCTTTGAAGGAGGAAAACCTTAAAGCTGAGACTATGCACGGTGCCGACAAGCACCTCGAGCGAAGGCCTGATGGCCTGCACTACTTCGCAGAACGCATATGGGTTCCTTTATTCGGGGGACTTCGGGAGCTTGTCTTAGATGAGGCTCACAAGTCCCGATATTCTATTCATCCTGGTTCGGATAAGATGTACCAAGATCTGAAGGTGCTTTACTGGTGGCCAAACATGAGGTCGAATATAGCCTCATACGTGAGCAAATGCTTGACCTGTGCTAAGGTCAAGGTGGAATACCAGAAACCGTCGGGTCTCTTGCAACAACCTGAATTTCCGGAGTGGAAATGGGAACGGATTACAATGGATTTTGTCACGCAACTACCTAAGTCACCGAGCGGGAATGATAAGATATGGGTGATTGTTGATCGGTTGACGAAATCAGCCCATTTTCTCGCTATTAAGGAGACCGACACCATGGATCGTTTGGCTCGTCTTTATCTGAAGGAAGTTGTTTCTAAGCACGGGGTGCCGGTTTCTATTATTTCGGATCGTGACTCCCATTTTACTTCTCACTTCTGGAAGTCTTTGCACAAGGCTTTGGGTACCCAGCTCGACATGAGTACCGCTTATCACCCACAGACTGACGGTCAGAGTGAACGCACGATTCAAACCTTAGAAGACATGCTGCGGGCATGTGCGATCGATTTTGGCAAAAGTTGGGAAGCCCACCTACCGTTAGTAGAATTCTCTTACAACAACAGTTACCACACGAGCATCAAGGCAGCTCCGTTCGAGGCACTGTACGGGCGGAAATGCCGGTCTCCTCTTTGTTGGGCTGAGGTGGGTGAGAGTCAACTCACTGGGCCTGAACTAGTGTACGAAACTTCGAAAAAGATCGTACAGATTCGTAACCGGTTGGCAGCGGCACGGGATCGACAGAAGAGTTATGCCGATCAGCGTCGCAAGCCATTGGAATTCCAAGTTGATGACAAAGTACTTCTGAAAGTTTCACCGTGGAAGGGCGTCATACGCTTTGGGAAGCGTGGAAAACTCAACCCTCGGTATGTCGGCCCATTTACAATTCTGGAACGGATTGGACCGGTGGCATATCGTCTTGATTTACCGACGGAGCTCGGCAACGTACATAACGTCTTCCATGTATCCAACTTAAATAAGTGTCTGGCTGACGAGTCTCTTATTGTTCCACTGGAAGAGATCAAGGTTGATAATCGTCTTCGGATTGTGGAGGAACCTGTTGAGATTCTTGATTACAAGATTCGTAGCCTACGTCATAGCAAGATTCGCATTGTTAAGGTTCGCTGGAACTCGAACCGGGGACCAGAGTACACTTGGGAACGGGAGGATCAGATGAAGTCTAAGTATCCTCATCTCTTTCCTAAGGAAGCGTTCGAATCGAGATATGTTACCACTGCAGCTGAATGAATCTCGGGGCGAGATTCCTTTTTAACGTGGGGATGATGTGACAACTCGGGTAAATCTCTCTCTTGGTTTCTATCTTTTGTCTGTTCCTTTTGTTATTCCTTTTGGTACTTGTGCAATTTTCGGGACGAAAATTCTTTTAACGTGGGGATGATGTGACACCCGGCAAATTCCGGTTAACAACGCTGTCTAGATTAAAGTCTACCTTAGCGAGTCACGCGTATATTATACTTAACTGTGTTAGTTGAGTTGTGTTATGGTTCGGGAACTGTTAGTTTAGTATAGAGGATCATTAGATGTCAGTCCTTAACCAAGTGTACAAGGGGTGACGATTCGTAGAATCGTCAGAGCATAGGGAACATACAAGTCTCGAGTCCCGGGAATTGGTGAACGAGTGTGAATGTGTTGTTTGCAAGTATTATGTGTTTACAATCATTATGTGACTTGTCGGTATGTGAAAACATGTTAACATATGTTAAAACGGAGTTTAACGCGCCAAATACACTGGACCAGACCCTATAGGCGATTAGCATCTGTAATCGCCTATAGGGAAGGCGAGTAGGGATCCTCATGGGGCGAGTAGGCCCTAATCGCCTATACTATAGGCGATTAGGAGCCCTATTCGCCTGATGCTGCTGCGTAATCGCCTGTAACGTACCTGACGACTAAAAACGACTATAAATACAATACTTGACCTCCTAAACTTCATTATAACAACCCTAGTCGTCCCACAACTCGTCCCAACACACACACAACCTCTGGAACACGATTTTGGATCAAAATACACGATTTCAAGCCTATTACATCAATCTATCATAAACCTAAGGTGTGGTTTTCATTCATGCAACCTTTAATAATGTTTTTATTGAATCCCTAATGGTCCAGACCTGTTTATAAACGTATGTGTCTTCTGAAATTCATTAATAATCATTGTTAATTGGATTCTAGCTATTATGCATGTTGTATGTGTGTTTATGATTAAAAGATAGGGTTTTTGTGATTCAAGAAGGATTGTTAACATGATATTAAGGTAGTTACAGATTGATGATGATAGCATGTTGATGAAATCTGAGTAATTGTTCATTAGGGTTACGGTTATGCATGTTAATGTGATGTTTCATGCTATGTGTATTGTTTTTGGGATACATGGTTGCATGCAGGACTGATAGAACGAGGTTAAACGAAGGATTTTGATTTAAATCTGTTTGATATGGTTGTTTGATTGATATTTGATGTTTACACACGTTCTGAATCTGATTTGGAGTGTTAAACGCGTGAAAAACTGGAACAGCTGGGCTAAAGGCGAATAGGGATCCTAATCGCCTATGCTATAGGCGATTAGGAGGCTATTCGCCTGATAGGATGCCCTAATCGCCTATAGTATAGGCGAATAGGGGTCTAAATGCCTTTACTTCATGCAATTACGATCCTAAATGCTAGTTAAGCCCTGAATTGCATGCCTTACGACCTAATCGCCTATAAACTCATGATTTGCATACCGCATGACCCTAATCGCCTATAGTATAGGCGATTAGCCTTCCTAAATGCCTGTTGACCCACATAATCACTAGTTGACTTTTCCTAATCGCCTGTACTGCTGCTGTAAGTGTAATTTAGCATTTCGGGACCCGATTGGACACCTAGGAACATGCTAGGAACCCCGTAACATACCTAATAACTTGGTAACATGTGCTCGGACTTATATATGAGATACTTGAACTACGTGCTACAACTTGTTGGATTTTAACGTATGTTAAGTGTGATTGCATGATTGTATGTTTGAGAGTGCAAGTATAACACGGGGAGTCTCGGGTCACCAATGGGATGTCGAGTCTTGTACATTGGGTTAATTTAACAGTCACAGTGTTTTCAAACGAACTTGGTTATGGTCTGGACATCTAGGGACTAACTAACCTACGGGTTATTAGTCTAAGTACTTGTAACTGTCATATGTTAGGTCGCCGCTTTACGGGGCTAGCATAGCTTGCTGATCTTATTCGTATTTCGAAGTAACGCAACCTAAGGTGAGTTTACGGCCCCTCTTTTAACTGGTTTCACTTTTCGGGGGAGAAAACATGTGTTAAACTTATGTTTTGGTAACAACTGTCATACTATGGGTTTCTATGGTTTACTATACGATCTTTGGAAGTCCCGGGGGAAACCATGAATGTGCGGGTTAGCACAACGGGGAAATGTGAATAGATCTATTGGGAATGACCAACCCCGCTCGTCGGCTTGGAGGGCCGGGCGAGTGCATATTGTCTCAAACAGGAACAGGTTTACTATTCGGGCACAACATCTGGTTTGCGAGTTAGTAATGGTTTTCCAATCGTAGAAGTAACAAAACATACGCCTAGCTAGCGTACTTGGTTTACATATTGATATAGTATGGACAGGTTGAACTTGATACTTTAATTACAAAACCTGTGAACTCACCAGCATTTTTGTGCTGACGTAACTCTTACATGTTTTCTCAGGTCGCTAAGGTAGCACTACGGAACTAGGGCGCACGCGTCTGCACGGCGTCTAGTTAGGTTTGCATGGTTTTCAAACATTGAATAATTGGGTTACTTTTGGATTATGTTTTGAGAATAAGCTTCCGCTGTATTTGGGGATTTTAAACTATGTTTTTGAAATTGCATATGTTCATTTAGATTTGTTTATTGTGATCGTTGACTTGGATCCTGGTTTGTCATGCGCCTCGCGGTAAAACTCCGCAAGTGGATTTTGAGGGTGTGACACTTAAAATCATAATGTGGTCGAAGTTAAACACAGAGTTTAAAACTTAAGTTGTTGATCAAAATGTTTTAACGCAAAAAGAGTGATACCTTATAGTGTAAAAGTCACAAAGCATAAGTGAAATAGTGTAAGCGTTAATGCGATAATATAACGAACAAAAAGTTTCAATAATGATGATAAGGAATCGAAAAGCGAATGATCAATGAATAACAACATATGAAAACAACATAGATCCTTGAGATGTGGATTTCACTCCTAACTCAAAGATGTATTTCAAAATTGAAAACGATTGTGGAGTGAAACGCATCACCAAGTTAAGGATATCACTCTCAGCTTAATGGTTAAGTTCCGTTTTGAAGGAAATACTCTTTGAGGGGTGGATGTCACTCCTATCTCAAAGATGTATTCCTAAGATAAATAACATATAGAGGAGTGAAACAAATCACCAAGGTATGGATGTCACTCCTATCTTGATGATATCGTTTCGTTTGTGAAATACGAGTGTCTTCTTCTCCAAGGAAAATACCGAAAGAATAACGAGAAATATTCATAGCGAAAATATCTTGAAAGAAGATATAAGAATTAAGAGAAACCTACACGAGAGGACTCGTGAATATAAGCTTAGTTATAGGCTAGGCTAAAAGGCATTCTAATAACCTAATTCCCTATAACCATAGTTCTGATACCAACATGTAACACCCCGACCGATGGCGGAAACATCGAGGTGTCACGTAGTGACGATTGTTCAATAGCTCATGGACTAAAAGTGTAAATTTGAATACATTGATCAAATAGTTTATTACATTGAAATGAAATACGATGATTCTAAAGCATCAAGTCTAACTAAAATACAATAAAGTCAAAGCTTAATTATAAATCCAAAAACCTAAAAGAAGCGTCTCAAAATAACCTGAAACATGTATGAAAATAGTATATGTCAATACAAAAATGTATTGGTGAGCATACCATGTTTAAATAAATATAGTAGGAAAAGAGTTTTGCAATTCACGTGTTATACTGTCTACAATTTAGTGTTCAAGTTATGTACAAATGTCACCCAAAATCAAACCTTTAGAGTAGAAATGATATCCAAGAATAATGGGATATCTAGTATAATGTATAGTAGTCGCCCAATAGTATGATTATATATAGCATGCGACAAAGCAAGTAGTTTACACATAACAATAGTCAAGTACTATTTATTGCTATGCTAGGCCCACACCGAGTTAATGATTAAGGTCATAAGTACACACTATCAGCGATCAACAAGTAAAACACATACAAGAATTGCGATTGTGAATATAGACTAAAGCATGATTAAGTAAGTGAAGTAATAAGCGTACATGAGCCACCCCAAAAGTGTAAAACATGAAAAAGGGGAAAGATATACTCACAGTTTCGCTAAGTGTAAATTCCGAGAAAGTTCATCGTAAAGGCTTAAGAATTCCGAAGAACTCAACCTATATATATAAAAATGCTAATGAAGGATATGTCTTAAAAGCCTAAGGTGTTAAGGTAGCAAGACACCTAGTTACACAACTTGTCGGTTTTAGGCGATACTTTGGCAATTTCTCAAAATTCCAATTCGTGTGAGTTGTAAAAACATGTAGTATTTTAAACATACCTTTAATTAGGTGTTTTTTTTTCAAAAATACACTTTTAAGACCTGTTTTAAATCAGATCTGAAATTTATACAAATTAGGCCGTTTTTCGCCTTTTTACTACATAGTTTTGTACCGGACTTCGTCAAAATCTAGCTTTTGAACCAATACTCAAAGTTTTTGGTCAAAATAAGTTATTTGATGGTATTTTAGGTGATTTTTAGTATGAACAATCAGACCTCATATTTTCTTTCAAAATCTCCTATTAAAGCTCATAATTTAGGCATTTTTAGGTCCAAAAATTATCCATTTTCTTATAAATCAAAATCCAATCATTTTACCTTCTAAAAATCATGTTTAGTAACTTGGATCTTGTTAATCATGGATTAGATCATACATGCAATGATAGATTTAGAGTTAAAACTTTAACATAAACATGTATATATATACATACATACGTACGGCCACACCCACACACATCCCATTCTCTTTTATTTTTTATAAAATCATTTTTATCATCTCTTTGTTGTGTGAATTATCCAAGTTTAGAAGTGAAAAGATTAAAATAAGAAGAACATTAGTTAGGGTTTTTACCTTAATGAAAAATGTGAAAACTTGGATGAATCTTGCTTCAAAAATCCTAGAATTCTTGCTTAAATCTTCAAATACTTTATGTTACTTGGATGATTTAAAGTTTTAGAAGGTTAGAGATGATGCATTGGAAAACTAAGAAAGAGAGGATAGGGGGAGGGGGCGGCACATGCAAGAAGGAAAGGAAAGGATTGGAGTGTTGAAATGGTGATGAAGATGAAAGGTTTAAGTGTTTAGCTTAAATAATAAGCATGAGGTAGGTTCTAGCATGGATGAATCAACACATAGGGATGTGTTGTGCAGCCCAAACTCTCGCCACACACACATATATAGGTTGTATGAGTTGTAATCTTTTTATTAATATATTATTTAGTGGGTATTAGGTGTAAATTAGTGGGTATACTACTAGTTAATGCGGTACAAGCCTTTAACTGTTTTAAATACCTGACACACCCAAAAATAATATTTTTGACTCAAGACATAATATTATAAAAGCCAAGTTGATATTAGGTGCTATCTAGTGCAAAAATGACGAATTTTCATAGTATAGGCGTGTAGATTGCGCGGTATCCTGCGTTGTGACTAAGATCACAATTTTTATACTCTAAATTTATTTCTCCCTATTTTTCAACTAAATATGTTTAGAAATATTGTTTCAAGCATAAATTTCGAATTTCGGACTTAAGCGTGAGTATAAAAAGTGATTTCATAATAATCAACTTTCAAAGAAAAATAAGAACCAACATGTGAAACATAATAAATTTACAAGGGCTAAACTTGCAAAAGTTTCAAAGTGTAAGGGCTACGAATGTCACATCCGGGTGCTGATTTCGTTTATGTTTTGGTTTCGGAATTTATTTATAATCAACAATTTCCCCAAATCATAATCCTTATAAACCCTAGCTCCAAATCAACAGAATTAGCCATCAATTCACAACAGTTAGATTCTAAAATGTTAGGGCTTTTATTCCTTGTCCTAAAACGAGTCAAAACATATAATAAATTGAAACTAACCGGATTCGAATAGTGTGCACGCAAAGAAGAAGATACCGAACGAATAAGCCTTAAATCAGACAGATTGATAGTTCGAAAGGGTGGGTTATGTTTTTTGGCCCTTTATGAGTGTTTCTGCAGGTTTGATTTCGATAAAACTAGTTGTTTATAACGAATTTGATTCTAGGTGTATGGAAAATTATAAATGGATACAAATCCATCTAATTGATCCTCAAATCACGCTGTAACGCGCTCAATGACAACAACGATAGACGCGGAAATTGAATAAGTCAAATCTGTATAATTCAATTTGATTAAGCTTTCCATTTCTAGATTGATTAGGAGAGGTTGACTTTGGGTTTGACTCGGATAATAGTTTGTTTATAAAAGCAATTGGAATCAGTTTGTAACAACAAAGAAATCGTGGTCGAGTGGTTGTGGTGTTATTGTGTTGTGTTTGATCCGGCTTGACACTCCGGTTCAATTCCAGTTGGTGTCTTTCTTTTTGGAAACATATTTTTTTATAGTTTTGATATTACAAATATTTTTTCATCATAATGTAATATAAATATAGTTAAGAAAGTTTTATAAGATACTAGTATTTGAATATTTTTATGAAATAATATGTAAGAATTGAGGATACATGATAAATTGTTCTCTTGGCGGTCTTGTAGTGATCATTTAATTCAAATGATGCATGATCATCGCTGAAAGTTGAACAGCTTGTTGAGGATTACAGCGATAACTGCTCATGAAAGGGTTTATCGTAACTCATCATATCCACCTTTTCGAGTTCCCATACAATGAATGACAACATGAATGAGACATTTCAAAGATCAAATCTCTAATTAACTACTAAAAAATCAAATTTCAAAGATGAAATCCTTTGTCTACACGAATGGTAGGACCCATTTGTGTGAATAGTAACTATTCAACTTTCAAAGAGCAAATCCTTTGTTTTTGGTGTTCTTAGTCAATTTTTGGTACACCTAGCGTCTAAAACAACCAATTAAGAAACCCTCATCCAAATCCTTACCATTTAAACATGTTCAATAGCCTAATTGAATGTTTATATTTGATTAGGGTTTTAAGTTTAATAAAAATAGATTCTATTAAGTTTCATTGACAGATGATGGATAAATTGCCATCAAAACGTACCCTGATGGTTGCGGAACAATTTGCAAATCACAAAATACATGTTCAAAAACTCAGGTAGAATTTTGATATTTAGAAGGTAACAGTTGATTGGCAAGAATGAGTAAGAATGAACCCCATTCGTGTCAACTGTGTATTATATAGAGTTTCCCATTCATGTTACTATTTACACGAATAGAATTAGGATTTTGAAAGCTATTCGCCCAAACCATCCTATTTGTGTGCACAGTTTACACGAATCTCTTGATTTATACGGGCCAAAAACCTATTTGTGTATCAAGACCTAACCGTCCAAACTCAATGGGTGAATGCATTGTACAACCCTTGAAATTAAACAAACTTGGCAAGATTGGTCCATATTCGTGTGAAATAGACATCTTATCTATTCGCCCAAACTTGGGAAGAATGGCATAGCTATTCATCTAACACTGTGAAATTAAAATATGCCCCTGTTTTTTTTTTTGCAGAAATTACATATTTAATCCTCCATATGCAAAACTTGCAATCCCTCGACTTATGAAGATTTTCTATTTCGACTTAAGCTTTTAAAATTGTCTATTTTAGACCATGAGAATTTGAAGATACACGACATTGATCCGAAAACATAACAAAATTTCAATTGATTGTGTTCGGCTTTGGTTTTCTGCAAAACAAGGATTTCAAGGATTAGAATTCCAACATTGGTAATCGAAAACAAGATAGAAATAAAATCTTTAGGTGATTTTCAGAAAACTTATATTAAAACACACATAAATCTTTTTGGATTTTTGATAATTTGCATAAATTAAAAGACGGAAGGTAGTAAATAAATATTCACATGCTATATTTTTGCAGATTTCATCGGTAAGAGAATCATATCAGTATACGGAATAGCTAAACGATGCCCTTGTTCAAATATGGTGTATTATCAATAGGAATCCTACGACAACTGTCAATATTGTAGCCACCTAAACTCAAAATCAGATTTTAATGCTAGGCACATTAGATACATTAAGGCAATGATTAGAACTAAATAACAAGAGGTCCGTGTACACATGACACATTCTCGTATGAAGGTATGCAATAAACTTTCTCATAACAGATGAATATATTGTTGTAATCCGTTTTAAACAAGACACGAGTTCACTAGTGATTAGGTCTGCATGAGGGATACAACAAAGAAACCAGTGCGACCCCGGACGGGGTTAGGGAAAATGCCATTTTTTATTTTTTTCGATATGATTGCTTTAGGCACTTTCAGTGTTGCCTTTGAGCTGAATTCGCGATGAGAATAGTGTTAGGAATCGGTCTATCCATCCTGGTCAAAACCTGAACTGCATCTCTGTATTCGGTTTATTATAAAATCTCTATTTTACACACACACACACACACACACACATATATATATATATATATATATATATATAGTGATCAAAACTCGATTTTGCCAATGTAGGATGAGAAGTCATCTTATTTTTTAATCAATGGCTAAGATGAAAGTGTAGGGAAAAAAATGGGGTGCAATGGTGTTTTTGGAAAATAACCTATTTGTTGACTTTCACTCTCCACATGCAATGCAAATACGTATTCCCCTCATTTTAAAATGGCTATAACTTTTTCACACGACCTTATTTTTTGAGAAAAGAACTGCACCATAAAATTCAGCGTCTTTTTCTCTATCATTTGAGTACCATATTCCTATATAAAAAACGTCAACTAAAAAACCCCAAAAAATGGGTTATATTTTTTTGTTATATAATTTTTTTCTGTTGTGTTTTTTTATGCTAATTTTTTTGTGTAATTTATGTTTATATTGAATTTTTTTATGCTGAATTTTTTTTTGCTAAAATTTCGTGTACTACATTTTTATGCTAGATTTTGCGTAACTACATTTTTTGTACTAATTTTTTTGCGCTACATTTTTTGTACTAATTTTTTTTTGTTCTACAATTTTTGTTTTGGATTTTTTTTACTAAATTTCTTTTGCACTAGATTTTAATGTTGGATTTTGAAAAAATAAATGGGTAGAAGTTTGTCTCTTTAGTCCAAAATGTCCTTCAATCTAATTTTAAGAAGTGTCATATGTCATTTTCACAATCATTCTTATGCTATGTAGGCAAAACCCACTTTTTAAGAGATATCTCCCATATATATAGTTTTTACAAAAATATTAATAACAACTTTATTAGTATATATTTTGACAGAAGCATGATGACAAAAACAATATATATATATATATATATATATATATATATATATATATATATATATATTTCAACTAAATCGAAATTTCATTCCTGTGATCCAAATACAAAACATGAAAAATAATACATACACATCCATGGTGTGTTTTAGAAAACTACCTTGATGAAAAATACCAAAGAAACTACACAATGGATCAACGAACGCTTCGCTATCAGCCAATCACCAAAATTTGAGAATCACTCGATTTACTCGAAACACCCGGTGTAGATCCATATCTAACACGAACACAAAACATGCAAACCGAGGCACACGGCGCATGGCCATGTGGTTCTCCACGGCGCGTGGCTGCTAGGTGGTGGCGCATGGGGTGTTGGTCGACGAGGGTGGTGGTTGTCGTGGGTGGTGGCAGACGTGGGAGATGGGGCGACTGTGTGGAGGTGATGTTATGGTTGTGATGATTGTTTTGATTAACTCGTTAATCTAATTGGTGGCTAGGTTAAAATAACTAGTCCTAGGGTTTAGAGAATAATGATATTATATAAATATCATATTTACATCTTAAACCCCAATGTTTTGACTTGATCCCTAAAGAGCTTACCTTGATTAATTAACTAATTAATAAACCACCACCATATAGTTTATATAATTAACACTTTAATCATAAAAACTTTATATCTTATGTTTTATTATCGAATAACAAATCATATTATCATTTAACAATAAATCATATTATCGTTTAACTCATTAAGCGACAAACACCATTAATCCATGTCTATAATTATCGTTCAGCGACAATTATCAATCACCTTTAATATCAAATAATAACTATTCGATCATTCGTCGCCATAATTATTCTACAATAATTATCCTATCATTCAACACTCTAAACGGTCTAATTAATCAATCTGATTAATTATTTCACTTCCCTATCAATGGTTTCTCTAAACAAGTATCACCGATTATTCGTAATAATTTTTTTGATAAATATTTCTCTAGATATATACATATATCTCAATCAAAGTTATTTGTGATTAATAATATTTAACAATTAAATATTATTTCTATGTTCGCAGTCCAATGTGTAACTCTTTGTATCGTACTTTGATAGTTTCATTATTAATTGATAATTGGACACCTATTTCCAATCTCCCACTTGGGCAAATCTCGATTACTCAGTATAACTCTCGCCAGAGTTGGGCTTCCAACTACACCGCATTGTCCCTATCAAAGTATGACGATTTAGGTTCGTCAACTCTACCTTCTGCGTTCAAGTAACCCTTTAATTAAACACGCTTATGCATGTGTGATAACCATATCATTTATCCTTTTTGTTCCAATAACTTTGTTGAACATGAGGCATGAGTCCATTTCATTCTCATATATCGTTCAATGATTTCTATCCCGTACCTGATTTGAGTGGTTTAATCAAACTACCATTAGTTTGAGTAAGTCCATACATTTTATACCAGTCTTATCCTTAAGGATGCTAGAATGTTTTCTAACTTCTTTGTAAAGAAGCACAAAATCCCTTAGATAGCATACAACTCCCACTTAGATTCAGAATTATTCACAACCTAGTACCTGTATTACTATCTTGTTATGGTATAACGTTAAGTAAGGTCAATGGACAATTTAGGCCAGTGGAGCTTCAAATATGATTTTAAGGTCTTAGGACAAAATAATATACCACTATCAAAACCTCTCTATGACTATGATCCATGAAGACAACTTTGAAGCGAGTTATGTCCAATATTCATTTTCAACGAATATCAATGAATCCTGGATCTCAACACAATAAATGGCATTGATCTTCATTTTGTTTTTATCAAGATTTGATTTCTCAGTTTCTACTCTTAGAAACCTTTTAATGTGAGGGGTCAAATTTGTCTCTACTAAATCATGATCTTATTTTGTTCCTCATCAAGATTTTATCCCTCAATTTCTACTTTAAGAAATGATATTAATATCATTGAGATGAGACTTGCATATCAATATCTTGATTCAAGCTACCAAATACTTGGTACTCATACAATGTCTTAAATGAACTCTTTCAATTAGATTATGCATAAATCCATACTATAACCGCCATACACTTTGGCCTTTGTGATGTGATAAATGAACTCTTTCATTTATTTAGTCATCATCTTGTCATAATAACCAAAAACTCTTTGGATTTTGTATGATGTTTCTTAAATGAACTCTTTCATTTACATGCATATCATACCCTTTCATCTTGAAAGTTTCAAAAAAAAAATGGTTTGAATACTCCTTTCAATCCATACTTGAGATCCCTAACTTATATATTGTATCTTAAACAATATTTCATCGTTTGTTGGGAATTTCCTTTCATTTAAACTCAATTACACTTTTGTCTCTTCAAAAGTATCTTAATCTATTCTATTTAACTCTTTAAATAGCATTTATCAATATCATGCATATTGATCAATTCTTATACAATAGATTAACTGTGATTCCTTAGTCATAGTTAGCCACCAATTATAAACTTCCCATATTCTCAGTAGGATTTGAATACATCATGATTCATAACCTATTTGTGACTAGAAGTCATATCCTGTATCCTCCATATGATCCAATATGTGTTGAATCACTAGTTATAGATCACTTGTCATTTACTCTTAAATGATCTTGATCTTATCATCTATTTTGAGCATAACTTCCTTTATGGTACTTATTCAAAATATCGAATAGCTCCCACTTACCTTGACATAAATCCCATGTATAAAACATTGGCATCCATTTAATAAGAGATCTCTATCTTTTATTAAAGTATAATATTCATATCATTCCATTAGGTATTATGTATTACAACTGATTTTATAACCTACTGGTTAATTTACAATAACTCTTTGTTTATCAGCATGTGATCTCATGAGGCAAGTCTAAGATCTTTATTAGATCTTATTAATCAAGTTCAATCTTTGGTATCCTATCCATTGTCTTAAGATTAACTTGATTAGTTTCAAGAGACCAAGACATAACTAATTTGTCTTTCTAAATATCCAACTACTTAACCTTTTCACTTTGGAACTTTGCTTCTCTTATATAGAGCTACTACTTAATACATCGATTATGTTACGTCTACCTTATTGAGCTCTATATTCTAGTTGCAATAATGATACATCCATTGTATTTTAATTAGTCTGCATAACATCATCTTTCTTTGAACTTATAATATCTATGTAGGTCAACTACTTCTTGAATCAATTATACTACTTATCTATTAAATAAGTATGATATTATTGTCTGGTTCTTGTTAATCATATTTGATCCCTATCAATTATCTATTAGCATGGACTTGGATTAATAGATTTAACATTTAAGGCATTAATTGAATAAAAAACCTCTTATCTCTTATTGAAATATTCATTGCATCCATATGCATACCTTTATTTCATCTCTAGGTTGGTTCTCTAGTCAACCTTTTATTTATTATCTTCAACTTGATCCACATATCTTACTTGAAATTCTACAAAATTCATTTGAAAAACAACTTTAATCAAAATAGAATTTCATATATGTTTCATATTTGCATTATAAACAAGAGATAATATATCTAAACTCTTTTAGATATATTGTATGTTCGAATGTTATCTGACTGCGAGTTATGTCTGTTGGGTTAAAGAGGATTGACAAGCCAGTTTCAACCTTAGTCTAATTCCTCTCTGCATATTTTGCTAAGTATCGAAACTACTGAAGAAGAAGACAAGTACTGAAGAAGCTGATACAAGTACTAGAGAATAAAGTCCGGAAGGTGAACCAGACAAACACCTGAAGAACAACTTTGTCATTAGAAGTTGTTTGTTCTTCAGCAGTTACAGTAGAAGCTTCCCACCGCCCTAAACTTCAGTAGTTCAATATTATATTAGTTTTTGTTTACTTTATGTACAAGTTCCAATACTACAGCTTTTTGTAATATTATAGTATTAGTTTTAATACTTCCAATGTATGTATAGTTATGTCTATAAGTAGATGGGTTCACACCATCTATTTTAGACATATTTTGCAGAATATCTTTTCTAATATATGAGAACCATTTGAAGCACTTACGACTGTTTTATCATTAACTATTTGATTCTCATATTAACTTCTATACTGCTTTAGTTATACATTTGAGGGGGAACGTTTACTTCTGTTAAAAGTGAACTGTTAAACCTAGAACACTTATTGTTATTACGCTGCATTTACTTTGATACATTAAATATAAGTATTCATTGAAGAACTGTTATAAGCATAATTGATCCAATAATTAGTATCAGAACTCTGGTTCATCTGATAATATACCAATCTAACAACTTAAGAATCAGACACAGGCTCTTGTTGATATTCAATCAAGGATAAAAGTTCACTTTATCAAACAATCCATCACTTTAAGAAATTGTTAATCAATCAATCTTTTTTTAAAAATGGATCCTCATAACACTGGATCTGCAAATAAGCTTCCCATGCTAGTCAGAAATGAATATAACATCTGGCAAGGAAGGATGGCACACACTTTGTCACAACAAAACACTGGTTGCTGGAGGTCGGTTATGTATGGACCCCATAAACCAGTAACTGCAGATCTTGAAACTAAAGTAGAAAAAGAAAAAGAACTAAAAGACTACACTGATGAAGATTTCCTAAAACTTGAGCTAGATGCTAAAGCTTTTTCATTATTGGCAATGGCTCTCCCAAACGAAATTTATGTTGGGTTCTTACATTGTGAGAGTGCCAAAGAGTTGTGGGATTGCCTCAAAGGTCAGTTTGGAGGTTCTGATGAGGTGATTGCCAACACAAGAGAAATATAAGTTCAACAATATGAAACCTTTACTCATGTTAATGGAAAAACTTTAACACAACAATTTAAAAGATTTTCTTCATTAATCCCCGAGTTAAAGTTAAATGGACAGATCTATACAAACTCATCTATGTTGCATAGATTTTTAAAGTCTTTACCTGAAAAATGGGAAACGTATTCCATAGTTCTCAGATCAGGTCTAGATTTTGACTCCCTATCACTCACAAAACTACATGGGAGATTATTAACTTTTAAAAGAGTAATAAATCAAAAGAAAAAGTTACAAAACTCTGGCAAAACTGTTGATGACTATGTTCCAGGTAGTACAACACTCTTAGGACAAGACTCACCAACTTGTTCTAATGATTTTGGATCTTTTGACCACATTGACATAACTGCCGGGATCTCATCAGAAAGATTATATACAGCTTATGACAATGAAGAAATAAATCAAACTACTGATAATATGTGTTTCATTCTTGATGACTTGAAAAATTTTAGTAGTGATGATTTAGAAAAAATGGATATACTGCATCAACTAGCCATGTTAAGTTTTAAAACAAATAAATTTTATAAAAGGTCAGGTAGAAAATTTCTAGGACTGAATAATCACGCAAAAGTTGGTTTAAACAAATCTAAACTTAGATGTCACAAGTGTTAGAAGTTGGGACACTTTGCTAGAGAGTGTAGAAGCTCTAGCTATAATAAACCACAGTCTGTAAATCAAACATACTCCAGTTATAATAGAAATCTAGGGACACAGGGAAGTGCACATTTTGTACAAACACAAGCTCCACAAATCCAATACGTGCCACAAATACTATATGTCCATATGTCTGCTCAACAACAGGGCTAACAACATATGCCTTCCACTCCTGCTGCTCAGCCTCCACAACCTCAACAACCCAGCCAACAAAGTTTGTTCACATCAGGATATGTTGACTGGAGCAGTCTTCCTTATGATACATCTAAATGCAATCCAGATGCAGAGAACAAAGTCTTTGATATCAACTGGGGAGAACCTGATAATAGCATAAAGAACTTTGCCTTGATGGCTTTTGAGGGATCTTCCTTTAATTCTACGTTATCATAGGTTTCAAAAGAATCTCTTTTAAAACTATGCTCAAATTCATGCAAAGAAGTTTTTGCTTTGATAAGAGAGACCAATGTGCATCTACAGGGAAAAGCCAATGACTCTGAAAGAAAATTTACACAAATGAAATGTGATTTAGAAAGAAAACTTGCTTCAAAATCAAAAGAAATTTCTAAATTGACTAATAATGGTGTTGAAACCCAAGCACAAATTAAAATCATGATAGTGATAACTCAAAAAGTTATCATATAAAACAAGCATAAACAGTCTCATAATAGGGTACAATTAAGGTAATTGTGACAACCGGCAACTTTTGATCTACACCGATGTGATTTTTATCATTCGAAATAATTATTTATGATAAATAACGTTTTTTTATTAAGTTTCGGAAGTTAACAGATCGTTTTAACAAAAGAAACCGTGGTCGAATTTTATAACGTGTTTTAAACGCGTGTTTCGAATGCACGCGTGGTATAACAAATATTATATTTAAATTTCACGGTTTTGTTATGTTTTTAAAATCGAACATTTCCGACATTATTTATTTATTTATGAACCGTGAAATAAACCGAGACGCTATATGTTAATACGGGTTAGATACGCGGTATACACTCACCTACCAAACCCTAGCTATAAAAGCCCCTTATCTTCTCCTTCCTCATTATTAACCACAAGATGAAACCCTAGCCACTATCTCTCTAAATCCCGCCTCTCTCTCTAACCTCTCTCTACCTCATGAACACACTCTTTCTCTCTCTACCCTCTCCCTCACTCTCGGCCCCCTCTCTCTCTACTCTCTAGCAAGCGGCTGACCACCACCATCCTTGGTGGTGGCGGCACAGTAGATTTAGCTCGAAATCAAGCTGTGGAAGCTGGCGGCGACATTGATTAGTTGTTCGGAGCTGCTGATATTGGACAGGAATGGCTTGGTTAGGTCGTTTTATGGAGATTCAAGGCGGCTGTGGTGGTCTGGTCTGGTTATTGGTCTGAACATGGTGATTTTCGGTGGAGGCTTTGGGTGTTTGGTGGTGTTAGTCCAAGACGGGTAAAGTCCCGATCCAATCTGTAACCAGGTTTCATTTACGGGTGTTGGGTTTGGTCATAGCTCGGGTCTTGATTGGTAACTAGGTCTCAGGTCTGGTGCGGTGTGGTGTGGTCTCAAGATGGTGATGGTTATGGAGGTCTCGGCTGGGTTATGGTTAAGTAGAAGGCGGCAGTGGTGGTTCGTGTGGCTGTGGTGGTTTTGGTGATAGTTTGGTCCAAGTCAAGGCTTGTTGCAGCTTCGGGTCATGGTCACAAGTCACGGGTCAGGTTCGTGTTCGTCTTGGTCTTGGGTCAGTGGGTTAGGCTCGGGTCAAGGAATGGGTAAGATTTGGTTTTGGGTTTGAGTCACGGTTTAGGTCTGGGCCGGGTCGTGCCTTGAAGCAGATTCGGTAGGAGATCTTGTTCGGTTTTGGGTCTCGGGTCTTGGAGGGTATCTGGGTCCGGTTTGGTCAAGCCTGGTCAGCCGGCCAGATCTGACCAACAAGCAACTCGGTCAACACGGCGTTTGAGGCAGATCCGGGTTACGCGCGTGCGATTTGGTATAATTTATATTTGTATTTATTATTATCATAGATGTTATATATATTTATAAATATTATATATTTGTAAATATTATGTATTTATGAATATTATATATTTATAAATATATTAATTCGAACGAAATAGTTTTGACTCGCGAACGAACCGGATGATAATAATAAACGATAATTATATTATTATATTAGACGATTAGGTAAATGGTTAACTTAACGTGACTCATGATATTGAACACCGGACTAAATAACATTGGACTATATTGTCAGACAATATTATATATATATATATATATATATAAGTATACATAGGTGACGAAACGTATAGTCTCGTGAATCGGAATTATGGATAAAAGGACTTGATGAATTGTGTTTGAAAGTGATTTTTGGGGAAAATTGTAGACAACGGGTGTTGTCTGGTTTGTACAAAAACAGAGGAAACTTTGCCCAAATTTTTATAAAACAAAAGCGTATCGAACTGCTATTATTTCTATAAATAAATACCCGTACGTCTTTTGAACAAGTGCATTATATACAAAATCGAAATGTTTTCAACGACTAACTAATTGTAACAATAAAGATAATTTTCAAACAATATTTGGGAAAAAGTGACAAATGTTATTAATTGATTTTAATAACTAAACTTATATTTTCCTTAAAGAGCATTTTCTAAAATATAATTACATAAGATAAATATACTTTATATGATATGATATACGAGACGAGCTACGATTCAGGATAATTATACGTTTCGGGGTACTAGTCCAACATGGTTTATACACAAATAGTGACAAGTGTGCAACTTGGGTGCCATGTAATACGAGAATTAAGTTAAGTCACGATCGGTTCGTCGAGTTGAAACGTATTAAGACTCGTGTTGGTACACATGTGTCTAGACAGTCGAGTAGACTATCTTCTTAGCGGTTAATAAGCTAGGCTTATGTGTGATAGAATGTTAAGGTGTCCTTTGTTGGTAATTAGGGCATGAGGAAGTCGGTCGAGGTTCCAGGCCTTATTTGCTAGCTTAGCATGGAAATTAAGGTGAGTTTCACGGCCCCACTCTTTTACTGGTTTTACATTTTCGGGGGAGAAAACATGTTGTATTCTTTAAACGTATGTCAACTATGTTTTCATAAAAGGCGTGTCAACTATGTTTTCATAAAAGGCGTGTCAACTATGTTTTCATGAAAGGTGTGTCAACTATGTTTTGGTATTCACGAATTCATTGGGTTTTGGAGTATTCATTATGTTTTCAAGTATTCATTATGTTTTGGAGTATTCATTATGTTTTCAAGTATTCATTATGTTTTGGAGTATTCATTATATTACTATGCGATCTTTGGAAGTCCCGGGGAGAACCATGATGTGCGGTGATGCACAACGGGGGAAATGTGGATAGATCTATTTGGGCTTGACCGGCCCCACTCGTCGACTGGAGGTCGGACGGGTGCATGTTGTCTCTTAGGTATTCAGTATTCAGTATGCAGTATTCAGTATTCAGTATTCATTCGGGCACGTATTCAGTATTCACAGTATTCGAGTCCAGTAATGGCTTTCCAATCGCAGTAGTAACAGGTATTCATATGTTTTGCATGCATGTGGTCTGGATTGACCATGGGCATTCATTTGGGAGTCAGTATTCATTGGAGTCGGTATTCATTAAAAACCTGTGAACTCACCGGCATTATTTGCTAACGTTTTTAGCATGTTTGTCTCAGGTCGTTGAGGTAGCAGCAGTCGATAGGCACACAGAGTCTCACGGCGTCTAGGATTCACTTGCATTTCATTTTGAGTATTTCAGACTTGAGTTTTACTTTTGAGTTGTAATAATACATTTTGCTTCCGCTGTGCTAGAATGGTTTCGGAAACTTAATGGGTAGTTACGTTGTTTTCGAATCATATAGTTGTCGTTTATTGTGACCGTTGACTTGGATCCTGGTGTGTCATGCGCCACGCGGTAAAACCCCGCACGTGGAATTTGAGGGTGTGATAGTAATATTGTAAGATCTGATACTTAATTCATTCCTATTTGTATTTTGCAGGAAAATGGAGCTCCAAAACGGAAATTATGGATTTCCGGGCAAAAACAGACAAAAACAGGAGATTCCTGAAGATATGAGACTATCAGCCGGTTCACTATATGTTTTGAAGACAATCCTGGGACTTAAACAACACTAAAATCGGCCCCGGAGTGACCAAGCACGCCCACGCACACCTGCACGAAGGTCTAGTACGCGAGAGAACAACGCAACAACCTTAGAGAGCAAGAAATCAAGACCAACAGAGTGTGCACGCCCGTGCCCATTACCTTGGCACGGCCGTGCAGGGGACAAAAGGGTACCAAATAGAGTCTGCCATGCAGCAACAGAACGTACATGAGACAGCGAGCACGCCCTTGACACACATTGGCACGACCGTGCAGCCCCTGGAGGTCTATAAATAGCAAGCCAACCCCCACCATTTGTTCATCCCTTCTTGAGCTCTCTTAGGCGGACTACCAAACTTCTTCCAGAGATCTTAGGGTCCCCTGGGAGGCCTTGTGGTCCTCCTAACATCCCTCAATGGTTAGACTTCGACCTACCTTGATTAGCATGGCCAAGAAGAGGATCGTAGAGTAGTTATGCAATAAAACATGGAGGGTCGTGAGGATCATGAGAGAATACATATCACTTGGAAGATGGAGAGCTTGTCTATGAGCAGCCATGATCCTTGTGTTGATCATTTCTATGGTTGTATCTTTCTTGTATTTACGAACCCGCTTCGATTCGTAGACTTTTTTCATTATTAATAGTAGTTTATTTTTAGTTATTTGTTGTGTTATCTTCTTCTAATCTTTATTTGTTTATCTTTGTAACAGGTTTGAATGATGATTAACTTAATAACAACCTTAACTTAAATAATTAATGGTATAATCAGCTTCTGGTAGTCCCGAGCTAGATCCAAGTCGAGGAAATCGGTAGTGAGACAGATCCTTTGGGCTTCTGATATCCAAACCGGGTTCTAAGCAATGGCTTCTGAAGTGGACCAGATCTGAGTGACACATTTTTGGTTCATACCAGATGGTTGAGTGATTTTCTTGGCTAAGGATGGTTCACCTATGGGTGCACCAGTGATCTTTTGTATCATACGCCTGTAGGGTTAGGGATCGCCTTTGTTAAGGACTTCATTTAACTCGGGAGGTTATGGGTTCGGTAATTAAGTCATCATTTACCAACTTTATCAGGCCTATAAAGTGTCACTAAGATAAATAAAATAAAGGTTCTTTATCTAGTTCTCGTTAGTACAACGCCATTAACCAATGGAGAGACCGCCTTCCTGTGACAATCGTAAGAGAGATCTTTCGGCTTTGACCATTAACCAATGGGGATATGTGGTTGCCAGGATAAAGTGACTCTTTGGTACGGAATGCGAGAACTAAGGTGTGGTGTACGATGTCCCTAACCGGAGTGAAGCCTACTTAGTAGTCGCCTTCGCTTCTCTATCAAGGAGTCGGCACTTCAAGATCATTCTCGTCTTCCACACAATTAACTCTAATAAATTTAAATTATTAATTATAATAGTAAACTTAACTACTTAGGTGAAGGGCCCCAAGATGTGCATATCTATCTACTATTTTATCCCACCTTATCTTTTATAAAAACCAAACCTTTTTAAAACTCTTTTTAAAAGAACCCCTCCGTTTTATTTTTCTTTCCAAAACCCGATCGGTCAATTGATGAATGGTTGAGAAGGGGAAAGTGTGAACCTTGGAATACGAAACTCAATACTTACCACCGAAACTATGCTATGCACGCCAGGTTCTCTGCCTATGTGTTGGTTTTAGTTTTTGAAGTAAATATTGTTTACTTTATAAATTTAAAACTTTGTTAATTAGGGTTTAGGAAAATCAGTCTTTTCCCCCAAACCACTGTTTTGGGATTGTTAAATCAAAGTTTTTGGCACCGGGGAAAATGATACCTTTTTAATGCTAAAACCAAACGCATCAGATAGAAAACCTAGGAAATGTCAAAAAAGAGCTTGCTGACACAAAGGTTGACTGTGAAAATTGGGTAAAGTCATGTATAGGTTATCAAATGCTTCTTAACAAACAAACTGCATCAAATGTTAAGTTTGGCATTGGTTATAACCATACCGAATCTACAATTGATTTTACTCCGAAAACTTCTAATGATGGGAGTGAAATAGTTCGAAAACAAACTTCTGAAATGAAAGCATGCATGTCTTTTCATCAAAACTTTCTAAAAAATGCAAATGAAAGTTCTGCAGAAGTTAAAACTGCTGACATCAAGTCCTTAGTAGTTTCATCTACATCAGGAATTAAGACCTTGAAAACTACTGATGACGAAATTCAAAATGCTGAAATTGTCAGTAATCTGCCTTCCAAAACTCCTGAAAATGTTAAAATGAAAGGAAAGGAAAAACCATGTGAAGTATGTGCAACCACATAACAGAATTTTGCACATATAGGAAAGGAAATCAGTACAACAAGAAAATTTTACAACTGGTTGGGGGAAAAACAAATCAAACACGATTTTGAAAATACCTTTTATCCCAACAACAACGACCAAGTAAAATCTTTCCTCAGAAAAAGACGAAATCTCAACATCAGCCTTTCTCTCAAAATTCTACTTCAGAAATTAGACCCAAACCATCAGCAGTTTCACAAACTACTAAGGGTAACAATTTAATTGAAATGGTCAAACTTCTGATGACCAAAGTTGATGGTGAACCTTAACATGTTGCCACCATTGCTCCTAAAAGCAAATCCATGCCTAAAATGAAATGGATTTCTAAAAATTGCTCCTAAACAAACTGTTACTCTTCCATTTCTCAAGAGTAAACCCAAAGCCAAAATGGCTTGGGTTCCTAAAACTGACTAATTTACTCTTTCTGCAGAGGGTCTCCAGAGGTCTAAACAACATTTGGTATGTGGATAGTGGTGGCTCAATGCACATGACAGGATGCAGGTACCTGATCAATAATTTTATAACTCAAAGAGAAAGATCTATGTAAGGGATATGTGCTTGGATATGGCAATGTATCCTCTGGTAAAGTACCGTTTGACAAGGTCAATCTGGTTGAAAATTTAGAGTACAACTTGCTGAGTGTCTCTCAAATGTGTGATAAAGGATATTCTTCCTTTTTCACCAAAACTGCTTGCAAGATTATCTCACCAGAAGGCCAAAAGTTGATAGAGAAGATTATTGAAGATCATACTTTGTTGATTGCCAAAAGATGTGGCAATGTCTATGCCGTGAACATTGAAAAAGACAAAGTATTGAACAACATTCCCTATTTCTTCTCAAAGGCATCAACTTCTGAAACAGACCTTTGGCATAGGAGACATGGCCATGTGAGCTTTAAAACCATAAACAAAGTCACAAAAATGGGCTTGGTCAGAGGTCTACCCTTGAAAGTATATCAGTGTAAAGAACACTGTGTTTCCAGTCTTAAGGGAAAACAACATAAGTCCTCTTATAAGTCTATTGAAGAATAAAAAACAACTGCATGTCTTCAACTACTCCATATGGACTTATTTGGGCCAGTCAAAATCATGAGCCTTGGTAAGAAGAAGTACTGCTTAGTCATCATTGATGACTACTCAAGATTCACATGGGTCTTCTTCTTATTTTCTAAGGATGAGGCAGCTGAAAATATCAAATTCTTCATTTTAAAAGTAGAGAAACAACACTCTCTCTCTCTCTCTCTCTCTCTCTCTCTGTTAAAATTATCAGAAGTGACAATGGGACAAAGTTCAGGAGCAAAACTCTGGATGAATTATGCCTGTCTAAAGGGATTGTTAGTGTAAGGACAAAAAGGATTGAAGAAACATCTTTTGCTAACCTTAGTCTAATTCCTATTTCTGCCAAATATTCTAAGTATAGAACTACTGAAGAAAGAAGAATGAAAGTACTGAAGAAGAATACATCAAGTGCTGAAGAGTAAAAGATCAGAAGTTCTGAAGTCAAACCAGACAAGTCAACTAAAGAACTACTGAAGACAAACTACTCATCAGTAGTTTGTCACTCATCAGCAGTTGCAATGGAAGCTTCCCACCGCCTTATGTTTCAGTAGTTTAGTTTAAAATTAGTATGCTTAGATCTTTTGTACAAGTACCAATGCTACAACATGTTTTAGTATTTCTACTTATTATATTGCTTCAATACTTCTCTTGTACGTTTACACTTTGTCTATAAATAGATGGGTTCATCCCTCTATTTTAGACATTCCTTTTTTTGTAGTTATTATTTCCATTATATCTGAGAATCATTGAAGCATTTACTGTTTTATTCATTAACTATTCTTAGATTCTCACTTACTACATTAGTTTCATAACCCAAGGGGGAGTATTTATTATTGTTCAAAAGTACATCTTTAACTTGAACACTTAACTCACAATCCGTTGTGCAAATAACTTTGATAGTTTAAATATACAAGTGTTCATGATAAGAACCTATTAAAACAATAAACTGATCCAATAGTTAGACAGTTTAGCATTCCCAGAACTCTTGAACAAAATGGTGTTGTAGAAAGGAAGAATAGAACATTGATTGAAGCATCAATAATAATATTAGCTGATTCAGGCCTATTACTTTATTTCTGGGCTGAAGTAGTTAACACATCTTGTTATGTTCAAAATAGGCTCATTATCAAAAAAAGGCATTCCAAAACTACTTATGAAGTTCTTCATAACATCAAGCCCCTTATCTCCTTTTTCAGGGCTTTTGGATGTCGATATTTTATTCTAAACATCAAGGACTCCATTTCAAAGTTTGCTGCTAAAGTTGATTCAGGTTACTTTCTTGGTTATTCAAGGTATTCAAGTTCAATGAGTCAAAACATACACTCATTCCATCACATCCTGCTAAACTCTTTGACCTTGACAACCTTAATTTTGGAATTGAAAAGACTGCAATCACTTCATCTAAACCCACTTATTATGGTGATCAAGGGTTTAATTATGGTCCTCCTTCATGGACTCCAAATGAAGGCTGGAAATCAACTCCTAAACCTTCAGAAGTTTCTCAAACTTTTGATTCAACAAACCAAACAACTACTGATGCAAAAGCACAAACTTCTGATTTAGCTCCTAAAACTACTGAAACTGTCCAAACAGCTGAATTAGACATCATTAACCTCAGTGTTTTGTTTGAAGAAGTTCAACAACCCATTGTTCAAACACAAGAACAAGTGATAGAACACAAGATCATCCATTGGAACAAAATCCTGGGTGACATAGCTTCAGGGGTACTTATAAGAAACCAGCTTTCCAACTTCTGCTTTTTTGCTGCATTCATTTCTCAGTTAGAACCAAAGAAATACCAGGAAGCCCTCAAAGACAACAATTGAATTGAAGCTATGTAGGATGAGTTGCTGCAATTCAAGAAGCAACATGTCGAGGAAATTTGTCCATTATCTCCTAACAAGCTACCAATTGGCACAAGATGATTTTTTAGGAACTAACAAGATGAAACTGGTTTAGTCATCAAGAACGAGGCAAGGCTGGTGGTCCAAGGTTTTTCCCAAGAAGATGGAATTAATTATTATGTAACCTTTGCACCACTAGCAAGGCTTGAAGCCATCAGGTTATATGTCAAAATAAAAGAGGAAGTGTATGTTTGTCAACCACCTGGGTTTGAGGATCCTGCTCTGTTGGGCTAGATTTTAGAGGTTTGCGTTGTCTTGGATTAGCTTGTTATTGGGTTCGGCCTGTGAAGCCCATGTAGGGGTGACCGCCTATGTTATGTATAAATAGGGGTCTCATAGTTTGTTTTGGGGTTGCTTGTCTTTTGTTTTGTTGAACTCGTGTGTACTAGACGGTTCTTTGAAACCGTGTGCACTTTAATAATCAAATCATTTTATTTCAAGTTTCTTCTTTGTTCTTTTCATACAATCATTGTTTCCGCCTTTGATTGTGTGCGTGTTTGATACCCGGTAGGAAGGATTCTAGACTAACAATTGGTATCAGAGCCTAAGAAGTCTTTCGAAGGCTCGGTTTGGTATCAAAGGAATAAGATCAGAGAAGTTCTTGCTGCGAGAAGGTTGATTTTAATGTTTTGCTTAATATTAATTTTATAACTATATGTTTTATCACTAATCAGTCTGTTCTGTGCAGCCTTGTTTTGATGTTTTAGTTTTGATCATAAATCTTTTATTTCGTTCAAAAATTTTGAAGAAACATCTTGATTTGATCCGATTTGGTTGAAATTCAACTTGTTTGCTAAAATTAAGGAGATAAACTTTTTTAAAAAGGAATGGTTTTTATTGATTAATAATCTCCTTAAATTTTTTTTTAAAATCTTCGCAATTCTTGGAAAGTTTGTTGCTAATCCTTGCAGGTTACCATATCAAGACGTGCCCGAGTTGAAGACTGTGTCCGACCTCAGCTTGTGTCCGACCTCAAGCCTGTGTCCGACCTCAAGCCTGTGTCCGACCTAAGCCTGTGTCCGACCTCAAAGCTGTGTCCAACATCAACTGTGTCCGACCTCCAAGCTGTGTCCGACCTCAACACCTGTGTCCGACCTCCAAAGTGTGTCCGACCTTACAACTGTATCCGACCCACACATTGTGTCCAACCTTACAATTGTGTCCGACCCTATAACTGTGTTTGAGTCACTCACAGCATTGCTTCAACTGGACTGAATATTAGCAAACTTTGGACTGGAATTTGGACCTTCTAAGACTAATTTAAACAATTTAAAACTGGACTAATAAATTTAAGCTTCTTTTCAGAAATGGATCAAATTGTTAACCAGACAAATTTGAACGGACTAAATACTAACCAGCTCCTTGTAGCTGCCCAAGTGGACAAAGCTATGGAATCTGTCATTGGGATTCATCAGAAGATACCTGTTCTTCAACTTGGAATGTCCTATTCTGAGTGGAAGTTCAGGTTTATTCAAGTTATGAAAATAAAAGATGCAAAGGCTCTGAGATCTATCTTGCACAGACCCTGTGTGATCACTTATGTGGTTAACGAAATAACTGGAGCCACTGCTATCAAACCAAAGAGTATGTACACTAATGAAGATCATGAAAAGACTGATATTGATGAAAGAGCAATTGCTTATCTTCATCAAGGACTTTCACCTGAAGTATCGATTGGAGTTCGTGACAATGCCACTGCCAAAGAACTTTGGGAAGCTCTTGAAAATCTGTATGAGGGAAATGAAGAAATGAAAGAAAGCAGAAGGGAGATGCTGAGTAAGAAGTTTAATGCTTTTAATCATATTCCTGGAGAATCACACGAAAGCCAGATCCAGCGTTTTGTGGCTTTAGTGAGTGAGATGAAATCAAATGATATGGTGGTAGATAACTCCGTTATGAACAAAAAGCTGCTAAATACTCTTCCAAGGAGTTGGGACTCAAATGTAACCCTTATCAAGAGAACCAAAGATTTAGCAAGACTCACTCTTTCTGAAACCATATCCTTGATCAAGTCATATGACCTTGATGACAGGCAACGTTACATGACTCAGACTGCTAGTTATAATAATGCAATCATCGCAACTCCCAGCAATGCCCTAATGTCTTAGCAAGAATCTCAGCGTCCCTCGTTGTACTCTTACCCAGCCAGTGGATCTTCGTATCCGCCTATGTTTGCACCCAGTGCATCAAAAGGCTCCGTCATGCCTGCTTCCTCTGTGGCCACTTCTGCTGGACCTTCGTCATCTGCATCACTTTCTTCAGCTGCACCTCAGTCAACAGTAAAAATTCCAAAGGAGCTTGAAAGTACCCTAAGTTTATTTGCTGGATTCATGAATTGCTATAATTCATTTCTAACTGGTCAACTGACTGCGAAAGATGTTGGAGCATGTGACTTAAACGATGTTAATCAAGATGATATAGAAGAAATGGACTTGACTTGGCAGATAGCTATGGTGGTGCATAGAGCAAATAAGTTCGTGAAGAAGACTGGGAGAAATGTATGGGAAAACCCAACAAAGAAACTGGGTTGGGATAAAATGAAGATGTGTGGTTATAACTGTGATGAGCTTGGACATTTCGCTCGTGAGTGCACCAAGCCAAAGAAAGAAATAGACAACATTGCTCCTGCAGCTACTTCTCCCGCTGCGACTCCGGGAAGTCAATCATCTACCACTCACACTGGATCTGAATCCTCTAACTCAAACAAGGCCATGGTCGCTCAATTAGGAGGTGGATGGGATTGGTTATCTCAAATGGAGGATCTAAAGATTGTTGAAGATACTGTGTACAAGGCACTCATGGCACAGATGGATGACGATTATGTTCCGTCAGCAGCTGAGGTACATTCTGAAACTTTAGCTGAATCATGTTGCACTGAAAGGTGTAAACTTAAAATTAAGGGTTTTAGAGAAGAAACTCTCTCTGCATACAAACAGCTTGAATATGAAAAGATGGCCACTTAGGACATTAAAAAGAAATTTAACTCCTATAAAGAAATGGTTGAAAAACAAAAACTTGATATCAAGCGTTTGCATCAGGAGGTAAGTGATCATAAATGTCGATATTTACACTTCAAGCGACTGTCTGAAACTTTGACCACGGAATTGATCGACTTAAAATCAAAATTTGAAAATGCAGACTTTCATTTCAAAAAATTCGATTGTTCTAGTCCTAAAGTCGAGAAAATGATCAATACCCAGTTAAAGTACAGACCAAAGGAAGTGCGAAATAAGGGCATTGGTTTTGTGGAAATTCCTCCACCCTTCAATGAAAATTATTCCTCAATTCCTATGTCGGATGAAGAACTGTTGGCTCTTCTTGTGAAAGGATATGGTCCACCAATAGAAGAGCCAACCAGTCGACCATCAAGGGATCAAGCTGAAGTCATTAAACTTGAGTCAACCCCCATTAGAATCTCTAAACCTAAACAAAAACAATCTAAGCAAGAGCAGGCTCCATCAAAAACTTTTGTCAAGTCTCAAGATGCTTGAAAGCAAACTGAGATATTAAATTATGAGAAAAATAAAGAGGTTGATAGAGTTTTTGAGGTTAGAAAAGATGAGGTTCCATCCTCATCTGAGTCAAATGAATCGTTGTGTGTTTCAAAAGAGTCTAAACTTGAATCCATACAAGTTAACGAACCGATTCCTGCTCCGACCACCCAGCAAAACTCAAGTGCAAACTATGAGTTTGATTTCATGAAACAAATTCAGGAGCTTTGTCTAAAGCAAAGAGCACATAGTGAGAATAATCTAACCGATTCTAAATCTCACTCCGATGACTCATCAGTGACTGAACCTGAGTCTGACTCTGATCCAAACTCAGGAGAGACCAACTCATCTAGCTATCAGTCATGTGAAACCACCGAATCATCTGAGGACATGTCCAAAGTGAATGAATATGTTTCTGTGTCTACTTCAAACTCATTTGATTCAGAAAAGGCATGCTCAATGTCTTCTGAATCCCCTATATCTTCTGTAGCTGAAAACTTCTCTACAAAAAATTGCTATGATGTTACTGATGATGTGAATGTTACTAATTTGGTTGATTCTTGTGCAGAAAAAGTGATTGTTGAGGATTGGGTAGATGATGGGGATGAAGTCGATGACTCTGATTCACTTGCATTTAATAATAAAAATCAGATAAACAATTTATCAATTTCTGCTAAAGACAAAAATTTGTGTGGGCTTGTTTGTTTTGAGCATAAAACCTCGTGATTTATTGTCTGACTCTTTGTTTGATCATTCAGATTCTGTTATTTTATCAAATGCTTGTGATACAACAAAAAATCTTTTGGTTAAGCAATCCAGTACGGGTGGGACTGGGAAATATCTCCCACCAAAACATGTTTTACCAAAATATGAAACACAGAATTTTTCAAATCAGGGAAAACAGTATTTCAAAACAGCATCACACAGGTATAGAGATGTAAAGAAACCTTTTGAGTCTGAAAAGTCTGCAAAATCTCAGGGGGATCCACATGTAAAACGCCAGATATGCTACACATGTGGAATCCTAGGTCATATTGCCAGAAATTGTAAATCAAATCTGAAAACTTTTGCAAGCTGGAAACATCAGAAGGCTCCTAACGGGAACCATGCTCATTCCAAGCCAATGAAGGTTGAGAAGCCTAAGGCAATGCAGAATGACAAATCCAAGGTGAAGCCTTCTGATGGTGATTGGAATAGAAATAAAAGGCTCAAACAGTCTGGTAAAAGACTAAAATCTCAGACTAAAACTTACAAGACATCATCCAATTCAAATGAAAAGATGGTTTCTCAAAACAAATTTCATTGGAAACCAAAATATTCTATTCCAATCTCTTCCCCGTCTGTAGGTTCTTCTTGTTCTGTGAATGATATATCTAATCTCTGTGCTAATATTTCAACTGCCAACATGCACTGGATGAAAGTCCAGTATATGGATACCAATGGTGTACCCAAAACAACTATGGCTTGGGTACCTATAACTAACTGATCCTGCATCATGTGCAGGAACGGCTGTGGAGGACTATCATTCGTCTCTAGTACATTGATAGTGGCTGTTCAAGGCACATGACAGGAGACTTATCCCAACTTACCTATGTGGAATTTTTCAATGGTGGATTTGTCTCCTTTGCAGGAGGTGAGAAGGGTCAAATAACTCAAGGGGGAACGGTAAGAAATGGTGCTCTTCAGTTCAACAAGGTAAACTATGTTCCTGAATTAAAGCATAGTTTACTGAGCGTGTCACAAATCTGTGATAATGGCTACTCAACTCACTTCACTAACAAAGGATGTTTAATATTGAAACCTGGAGTCGTGATTCCAGACGAATGGGTGTTACTAAAATCTGAACGTCGAGGTGACGCTTATGTCATTGACATGAACAAACCTCCCTCTGATAACGTCACATGTGTTTTCTCAAAAGTTTCTCAAAACAATGCCATTCTATGGCATCGTCGTCTTGGACATGCAAATGCTAAAAACTTGAACCGGGTGGCTAAACTGGGATTGGTAAGGGATTTGCCAGTCCGTGATTTTATAACAATTGAAAAATGTGTTGCATGTGCCAGAGGAAAGCATCACAGAAAATCACATTATTCCAAGTTGGTAAACACTATTGATTCTCTACTGCAGTTACTTCATATGGATCTATTCAGCCCAGTGAATGTACTCAGCATCTCTCGTAAAGCATACTGTTTAGTAATAATTGATGATTACTCACGTTTTACTTGGGTTTTCTTTTTGGCTAACAAGAGTGAGACTGCAGAAATAGTGAAACAATTTATCGTATTGATGGAGAATCAGACCAACATGAAGGTGAAGGGCATTCGTTGTGACAACGGAACTGAATTCAAGAATGCAGAATTAAACTATTACTGTGCTCAGAAAGGAATAGTATGTCAATTCAACTCAGCAAGGACGCCACAACAAAATGGAGTCACGGAAAGAAGGAATCGTACCCTGATTGAAGCTGCTCGCACAATGCTGTGTGATTCCCAGCTCCCGACCTTCATCTGGGCAGAAGCTGTTAACACAGCCTGCTATGTGCAAAACCGAGTTCAAGTCAACAAAGCTCGAATGAAAACACCCTATGAAGTTCTGTTTGGTACTAAACTCTCCGTCAAACATTTTCGTGCTTTTGGTTGTCCGTGTACCCTGTTGCATTTGGACTCTACACCAAAGTTTGATGCGAAAGCTGACGATTGTTATTTTGTTGGGTATGCCGGCAAGACTACATATAGGGTTTACAACAAACAAACTAGGCAAATCGTAGAGTCGTTTGACGTGCGTTGGCTTGAAGAAAATGCAACAGATGCTAGAGTGGGTCCAGACTGGTTATTTGACTATGACACTCTCTTTCAAACTTTTCGTATTTTTGACGACGTTTCTAGTAGTGTGAATACAGGTTTCACAGATTCCTCAACATCCGCTGCTGGAACCTCATCCTCCTTGATTGATGATGCAAAGGATGAGGGGGATGCTATACCTACATCCCCATCAACACAACCACTCTCAGTTTCTGCCGAACCATTCATTCCCACTACGGATCCTGTGCAGCAGGCGGATGACGAAAATTTGTCTTATGATACTTCAATTCCTGTATTCCATGATCCCATACCTGTTGAATACACGGTGGAGCACAATGATGCGGTCGAAGTTGATTCTGACACTGTAGAAGATACTGCAACGGGTAGTGCTACGATTCTACCTGGAGACTCTTCAATTCTAGACAGAGCCATTCCTACAAGCGTTCAGCGAGATCACCCACTGGAAAACATCATTGGTCCAGTGGATGCAGGTGTTCTAACAAGGAGCCAAACTGGTGACATCAACAGATGCTTGTACTCGTGCTTCATTTCACAAATTGAGCCAAAGTCTACTGCTATGGCCATGCGAGAACCAAGTTGGGTTGATGCGATGCAAGATGAACTAAATCAGTTTGAGAAGCTGAAGGTTTGGAAGTTAGTTGAACTACCTACAGGAAAACGACCTCTTGGCACGAGGTGGGTCTATCAAAACAAAAGAGATGATAGTGGGGTAATTGTAAGAAACAAAGCTAGACTGGTTGTGCAAGGGTTTTGACAAATTGAGGGTTTAGATTATGATGAGGTATGCACCGGTTGCGAGGTTGGAAGCAATCAGAATATTTCTCGCCTACGCATCATTTAAGGGATTTACCGTCTATCAGATGGAGGTCAAAATAGCGTTTCTGTATGGAACGGTGAAAGAAGAGATCTATGTTGGTCAACCACCGGGTTTCACAAAACCAAAATATCCAGAGCATGTATACAAACTAGATAAAGCTTTATATGGGTTACATCAGGCATCTCGTGCTTGGTATGCTACCCTGACTGAACACTTGCTTGCTAATGGATACACCCGCGGTGTTATTGATCAGACTCTATTTGTCAAGACAGTGAATGACGATCGCATTCTGGTGCAAATCTATAACACCCCAACCGATGGCGGAAACATCGAGGTGCCACGTATGAATGATTGTTAAGTAGCTCATGGTAGTACACAAGTTTAAATAATCCTTTAATTCATTACAATATTGAATTACATTAAAGTCTACATCAAATAATCAAACAAAGCTTCAAATATCTCCTCATGCTAGCTCTAGACTTCAAGCATCAGTATTTCCTGTTGAGTTTGGAAAAATGGGGGGGTCAACTAGAAGTTGGTGAGAATACATAAGCCAAGTCAAGCAATTAAGTTTAAGAATAAAAGTTTAGCAATTCATATGTCTATCGTAAGTTGAATCGACATAATCGAACCTCCGACTAGTTTAGGTCCATCCCGTCATCCACGGTTCACCTTAATAATATGTTGGAACGATAACAATCACCCGCGCTCCCCATAAAAGATGGTCAACGAATCTAGGTGGGATTGTCAATCCAATAGATCTATTATTGAGTATCGCCGGCTTGGCCATAGCTAATGATTATGTATGTTGAAGCGTAAGTCTAACTGTTGTTGTCTAAATCATGAGGCATTAAAGTTTACAACTAGACATGTATGTAGAATTGCTTAAGTATAATGTTGCAAGTATAAAGAATTGCATAAACATGGTTACGTAAACTCACCTGAAATTCACCGTGCAAGTACTAGCAAGTAGCAACAAATCTGAACTTGGATAAATTGAACTCTTGTATCCTATTACAAATAAACGATGCCTTCAATTCTAATGCAAATACGCTTGTTTCATTTCTTGGTTGTAAAGATAGTTGATTCAACTACCTAAACTCGTATTGTAAACAATACTCGTCTTAAAGTATTTATAACTTAACGAACCGATAGGATTTGGTTTTGATTTCTTGAAAGTATGCGCGTATGTATAGTTATATATAATGTTCAGATTCACTGCTTGAAACTAATTAGAAAGGAATATTTAAGATATTGAAAAATAATATGTGTAACTTGATTCGCGTTTTTAGTTTGTTTGAAGACCGGACAATATATGTATTATATTTATTTGCGTACGCTTTTATATCATGACAAAATAAGGTTTGAATAGCGTTTATTTGTAAGGCATAGCTTCTTTTGTACGAAATAATAGATTTGACCATCCGATACATTTCTTATATTTTATAAAAATTTGGGCAGAGTTTCCTCTGTTTTTGTAAAAAGCCAGACAACGCAAGTCGTCTATTTTATCCCAAAACAACAATAGACCAAACAAAAACCAATACAATTTATAGTCTTTAAACGCGACAAAAAGTTCAAGTTATCAAGATTGTAATAAACGAGAACTATATGTTTTGAACAAGTAATATACATATATATAGTCCGTTTTCAAAACATGTCACTCAAATTTATCAACGCTTTAGAAACTCTAGATACTATACGACTCGCTTAATGTTATGCTTGGATATATTCGTATGTATGTTTCAAACAATTTAATAGTTAGTGTCGTGAACATGTTCATAAGTATATCTATTTATACATTTAACCATTTTATCGCCTCATCGTTACATTAGTCATTTTATACACATAAGTTGGTTCGGTTCGTTTGGTCCTTTTAGAATAAGTATTTATACACAATATACACGAAAATAAATAAATAAATAAATAAAAATAAACTAAGATCGTGGCGCGCGTTATACCTTCCCGATATCTGATCTCGTGAACCAACACGTAACTCGTCCCGTACCGCGTGTCGACTGGTTTGACCATGGCTGACCGTTGACTAATGTTGACCAGGACATGAAGGTTTGACCCGAAAGAAAAGGAACACAACAAAACCGCAACCAAGATGCACCATGTCTGACCCGAAAAGAAACTTAACCCGAACCGAGCATTATCCATGCTTCCGCTATACCCTTTGACCCAGAATAAAGGACCAGATCTGGTCTGTTTTGTTGTCACCCGAACCCAACAATGTTTTGTTGTCACCCGAACCCAACAACCAAGCGTGCACACCTCTAAACCACCAGACCCGACCTGATGCCACGAACAACCCGAACCAGAACCACTCCTTGTACCATGATTGAGCTGACTTGAAACCCCATGACCAGAAGCCACCCCTCGTTGCCCTTGATCGGCCGTCAGTTATGCCCATTACGAGCCTGAACCTTTACGCCGCCACCACCACCAAGCAAGGTGGTGGCCGGCCGCTGCTTAAGGGAGGAGGAGAGAGGCCGAGATGAGGGAGAGGAAAGAAGGATGATGGGGGAGATAAGGGTGGTGGTTAGCGGCGGCTCGAGTGGTGGTAGTTGATGGCTGCCGCTATTGCTTATTTGGAGAGGGGTAGGGTTGAGGTTAGAGGTGATGAACTGATGATGACGATGAAGACGAATCAATAAGTTTTGCTCTTTGTTTCAATTATTAACTATGCATTTGTATCAGGAAATCGAGGAGGGTAGGAGAAGAAAAGAAAAGAAGTTTAGGGGGTTAGGGTTTTGATACAAGAATGAAGATGAAGAGAGGAGTTAAGATGTTTAAATTGGTAGGGTTAGCTAGGTGGAAGGTTACCTCGTGTACGAACCCGTTAAATCGTGTCTCTCATTAACAGTTCAACTCGGTTAAGCACTTAAATAATTATAATACGTAATCTATTTATAATAACCGACATAAAATGAGTATTTGGACCATATGTAGAAGTCTATAGTCGCGTTTACAATTTAAAAGGATAAGTGTCGGTCAACGAGTATGTTATTGCTTAAAAACGCGTTATTTGGCAATTTCAAATAATTAAATTTATTAATAAATATGAATGTATTTCTTGTTAACAGGATATTATTGTTAACGAATTTAATCTGTTACACGAATATATAATATAATATTTTACAACCTTCTAAAAAAAATAGCAGGGCGTTACACAAATTTATGTGGACGATATCATCTTTGGTTCCACCAGTGATGCATTGTGCAAGGAATTCGAAGAGGTGATGAAGAAGCAGTTTGAGATGAGTGCTCTTGGCGAAATGACTTTTTTCTTGGGTTTGCTAGTTCGGCAAAACTCTAAGGGTATTTTGATTCATCAAGGTAAATATGTGGATGACATTCTTGCAAAATTCAGCTTCAATGATGTAAAGCCAGCCGACACCCCAATGTCCGAGAGACCGGGTCTCACTCAAGATCTGGAAGGAGAAGCCGTAGAAGAAACACTTTATCGTTCAATGATTGGTTCGCTAATGTACCTGACTGCTAGCAGACCAGACATCATGTTCGCTGTGTGTCAATGCGCACGTTATCAGGCTAATCCTAAAACTTCTCATTTACATGCTGTCAAGAGAATCTTTAGATACCTTAAGGGGAAACCCAGATTTGGTCTTTGGTATCCTAGGGATTCTCCATTTGAATTACGTGCTTTTTCTGACAACGATTTTGGAGGTTGTGACATTAACAGGAAATCTACTTCTGTGGGATGTCAATTCTTAGGCGATCGGCTTATTGCATGGCAATGTAAGAAACAACAAACAGTCTCAGTCTCAACAGCGGAAGCTGAATATGTGGTTGCCTCAGCATGCTGCTCTTAGGTGATCTGGATACAACATCAGTTGGTAGATTATGGTTTGGATTTCTCTCTCACTCCTATTTATTGTGATAATGATGCTGACATCCAAATTGTGAAAAATCCAGTTCAATTTTCAAAAGTAAAACATATTATCCGAGACTCTTTTAACCAAGGTTTAATTGTGCCTACACACATTCACACTGACGACAATGTCGCAGATCTTTTTACAAAACTTGCTAATCGAGCTCGTTTTGAAGCTCTCTCTGAACTGCTCAAAATGGTCCATTTCGAGGACTGAATTGGTCTTTCAAGTTTAAAAAAAGGAGGGGGGGTCCTTTGGTTTTTCTTAGTCTTAAGTTTGTAAATTTGTTCTTTAAATTTCTATTTTAAGCACAAATTTAGGGGGATATGTCCTAAGAAAAGATCAAAACATTTTTGTTGTCAAAAACGAGAGATGAAATGAACTTTCACAAGTTGGATTAAGGTTGACTCACGTAAGACGTGTATCGAAACAGTTTGGCTCTAGTGTGATATGTTGGTAGGCTTGGTCCTGATGGTTGATATGTTAATGATCTTGTGAAGCACTTAAAGAAAAGACACGACCTCAGTAAGGAACATCACTTGGAATCAGGTACAATCTCTATTTGAATGCTTGTGTGATGTCCCGAAGCATAACACTGTGGTCTAGGTCTGAAACCTTTTCTGAAAAAATCGTGTATCTCCTCTATTTTGTGTAAGCAAAGACCTGGATATGCTAGGCAACGAAAACTTCTGCTGCATCCAGATATATGCTGACCTAGTTTTTTTTTGTTGTCGTGCTATAGATCATCCTTAACCTAAAAGAGACCTCAGTGTCCAAAGATGTCCTGGCTGCTCCTCTGCTACATCCAGATATATGCTGACCTGGACACAGTCAGGATGTCATAAAAGAGACCCTCTAGAGTCCAAAACCCAAAGCCTTTGTCATTTGAGAAATCATCTGACTTGTATATTATCCTAAGTCTCTTATTGATCTATTCTTTTCTTCTATCAATCCAGTCCTAGTCAAGGTTTCAGAATTCTAGAACAGATACTGTGAAAAATATGTGGTAGGGAAACTACTTGCATGATAGAGTGTACCACTTGATATTCTAGGATTTGATTGTGACTTGCTTGAGTGTTCGTACCAAATATACCAAAACATGATAAATAATATCACAGATCATCATACGAGAAGGCCAAAGGAAATAAGTTTAAGGGGACAAATATACTGGCAATTGCCAAGACCAACTGAATTAGATTAGAGTCGATAAGTGTAGCTCAGCCCGAAACTCAGTGATTTGATCTCGTGACAAAAATATTTTAAGTTCTTCATTCAAATAATTTAGTTAAATTTTTGCTATACCAGTTCACGATCTAACTTGGACCCACTTGTAAAACACACCTCGAATAATTTTAAATGGGCTTGGGATCCGAGTGGGGCCCACCACACGTTTGGTGGGCCACACAAATCTTGGTTAAACCAAAGTGGGCAGCGGGCAAGTGTATTAGCAAAAGTCACAAAAAGAAATTTTTTCCTCTCTCAACTTTTCACACACACACTCGCCGATTCACATTGTTCAAGATCATCAAGAGTTTTAAAGAATCCAAAGGTAAAATCTTGATGTTTTGATTATTTGTTATGGAAATGGTGTCCTTTGAGCAACTTGCAAGTACACGAGAAGGCTGAAAGGCTAAGGATGATCATTGGAGAGAGTAATCGCGGCGGTTTGGTGTTCCAGACGGCGGAGCGTAGGTCTCACGCGCCGGGAAATTCAAACTCGAGCGGCGCGTGAATTTTACGCGCCTGGAGTTCGAACTCAATCAAAGGCGTAATTACAGTTTTGCCCTCGGAAACTCATGGTGATTGACCAGAATGCCCTCGGACACTCCTTGGGCACTCGGACACAACTCCCCACTCTGACACACCTGCTGCCACGTCACCTCGGACACACATCCTGAAATCGGACACTCCTTTCTTGCTCAGACACATCTGGCCCTACTCGGACACTCATGTGTTTTGACCTTTCTGCCCTCGGACACCCTCATCACACTTGGACACCCATGACTTTTGACCATTTTACCCTCGGACACTCTCATCTCATTCGGACACTCCTGATTTTTTACCTATTTGCCCTCGGATACTTCATACTCATTCGGACATCCAAAACTGACCTCGGACACAACAATTTTTGGGTTGTCTTGTGACCTGAAGCCCATTAAGCTGTTTAAATACTTTGGTAATTTTTGATAAATGTTGTTGACTGATACAGTTCGTTTTTGTGCAGAAATGGCTGCTCATGTACCAAAGTTTGAAAGGGATCACAATATAGTCTGTTCTCTATCTGACCCACCTAAAGACAATATGCATGAGTTCAAGTCGCTGATCGTGGGGCTCAATACTTGCAGAATTGCGCACGCTTTGAGAGAGAACCCTGTCGTGCTTGCAGAATGGATTTCTGAATTCTGGAACAATTCAACGGCACGAAAGATAGATACTTTCATTCGTTCAAAGATTCGAGGAACTGAAGTGACTATTTCAGAACAAGATATTCGGGAGGTGCTGCTTTTTGGTGATTCTCTAGAAGACCCAGTCAGTTTCACAAGAGAGCAGGTTATTCCAACATTGAAGATGGGATATGAAGGTGATCTACATGCATCTCCATATATCAAGAAGCTATTTCCCAGCTACTGGAGAATGCTGATTCATATATTCCTGGCAAGCTTGGGAGGAAACAAGAGTGGATTGGATCTGGTGAATTTGAAATACACCTCGGGAATGGTAGCATTGATTGAAGGATGGGATTTTAATTTTTCAAGGTGCATTTTTGAAGATATGATGTTGAATGTGAAGACACTGAACAAGAAGTACTTTTATAAGTTTCCACGATTCGTGCAAATGATACTAGAGCACAAATATCCAAGTCTGGAAAGAACTATTGAAGCATATGATCAGAAGTGTATGGCTCCTCAGGCTTTTGGACTCATAAAGCAGAATCGTAAGGACGCTAAGCAAATGTTTGAAGGAAAGTTTCCATTGGTAAAATTCGGCAACTTTGCTGAAATTGTTGAAGAAGCACAAATTCATCCATCTGCTCAGGTAGCTGAAGAGCATGATGTTCATATTGTCGAACCACCACCTACTGAACAGCGTTCTCCTCCTGAAAACGTTGATTTGACTGACGTGGAAAGTGAAGATGAGGAAGAAGTGAAAGATGATGAGAAGACTACAGAAAATGACGAAGAACAATTTGAGAACTTTGATTTTGATGATCTAAATGATGAGGAGATAGATGACTTTATTATTGAAAATGCTGAAATAAAGTCAGTGACTGAAGCTGAGAAAGGATTGATTAGAGAAGAGATTGTGACTGAAGCTCCCAACACTGCTGCTTCTGAGACCGTTATTCCTCAAGCAGAAGTGCTTTCAAGCATATTGAATACCGTTCGAGAAGCTGAACAAAGGATTCCTCCATCCGATGTTGCAGTTGAGACATTTATTGATACTGAAGTTTTTGAAGACCCCAATTCTGATTTGAGGCCGAGGAAGAGAAGCAGAAGAGATCCAAGGTTGACTGTTACTACTGATGTTTCAGTTTCTGTTGCTGAAACTATCTCTACAGCTGCTGATGCTGTCATGACTGATGCTGGTGCTTCAACTGATATTCCTGTTGGTGTTATTAGCTCCACTACTGTGCCTGCAATTTCAACCGAATCATTTTCTCAATTCATGAGCAAGGCACCAATCACAGGGAGAATAAATGAAGAAGCTGGATCCTCTGGTGCATCTGGTTCGAGTAAGGTCTTGTATGATGAGGAAGCTTTTCAAAGACCTCAGATGGCTTTTTTAACTGATAAAGGACAAGGAAAACACGTGGATGTTGAATTTTTGATGACTGAAGAGAGAGAGAGGCTAGTCAGGAAGGAATTGACAGCGAAGAAGACATTTTTGCTGAGGTGGATGTTCACAGGTTGCAGACTAAAGTACTGAAGCTGGAGACTGAGAATGTGTGGCTAACTGCTCAAGTACAGAGTTTGATGGAGACGGTCACTAAAAAGAATCAAAAGATTGCTGAGTTGGAGTCAGGATTAGGCGATGTTTCAGCTAGACTACTCAACTTGACTTAGAAACTGGAGAATAAGTTTGGAAAGGAGTTTTTAGAGACGTCATCATTTGTTGAAAAAGTTATGACTCCTGCTGAGCGTGAAAGATCAGAAAAGGAACATGAAGAACATATGAAGAAATATTTTGAAGATCAAGTTCCTAGAGTGAGAGATCGTCGTCCTGGAAGCACTTATGTTCTTAAGAATACTGCTGAGCCATCTATTGATCCCATGGAGGAGCATCCTGAAAGATTCGTGACTATTACCAGAGATCGGTTTGATACTTATGGAAATCGAACAGGAATAGAGAGTTGGAGATATAATGATGACAAGGGAGTTTTTGTCGTACATAGAGGAAATGGAGCTGTTGAGTATTATGCTTCTACTTCAGCCTTCAACTCCTGGACCAAGATCGATTTGGCAGAACTTGCAAGAGCTCCTTTCATTAATCAGACGAGAAATCCAAGAAATAAGATTGGAAGCACATTTCATAGGAAGATTCAGGAGCAAGCGAAGGTGAATTTCAGGGATATGAAGACTGCAAACTCACTTTTGGTGGAGTATAAGGGTGTATTGGCTGCAGAAGGAAAGCCGTTCAAAACAGTTCAGTGGCCCCCTACTGAAAAGATGAAGACCATTCCTTTGTCTAGGCCAATGGACAGAGGATGCTTGAAGGATAGGAGGTTCTGGGTTTATGATCCTACCTCTAGATCTGCGGTGATTGTTTGTGACAGTGATGAGCTGAGAGTATTTGATGCCAAAGATCTGATGAGTTTGCATTCTGAAGATATTCAAATCCCGGTGAAGCATCAGATTCAATGTGATCCTACGTATGAAGCCTGTGCTAAGTCGTTTACTAGTGCAGTGGCTCAAATAGCTAGACTTGGATTGGCATCTGATAACAGAGGAAGAGTGGAGACGAGATTGTTTGGTCCATATGTTGGAAAGTCGTCTGAAGAATGGAAGAAGGCATTGGAGAAAAAGAAGAAGAGCTCCAAGAAGTGAAGCAAGAAGCAGTAGACACACACCATGTCAACACAAACATAGGGGGATATTGTTGGGATAGATTTTAGAGGTTTGCGTTGTCTTGGATTAGCTTGTTATTGGGTTCGGCCTGTGAAGCCCATGTAGGGGTGACCGCCTATGTTATGTATAAATAGGGGTCTCATAGTTTGTTTTGGGGTTGCTTGTCTTTTGCTTTGTTGAACTCGTGTGTACCAGACGGTTCTTTGAAACCGTGTGCACTTTAATAATCAAATCATTTTATTTCAAGTTTCTTCTTTGTTCTTTTCATACAATCATTGTTTCCGCCTTTGATTGTGTGCGTGTTTGATACCCGGTAGGAAGGATTCTGGACTAACATGCTCATCCTGATTGGGTGTACAACCTTGACAAGGCTCTATATGGGCTAAGACAAACTCCAAGAGCCTGGTATGACACACTTTCCACATTTTTATTAACAAATCACTTCACAAGAGGCTCCATTGATAAAACACTTTTCATAAAGCATGTTGGAAATCACATCCTCCTTGTTCAAATTTATGTTGATGATATCATTTTTGGTTCAACAAACACCAAACTGTGTGATGAATTCAAGAAACTCATGCAATCTAAATTTGAGATGAGTACTATGGGAGAATTGCAGTACTTTTTGGGACTGAAGATCAAACAACAAACAAATGGAACTTTTATACATCAATTAAAATATGTTAAAGAATTATTGAACAAATTTTATTTACAAGACTGTAAATCATGTTCCACTCCCATGAGCCCAACCACACAAGTTGAACCTGATGATCAAGGAAAACGGGTTGACCAAACCATGTATAGATGTATGATAGGTTCCCTTCTTTATTTAACTGCTTCTAGACCAGATATTATGTTTTCAACATGTGTTTGTGCTAGATAACAATCAGCTCCAAGGGAATCACACCTCATGGCAGTCAAAAGAAATTTTAGACATCTGAAAGGAACTTCTAACTTAGGAATCTGGTATTCTACTATCAGCAGTACCAGATTAATAGCTTTTTCAGATAGTGACTATGCAGGGTGTAAAATGTTAAGAAAATCAACATCTGGTGGATGCCAATTCATTGGAGACTGTCTGGTTTCCTGGCAATCAAAGAAGCAAACATATGTGGCAACATTATCTGCTGAAGCAAAATATATTACAGCTGCAAGCTGTACATCACAAATACAATGGCTTCAAAACCAACTGCTTGATTATGGAATCAAAGAGATCAAGACACCATTGCTCCTAGACAACACCTCAGCCATTAGCATAATTCAAAACCCTGTCCAATTTTCAAAGACAAAACACATTGAAATCAGGTATCATTTCATCAAGGATTGCTATGAAAAAGGCAAAATTGAGGTAAAATATGTGTCAACAGCTAATCAAATAGCTGATGTATTCACAAAACCCCTTGACACAACAACCTTTTATAGGTTAGTATCCATGCTTGGTATTCTAAATTTAGAGTAATTTTGTAAGTGTTTTCATTTTTCTGTACATATTTCATCTTCACTTATTTTGTTACTCAACTGTCATAAACCTCTGATGACCATAAAGGGAGAAACTACCGATGTACAAAACATCAGTAAGGGAATATTTCCGAAAAGGGAAACAACTGATGATAAAAATCATCAGAAGTTATACAAGGTGTTTTTAAACATGTTCTCATCAATTATTGAAAACTATAGAAGAGAGAATGGAAAACTACTGATGAACAGATTTGTTCATCAGAAGTTTGGTTAAACTGACAAATCGGTCTTTTCCCATTCAGAAGTTTGAACTAGGACGCTTATAAAACTTCTAAAAAACCCTCTTTATCATTTATTACGTTTTAAAAACCAAAATTCCCTCCCTCAAACCCTCTAAAAAACCAGTAACTGTTCTATCAAGCTTCCAAGGCTCTCGTGCTTAAACAGAGACACAATAAAAAAGGCTACTTCGTCAAAGACAAAGCCTGGTCCCAATACAACGGAATCCTTGATTTAGTCGTAAAATCAAATTATTACACAACGTTTACTGTCGACCCACCAATCCACACTGAAACTCTGAATGAGTTATGTGCCAACCCTGATGCTGTCACTGTTGATGGCAAGGTTATTTCCCTAAAGACGACGATCAAAGGGAAAACCATGGCAATCACACCTGAAACTCTGGGGATAAGACTAGGTCTAAATGATGCTCAAGCCCTAGAACATATTTCCACTGGAACTGTCCGGTTAACCATGACAAAGTGTGGTTACCAAGGTACTCAATCACATGCCACTATTTACAAAAGATTTTTTGATGCACCATATAAACTTTTGTTTCATCATATTATGATGTGTTTGAGTCCCAAAACTGGCTCTTATGATCAGATGCCCTCAGCTTTACAACAAATTTTTCATTCCATTAGGAATGAAATTCCTTTCAGGGCATCATTATTCTTTTTCAATGAGTTGGTGTTGCATCACCAAAATAATAAAAAGAAATCTTTGCTTTACCCAAGGTTCCTGATGCATTGTATTATAAAGGAACTTGGTGAAGAGGTACTTGTGGGTAAAACTTCAAAATTAAACCCTTTAACCTCACATGTATTCTCAAGGCATAACAAACCGGCTTCCATGCTAGAAGATAACCAAGGGGAACAAGAAACAGTTCCCATGGAACCCACATCATCCAAACCCATTTCCCCAAAGACCAAAAAGCCCAATAAGCAAAAATCTAAACCCACCAACCCAAAAAGAACTGCACCTTAGGAAGTTGAGATGCCTAAGGATGCTAATGTGCAATCTGCACTTGAAAAAGGTGTAACTGCAACTTCCCCTCAGCTACATCCATCTCCCCCATCACCTAAAAGAGCCAACCCTAATTCTATCCAGTTTTCAAGGAAGAAACTTAAAAAGACCAAAACTACTGAACCTCTTCCTGAAACTACTAAACCCATTGAAACTACTTATCCCAAATCTACTGAACCTGAACACTAACACACAACAGTAGAAATTGCACACTTGAAAACTGCTAGAACAATGAAATGGCTAGAATAATGCTAGCGGATTCAAATCATCCAGTTATTTTCTTGAGTGAGGCGATTCATGCAGCTTGTTACACTTTGAATCAAGTGCTAACGGTGAATAAGTTTGGAAAGACATCATATGAACTCTCAACCGCGGATCGCCGAACTTAGAGTTTCTAGAGCCATTCGGAGCACCGTGTACGATGTTAGAGACCAGTGAGAAGTTTGGAGCTAAAGCCGAGGAAGGTTATTTTGTTGGATATGCCACTCCCAATAAATGAGTGTTCAACAAAAGAACGAAGTGTGTTGAAGAATGGTCGAATGTCGATGTTCAAAGATATACTTAGAATGCTCTTTTTACCGGTCCCGATTGGATGTTTGACTACAAAAAACTCTTTGAGTCATTCAATCTAGAGAGCTTGATTGAAGAAGCTAGTTTACGTTTATATTACGAGTGTGAGAACGCATTTACTTCACCTTTGGTGCGTCCGATCACCGTAACTCCTCCTGCAGCAGTTTCTAATGATGTCAATGCTCATGCCACTACTACAACATAAGAAGAAGTATTTCAAGATGTTTCTAATACTTTTGATTCTTCAGAGTCGGAAGACGATGATGAAGTTACCAGTGAAGCAGTCTTGAATCAGACTACATTATCACCTCCAGTGAACCCAAATCAGTCTGTATCTACAGATGTACCTTTTACTTCAAGTGTAGGTAATGATCTCGATTCAGAAGAGAATGTGAATGTTCAGACGGTGATTTCTTTTCCAACTCATCCGGAATCTCAGATCAACAATTATCATCCGTTGGAACAAGTTATTAGTGATCCTGGAAGCACTGTGATGACATGTGGTCAATTGAGATGCACGTCATCAAATGATAACATTGGAGCCCTAGACCTTTACTCTAAAATTAAGAAATCAGGTGAACAAAATGATTGGTCATTTGCTTATTATGTTTCACAGGTAGAGCAGAAATCCTACAAGGAAGCTTTAAATGATGAATCATGGGTGAACGCAATGCAGCAAGAACTTCAACAATTTCAAAAGCTTGGAGTGTGGACTTTAACTAATTTACCAGCCAACCGAAAGAAGATAGGAACAAAATGGGTGTTCAAGTGTAAGAAAGATGATCGTTGTAACACCCCAACCAATGGCGGAAACATCGAGGTGTCACGTATGAATGATTGTTCAGTAGCTCATGGTAATACATATGTTTAAATAATCCTTTATTTCATTACAATATTGAATTACATTAAAGTCTTGAATGAAATCTAATACATCGATCAAACAAACAAAGTTAAAACTTCATATAACTCCTCATGCTAGCTTTAGACTTCAAGCATCAATATTTCCTGTTGAGTTTGGAAAAATGGGGGGGGGTCAACTAGAAGTTGATGAGAATACATAAGCCAAGTCAAGCAATTTAGTTTTAGAATAAAAGTTTAGCAATTCATATGTCTAATGTAAGTTTAAGTCTACATGAATAAACAACAAGTATAGTAAGCACATAATCAATCCTCCGACAAAGTTTAGGTCCATCCCGCATCCACGGTTCACCTTAATATAACGTTGGAACGATAACAATCACCCGCGCTCCCCATACAAGATGGTCAACGAATTTAGGTGGGGTTGTCAATCCAATAGATCTATCATTGTATACCGCCGGCTTGATCAGGGTTAATGATTATGTAAGTTGAAGTTTAAGTCTAATAATCTTTGTCTAAGTCATGAGGCATTAAAGTTTACAACTAGACATGTATGTAGAATTGCTTAAGTATAAAGTTTCAAGTATAAAGAATTGCATAAACAAGGTTACGTAAACTCACCTTAGCAAAGTGTTAAGTCTCGTGAAATAGAATAAGTGTAGCCCAACGTTGCCAAGTATTACCCTATGTTTAAGGTAATAAATAAGTCTAGGTTTTTCTATTCTACAAGTATTTCTAGGGTTCCTAATTTGGGGATAAGTAACTGTTTATTAATTAGGTAAATTGTTAATAAATAAAAGAAATTCGGTGAAATAAATAAATAGAAGACTACTGTAGGTTTTGATTAAGGATGGTCATATCATAAGGTTTTAAGTATGAAAATGATTTTTATAAAATTATTTTCTCAAAAATTGAATATTTAGGCTATTTATTTCTATTTATCAAAACATAACTTTAATATCTAAAAATATTAAAATTAAAGAATTTTCAAATTAAAATTTGTATTTCTGTTCTCAGGGTCGAGACCAGATGGTCTGGACCTGTGATTATAAACACACGAACCGGCCCAGACTCGGGTTCGATTCCTTTCAGCAGCAAAATTCTTTTTAAAACCCTTTTTATTTAAACCACTTTTAGTATTTAAAAACTATTTTAAAAGTTTAATAGATTAAGTATATAAATAAAAAGGGTTTTAAAAAGAATGCTGCTGCTGAAAGGAATCGAACCCGAGTCTGGGCCGGTTCGTGTGTTTATAATCACAAGTCCAGACCATCTGGTCTTAACCCTGAGAACAGAAATACAAATTTTAATTTGAAAATTCTTTAATTTTAATATTTTTAGATATTAAAGTTATGTTTTGATAAATAGAAATAAATAGCCTAAATATTCAATTTTTGAGAAAATAATTTTATAAAAATCATTTTCATACTTAAAACCTTATGATATGACTATCCTTAATCAAAACCTACAATAGTCTTCTATTTATTTGTTTTACCGAATTTCTTTTATTTATTAACAATTTACCTAATTAATAAACAATTACTTATCCCCAAATTAGGAACCCTAGAAATACTTGTAGAATAGAAAAACTTAGACTTATTTATTACCTTAAACATAGGGTAATACTTGGCAACGTTGGACTACACTTATTCTATTTCATGAGACTTAACACTTTGCTAAGGTGAGTTTATGTAACCTTGTTTATGCAATTCTTTATACTTGAAACTTTATACTTAAGCAATTCTACATACATGTCTAGTTGTAAACTTTAATGCTTCATGACTTAGACAAAGACTATTAGACTTAAACTTCAACTTACATAATCATTAACCCTGATGAAGCCGGTATACAATGATAGATCTATTGGATTGACAACCCCACCTATATTCGTTGACCATCTTGTATGGGGAGCGGGGTGATTGTTATCGTTCCAACGTTATATTAAGGTGAACCGTGGATGCGGGATGGACCTAAACTTTGTCGGAGGATTGATTATGTGCATACTATACTTGTTGTTTATTCATGTAGACTTAAACTTACATTAGACATATGAATTGCTAAACTTTTATTCTAAAACTAAATTGCTTGACTTGGCTTATGTATTCTCACCAACTTCTAGTTGACCCCCCCCCCCCATTTTTCCAAACTCAACTGGAAATATTGATGCTTGAAGTCTAAAGCTAGCATGAGGAGTTATATGAAGTTTTAAGCTTGTTTGTTTGATCGATGTATTAGATTTCATTCAAGACTTTAATGTCATTCAATATTGTAATGAAATAAAGGATTATTTAAACATATGTATTACCATGAGCTACTGAACAATCATTCATACGTGACACCTCGATGTTTCCGCCATCGGTTGGGGTGTTACAGATTGGTATCAGAGCCTTGGTTATAGGGAATTAGGTTATTAGAAAAATAATCTAGTCTATAACCTTAGGATTTTAACCAGTACTTGCTTCTCTTACTTGCTTCTTTACTATTCTCTATCTCCCTCCTACTTCTTATCTCTATTTTAGCCCCTACAAGAAGATTGTTCTCCATCATTGGATCTACCATTAGACTAATAGGACAAGACTCCCAAATCTTAACCTGAACTGCCTTGAAGATCCCGTCGAAGTTTTAGATTTTAATAACGAACACGTGCAATCTGGAAGGGTGAACACCTGTATTCTGAGTTTTCTGTCTAGGACTGGCATTGCGCATATATCCCAATCAGACGAGGGACCCGGATGCGTACCTGGGAATTCTCGGGATGAGTGTTCACTTATAGGCTAAAGCATGTCTTCACTGTGTTATTAGAATCTAGAATCTTTGATAAGTCAACGTTTTCATTTATTCGTTTTAATTAATGAATAAATGATTACATTCCTTATATTATCTCATTATCTTTGATTCATTCCGTGTCTCATTGAACCTTCATTGTGTCTCTTACAGATCATGCCTCCTCGTCGCAGCACTCGTCTTGACAATGACAACGAACATGATGGTGAGAGCAACCACAACAACCACAACAACAACAACAACAACAACAATGGCATGGATGTCCAACTGGCTGCAATTATTTCTCAACAAATGGCACAACAAATAGCAACTTTGGTTCCCAACTTGGTGGCTCAAGTCATCCAAATGAATGGAAATGGAAATGGCAATGGTAACGGTAATCACAATGGGAATGGAAATGGAAACGGGAATGCTCATCCTGTTTGCACCCTTAAGCACTTCAACTCTTGCAACCCTCCTAAGTTTAGTGGTGACGAAGGAGCCACTGGTCTCCTTCAGTGGTTCGAAGGTATCGAAAATACCTTCATTAATAGCGAGTGCCCTAACAATCTCAAAGTTCGATATGCAATGAGTGTTCTCCACAAGCGAGCACTCACATGGTGGAACGAAGAGAAACGGACTCGTGGAGCTGAAGTCGCACTGGCCTTAACTTGGGAACAAGCTAAAGACGTTATGAAGGCGGAATTCTGCCCTCGTAATGAAATCAAGAAGTTAGAAGATGAGTTTCACGATCTTGCCCAAGACAGTGGAGAAAACCTAGCCTACAACACTCGTTTCCACGAACTTAGTCTACTGCTACCACATAAGGTCACCCCCTTGCCTGTTGCAATCGAAAAATACATTGGTGGCTTACCTATGCAGATTCAGGACACGGTGTGGGGAAGGAACCCTGCTACTCTCGAGGAAGCAAAGCGTTTGGCGGCCACCCTAACAGATAACCTGTGAAGGCAAGAACTTTGACTTGTAAAGGGGAAAAGAAAACTGTTGTGAAGGATACTTCCCAACCTGCTATTGAAATTAAAACTAAGTCCTCAACCAACGCAAGACGCAAGGCCAGGAACTTCGCAATAGATGCCACTCCTCCACCCAACAAGAAACCATATACTGGACCCCATCCTTTGTGTAACACCTGCAAGTATCACCACCCAACCCATGTGCCTTGTCGTCATTGTACTAATTGTCAAAAGTATGGGCATCTCGTGAATGTTTGTCGATTTTCTCCTGCTAATGCCCCTGCGGCTCAAAATAACCCTGCTAGGGACCCTCTAGCTACTTAACGACAAGTCCCACCGTTTTGAATGTCATTTGTTATTTTTTTTTAAATTCTATGTATTGATGCACTTTGATTCAAGTAATAAATTCTAGTATTGAAATGTTATATGAGGGTTTGTTTATAACACTTGGATAATGTGAACTAATTGCTATATTACAATTACAACACACAATTACTATACTCGTTATACTTATAAACTTGCTTACATAAACATACTATCAATTTGCAATAAATGCTACACTTAATCAAACAACTGATAGAGGATGAAGTACTTGCTCAACAGTTAGTGTAGTACCAAATAACCTACTCAACGATTGGTAGAGGTCAACATGCCTGCTCAACAGTCGGTAGAGGCCCTACAACCTGCTCAACGACTGGTAGAGGCTATCGCACCTGCTCAATAATCGGTAGAGGTTCTTACTCACTAACTGGTAGAAGTCTTTTTCCTGCTCAATAGTCGGACTCATTTGTGGATACATTGTATACGATTCAATCACAAGGTTATTTTGCATTACTTACATGTGTGTTTAGAGTCATAGAAGGACACAAAACCCTAATGTAAGGTAAATTGGTGATTGCGGTCCGGAACGTAATCATGAATTTGCAGGTACGTTAAGGTAGTGTGAAATTCTATCAATGATTTCGGTAGACACCCTATTATAAACCCTAGTATACTAAAATTCCATTTTAACTTTGATGGTCATCTTGTGCATTCTTGTAACTTACAGTTTAGTGCTCTATAGGACCCTTATATCAGACCTATATTATTCAAAACCTTGATCACGTCGCTCTTAAACTTTTACCACAGACACCTCAGCCTATACCAAATACCCACATCTTTTCCCAGCAGACTCTCCAACTCCAACTTCGGGACGAAGTTCCTAAAAGTAGGGGAGACTGTAACGTTTCGTATTTTTGAACTATGCATTTTATCACTCTCGTACGTTTTAAAAATATTTGTGACATATTGTGGGTTTACCTAACCATATTATAGACCTATAATAACTAAATAATGGATATAAAAGAAAAAAGAAAAAAAAATTAAGGCATGGACCGGGACTCGAACCCGAGTCCACTGCCGGGCCAAACCAACACAATAACGACCAAACCAACTGAGCTACAACTCTTGTTGATTATATTCTTTCACAAATAAAATTAACACCTTCTTAGGATTACCCAATTGACCAAGAAAGTCAACTGTGATTACATTCTTTCCAATTCAAGACCAAATCCGCGTTTTTAAATCATGATTGTATATGGTATGATCGAAATCACCTTTCAGCGTGATCTACACACCAAAAATCTCAGTTAAACCCTACCAATTATAGATCAATTCACGCGTTTTTTTATTAAAGATGGGTCAAACATTCCAAATCTTTCAATTCGTGGTCATTAGTATAAATTAAAACCAATTCTACAAGCTATAATGGCCGAAAATCAAACCCCTATGCTCAGTTCCTTCTGAAAACCTTTCATAATCTACAAAAAACCTTCGTGTTTGACTTTTAGTTGACTACGGGTTTCACCTTTGATTACTACCTGTAAGTATAAATTTTTTTCGTGTGTTGGTTAGTCGGCCGAAGGCCAACAAAAGCCCCATGATAACAGGGGTTATTGTTTGTTAAATTGATTAATTAAGAAACTAGGGTTCATAGATATTATATTTGGGGAAGATGATAACTAACTGCATTTGTTTTTATCTAATTCGAAGCAATAACAAACACAAACTGATATGCAGATCAGTTGGTGAAATCTGTTGTTTTAAAATGTTTGGCCGTAGGATGCCTTGGGTTCGAGTCCCAGCACAAATAAAAAGGGTTTTAAAAAGAATGATGCTGCTGAAAGGAATCGAACCCCAGGAAAATCCCACATCGGCCGTGGCCAGGAGAGATCCTTGGTTCATAAGTAATGTCTTGCCTCTTAAATCACCAACGCGTTTTGGGGCTTAATGTTAGTGGATGAGAGGAGAACTCCACAGTTAAGCGTGCTCAGGTGGGAGCAGTTTCAGGATGGGTGACCTCCTGGGAAGTCTCCACTGGGCAACCAAAAACAAATCCGTGAGCTCTGGGAGGGCAAAGCGGACAATATTGGTGGTAAGAGGGGCCGGATGTTACAATCGTGGAGTGATTGTCAGGAACAAAGCTCGATTGGTAGTACAAGGTTTTCATCAAACTAAGGAAATTGAATACAATGAAGCCTATGCACCAGTCGCACATATAGAAGCCATTCGGATGTTTCTAACGTACGCATCTTACATGAAATTTAAGGTGTATCATATGGATGTAAAAAGTCTTTTTCTCTATGGTGTGGTTAAGGAAGAAATATATGTCGGGCAACCATCGGGTTTTGAGAATCCTATCCACTGGGATAAGGTCTATAAACTGAACAAAGAGTTGTATGGTTTACACCAAGCCCCTCGATTGTGGTACGAAGAGTTCAGCACATACTTGCTTTCTCGAGGTTTCAAACAAGGAAAAGTTGACTATACCCTATTTACGAAACGAACAGAGGGTGATTTGCTCCTGGTACATATTTACGTAGATGATATTATATTTGGTTCGACTAACGTATGTCTTTGCTGGGAATTTGAAAAGGTCATGCAGGAAAAGTTTGAGATGAGCTCAATGGGAGAAATGAGATTCTTTCTTGGATTGCAAGTGGATCAAACACCGCCAGGGATCTTTATCCACCAGAAGAAATATGTTTCCGAAGTCTTGAGCCGATTCCAGATGGAGGATTCAACACCGATTACCACTCCCATTCAACCTAATCACTGGATTGGAGTTGATGCTAAGGGCGAACTCATTGACCCTTACATTTACAGAGACATCGTTGGATCGTTGATGTACTTGATAGCTTCCAGACCTGATATAATGTTTGCTACATGCCTTTGTGCACGTTACCAGTTGAAGCCGAAACAATCTCACCTCACAGCAGTTAAACGAATCCTACGTAATCTGAAGGGTTGTCCATCACACGGGTTATGGTATCCTAATGATAATAACTTTGACCTCATTGCTTTTAGTGATGCAGATTTTGGTGGTTATGATATTGATGCAAAATCCACAACGGCTGGATATCAATTTCAGGGGAACAGACTAATCACCTGGAAATGCAAGAAGCAGACGTCAGTTGCACTATCAGAGTGTGAATCTGAATATGCGGCAGCCTCGAGTTGCTGTTCACAAGTGCTTTGGATTCAACAACAAATGCGCGACTACGGTTTGCAATTTCTTAAAACCCCCCAATTCATTGTGATAATGAAGCAGCCATTGCATTAACTAAAGATACTGTTCATCATTCTAAGGCTAAGCATATCCGCATCCATTATCACTTTATACAGGATTGAAATGCCAAAGAATTGATTGATATGGTAAAGATCCACACTGATTACCAAAGAGCTGATTTATTTACAAAAGCTTTTGATAAATTATGATTTGAATTTTTGTTAAAAGCTAATGATATCAAAGAAAAGCAAGATTAGAATCCTCATCGGTTTAAAAAAAATTAGTTTTCTTTTTTCAAAAATTAATAATCCAAAAATATGTTTTTAATTTTAGGGGGAGTTTCTTATCGGAAAACCAAAAACATCAAAAAATTTGAAAAACCATAAAAATCAGAGAAACCCAAAATGATTTTTCCTGGAGAAAAAGAGAAAATGATAGTACATCAGTGAGGATCTATCACATGCTAAAGAATTGAAATGTCTAAATTGACATGTGATGACTTTAAGTGGTGTGTTGGTAGGCTTCGTAGACCTATTAATGTGTGCCTTAGTGATACAAACATAATGAAATGCTTGCTATGTGGCTGAACACCTCATGGGCATATGGTCTGGTACCATAATTTCGTTTGATAGGGTTACCAAAATCGGAGGTTTCGGGTAGTTATGTTGATTGTAATCCAGGGTAGCCTGACTGATCTTCTGTCGTATTGATTTACAGACCTAGATTCAATCAAGATATCTTAAAAGAGCTTAAATGCCAAATCCCAAGTTACCGAATGAGAAACTTAAAATGTATAATGATGATCAAAGATTATCTAATGCATTGTATCATATCTATGATGAAAATCATCTACCTATATAATAATTGAGTAGCTCTCCAGTCGAATGGAGACCTTAGAGAGGGCCTCTAGGATCCAAGTAGCTATATGGAGCTTCATCTTTGTATCTATAAAAGCCTATATGTTTTTTTTCTTCATTCTTCCTTCAATCTTCATTCTTCCTTGACAATTCTTCCAATTTTCATTCTTCATTCTTCTTTTTCATTTTCTTCAAGGTAATATTGCATCAGTTTTACTCATTTCCTATTCTTAACATCTATCTATAATACAGCAAACGTTTGATTTCTTCAAATCATCCTATCTTTTGTGTTTGATCTCTCATTTGTTTTATTTCGGATCTATGCAGTTATGTAATCGTATTTTTTTGTTTTATTTCTGATTCCTGGTTTATTCAGTTTTATTTTTTATTTATGCAGGTATATCATCGATTTAAGTAGTTATATCATCCTAAATATATTGAATCGGATTTATGCAGGTATATCATCGATTTAAGCAGTTATATCATCCTAAATATATTGAATAGATGATTCCTGGTTTATGCAGTTTTATTTTTCTTTGGAACAAGTTTATGCAGTTTTATTTCTGATTTGAACAGGTATATCATCGATTTAAACAGTTCTATCATCCTAGATAGATTGTAAAGGATTTATTTAAATTGTGCAGTTATGTCATCCTATCTTTTGTGTTTGATATCTGATTTGTTTTATTTCGATCTATGCAGTTATGTCGTCGTTTTTTGTTATAATTTTTTTATGATTTCTGATTTACGCAGTTTTATTTTTGATTTATGCAGGTATATCATCGATTTAAGCAGTTATATCATCCTAAATATATTGAATCGGAATTAGTCATTGTTTAAGGAAGTGTTATGAAATTTGTAAGTACCAACCGATATTATATCAAATGCATACATACATTCTGTAATATATAACAATAGATAGAGAAACAATATTATATGTTTTGTTGTTTTACATATACTTTAGTATTCAATGGTGTTTGTGGTAATTTTGTTTTTGTCATCAAGTTTTTTTTCATATATATCTATCGGATTTAGTCAATAATATATGTTTTTACATATATGAAAAAGAGGATTTGATCTGAACGCACAAAAGCTATGATGTCTTATCATAATGGTTATCGGTTCTTCAAGATATTGCATGACCCTTCGGCAACAGTTTTGGTATGTTTGTTATTTTCATGTACATATGCCTATTTAATTTTCAAAAATTATGAAAAAATTTTTGATGTTGTTCTTTAACGTGTCAATCCAGACTGTGCTGAAGGCTATGAACAAATTTCTGTTGTGTAAAAACATACACAACATGAACGTTACAATTGTCACATGCGAAGGACAATTTTGGTTGGTCTGATTAGAATTGATTGATGATGTGTTTAGTTTTACAAATAGTTGGTCTAAAGTTGTTAATGATTTATGTTTTTCTGTGTTCTATATCATTTATGTTTAATGTTATTGAAATAATTCAATAGTTTTCGAAATTTTGTTTAATGTCATTTATTTATATGACCGAATTTATTGTCATTAATTCAGAATTATTGTTATTTACTTACAATAATAATAGTTGACTGATGTTAATGTCATTTAATCCGGAATTTGAATATTAATCGTTGTTATTATTTACATTAATTTATATGTTGACCGAAGTTAATGACATTTATTATTATCTTTTAACAATTTACCAAATTTATATTAACATCCTAATAATTGTTATTTAATGTTATTTTGACTGAATAATTACATTAATTTATATGTTGACCGAAGTTAATGACAGTTATTATTATCTTTTAACAATTTACCGAATTTATATTAACATCCTAATGATTGTTATTAACTTGAATGTCAATTTACCAAATACTAAATTTGTGATAAATGTGTTTTTGAATGCAAATTACAATATTTTTATTTAGAGTTAAATGCCAATTTTGCCCTTGAGGTTTGGTCCAGTTTTCCACTTCAGTACAAAAAAGTTTTTTTTGCAATTCAACACCTGAGATTTGGTTTTTTTTTTGTGCCAAATTCGTCCTTTTCGCTATCTCAGTTAAAAACTAACGTTAACGTCAGTGGTAGGCTTGTCATTTTGCCTACTTAATGAGGGGCAATTTAGACATTTTATCCTATGACTATTTTAATAAAAAGAAAACTCAGTTATCTTCTTTTCCCTTTTCCCCAAAGGTTAAAACCCTAACCACCACCTCCACCATGTCCACCGCCATAACCACCACCTCCTCCACTGTAACCACCTCCACCGTAACAAACAACACCCATGGCCTCTTCCCCACAATCACAAACACCTGCAACATTCAACCAACACACCAATCACCCATCAAGATGAACGAACGATACCAGTTATCAGTTGCTTAATATAAAAATAAGCAAATACTTGGACGAGAAAAAATTACCTTGAAACAACCAAGTAGTTGGATGAATAACGAAAGATTGAAACAGGGGAAGCTTAAAAGTTGCAGGTTTCTTGAATGTTTGATGAAAAGCTTCTTGGGTTTTTTTTCTAAACAAGATGAACGAACGGGTAACGATTTCTTAATACGCCTTCCAGATACTTGTCTTCTGCATCTTGTTCTTCATGGTTCCACATCTTGTTTTTGTTTATAAATTATTATTGTTTATTATTATTATTATTATTATTATTATTATTATTATTATTATTATTATTATTATTATTATTATTTGGGTGTTCTGAAAGTGTGGAGCAAAATGTGATGCATTCATATGGTATGGCGTTTGGTGGTGGTGGGTTTGCCGTGAGTATTCTTTGGCTGAGGAGATGGCTCGGATATTCGACACGTGTCTAGGTCGGTACTGGTATTTCTACGGTTCAGATCAAAGGGTGTGGGCTTGTGTGAGTAAATTAGGCATTTCGTTAACGAAAGAACGTGGGTTCAACCAGGTAATTTTGTTGGTTATTATGGGTATTTTTCGTATTAATAATCTTCATTGTTGTAGAGTTATAGAGAGAGAGAGAGTGAAAGAGAGACTGAGATATATATATATATATATATATATATATATATATATATAAGGGGTGGGGTAGGGTAAGATTTTTTATTAAAATTTTAATTGCAGGTAAAAAGACAAAAATACCCCTGACCTTAACGAGATTTTTAAACTGAGTTAGTGAAAAGGACGAATTTGGCAAAAAAAAATCCAAACCTCAGGTATTGATTTGCAAAAAAAAAAAAAAAAAAAAAAAAAATTTGTACCGAAGTGGCAAACTAGACCAAACCTCAGGGACGAAATTAGCATTTAACTATTTTATTTAAATCCAGAAAAAATTATTTATAATTCCAGAATTTGTGAGGTTTTCTCCTAAATCCTAAATCAACACCAACCGTTAAATTACAATATTTACAATATTTGGATGTTAATATAAATTCTAACACGTTAATTTACAGTGTAAATTATTTATAAGTCATAATTTTAATAAAATATTCTCTTACTCATAATTTGTAAATATTTACATTAGTTTATATGTTGACAGAAGTTAATGACATTTGTTGTTATCCTTTAAAAATTTACCGAATTTAGATTAACATCATAATTATTGTTATTTAATGTTATTTTGACTGAATAAATAATGGCATTATGTTAAAAATGTTGAATTTTCCTACTAAATTTAAACTTGAAAGTCAATTTACCAAATACTAAATTTGTGATAAATGTGTTTTTAAATGCAAATTACAATAATTTTATTTAAATCCGAAAAAAATTATTTATAGATAATGTCATTGATTATTATACAAAGTTAAAGACATTAATTTATATGTTGACCGAAGTTAATGACATTTATTATTATCTGTTAACAATTTACCGAATTTAGATTAACATCCTAATGATTGTTATTTAATGTTATTTTGACTGAATAAATAATGTCATTGATTATTATACAAATACTAATCATAATTAAAAAATGTATATCATAATTAAAAAAAAATGCAAGGACGATTGCTGTTGAATGCTCACAGTGAATTATATTCCCACAGAACATAAATCAACAATCACAATTGCCATCTTATCGACTTTCAAAATGGTGATACATTCGTGTGCTAATTTTAAGCGTCTTTAATCAATTCACGTCAATTACCAATTGATTATCGATATTACTATTTTAAGATGTCAATAATAATTTGCATATAATTAGTAAGGCAATTTGAAACGCGGATGTTTTTAATGTCATTTATTTGAATGATGGGTTATGATTTTGTTGTTATTTATTAATATTTATAATCTTATTTATCGATATTACTATTTTTACTAATTTCGGTTTAATATTGTTGACCAATTTTAATTTTTATATTATAACTTTTCTTTAATCAATTCTCATTAAACGATAATATTCAAAATCATTTCAATAAGTGTGCTAATTTTAAGATGACAATAATAATTTGTATATAATTGGTAAGGCCAATTGAAACGCGGATGTTTTTAATGTCATTGATTTGAATGATTGATTATTATTTTGTTGTTATTTATTAATATTTTTAATCTTATTTATCGATATTACTAATACTAATATTACAAATTTAGTTTTAATGTTGTTGACCGAATTTCATTTTGATATTACGACCTTTCCTTTTAATCCATTTTCAATTACACGATTAAACTCATCATAGTCTCAAATTCATATGCTAATTTTTAGTTTCCTAATAATTTTAATATGACAATAATAATTTGTAGATAATGGTTAAGTCAATTTGAGAGGCGGATAATTTTAATGTAATTGATTTGAATGATTGATTGTGATTTTGATATTATTTATTAAGATTTTTAATCTTATTTATTGATATTACTACTTTTACGAATTTTGGTTTAATATTGTTGACCAAATTTAATTTTTATATTATGACTTTCCTTTAATCAATTGTCATTAAACGATAATCATCAAAATCATTTTAGTAAGTGTGATAATTTTAAGTGTGCTAATTTTAAGATGTCAATAATAATTTGTAGATAATTGGTAAGGCAATTTGAAACATGGATGTTTTTAATGTCATTGAGTTAGATGATTGATTATGATTTTGTTGTTATTTATTAATATTTTTAATCTTATTTATCGATATTACTAATACTAATATTACGAATTTACTTTTAATGTTGTTGACCGACTTTCATTTTGATATTACGACTTTCCTTTAATCAATTGTCATTTACACGATTCAAGTTTTCATGGTCTCAAATTCGTATGCTAATTTTTAGTTTCCTAATTTTAATATGACAATAATAATTTGTAGATAATGGGTAAGGCAATTTGAGAGGCGGATGATTTTAATGTCATTGATTTGAATGATTGATTATGATTTTGATGTTATTTATTAAGACTTTTAATCTTATTTATTGATATTACTAATATTACGAATTTAGTTTTAATGTTGTTGACCGACTTTAATTTTGATATTACGACTTTTCTTTAATCAATTTTCATGAAACGACAATTGATACTTAATCAAACAACAATTTTGAACCTATTTTCTTTTCTTACAAATGACAATTTTGAACCTATTTTAACAACGAAATTAAATGATAATATAAATTTTCAAAATGTTACTTTTTGTTAAAGAATTATATTACTTCAATCACAATTAATAATGATTACTAAAGATGTGTAAGGCAATTTGAAACGCGGATGTTTTTTAATGTCATTTATTTGAATGATTCATTATTGAGAGTGTATCAGTTTTAATATTATTTATTAAGAGTTTTATTTTTATTTGTTGACATTAATAAGAATTTTTAAATTCTGTTTTGGACTTTATTGCTATTAATAGGTTTTATTAAGATTGTAGCAGTTTTAATGTTATTTATTACGAGTTTTAATGTTATTTATTGACATTAATAAGAATTTTTAAATTCTGATTGGACTTTATTGGCAGAGATGAATGTATATAATATAACTATTACAAAAATTATAATTTATTAATTAGCATTTACTTGAAATTCATTTGTAAATAAATGATAAAATCCTCAATCTTTCAATTGTATATTAATAAAATAAATTTTGTCAGTAATTAACAGTTTCCTAAAATATATACTATGTTCAAAATAATTTTCAATCATATTAATTATATTACGTCTTTATTATTTGTTTTTAAATCACGTCAAATCAAACATTTATTGATTTATATATCTGTTATTGGATAACATTAAACTTTTTTATGATAATTTACAATCAACCAAAATTCATATGAATTTTATTACGTAACTTTCAATAAATAAAATTTGCATATTTCTGATTGAATAAATAAAATTTCAATAAGTAAAATTTGCATACTACAATCTTTATAGAATTTTTTTCATTTGACATGGACATGTACCGCGTGTATACGCGAGACTCTAACCTAGTAATTGATATAAGCCTCACCTGCGTAGAGTGCACTGTATCATTGATTTGCTGATCTGTATACCTTTGTACCTCATATCTTGTAATATACGGATAACTCCAGCATAATCACGCGTTACAATGAATCTTTGTGCAATTTCCTTGATATGGGAGTATGTCGTGTGAGTGGGAACCACAGGTGGGTTAGTTATTAATACACCTTAAGCTATCATTTTAAAGCACTGCATAACGGTTTACACGTGAGCTTATGTGGACAACATTATCATCAATTGCCAAGTCTCACAGTCGATAAAGTTAAAAGAAAATGATCAACGGCGTGATTAGATTTCTCGTAAACGGATATGATCCTCTTACCAGAAAATCATAAAAAGTTTGTTAGTATATATTTACTTACTGCTTTCAGTTCATAAAAAGTTTGGTGTGTTTTAACAAAAACTTCAGAAAATCCAAACAGTTTTTACATATCTGTCTTATTTTTGATAGCCAATATTTGGAGGACAATCATTTTCCAAAGTTTGACATGTCAATCTGAGTTGTTTATTCAAAATCAACAATATTTGAATGTTCGAAGGCTGAATTATTGAAATATGACAAAAGATCAACGAATTGGGCGATTTGGTAAACATTAGTGCATCACAAAAACCCATTCGAGCTTTCGAAGGGTCGAATGAGAATTTGTGTATTGATTCGTGCCTCCTATTTAGTCGAATGAAAAAAATTTCAAACACATTTCCCATTCGCACCTTAATTGGTCTGAATGAGAATTTTTAAACTTCATTCGTGCTTTAACAGGCACGAACCAAAACCATTATATATATCATTTCTGCTCATTTGAACCCCACTTTTTCATTCTACGTTACTGTTCCAAAAATCCAAAACCTAAGGGGGAGATTTTGAACTTGAGATTTAGACGTAACCATTGTGTCCAACATTTTCAGGTACTCTATGGTGCAATTTCAGGTGTTTTCATCCATGGAATCATTCATATTTGGGGTTTATAAGAACACAAACCCTAGACCTTAATTTGGACAAATTTCAGACAATCTGCACATGATTTGAACTTTGTTTTGACATTATCGCTAGTTTTAGGGGGAGTATAGGAGTTCCATTCGAATTATGTAATTTCTATAAAAACATATAGAGTACAATAAAGGGAACGAATATAGCTTAAACCGAGAATCAATGCTTACAAATTCATTTATAAGGTGCACAGGTTGGCCTATAATGTGTATCGAACAATGATGTAGTATAACATGTGACATTAGGAATGCATGACACATATCATTCGTAGTGTCAAAATTACAATCATTGCATATATGCGGTTGGTGTCGTGCACTTCTAAACATGTATCATAAGTCTGTAATATGACTAGGATACCACACTATAGTTTACGGAATTTGCCTTTTATTTAATTGTTAGTTTTAGGATTTAATTGACAACCGGTTCCGACAAGAACCATTTACAAGAGAACCGTTTAACTCGGTTCTGAACCGAACCAGTAGATTTTTATACGGTCTGGTTCTTATATTTATCACTAAACGGTTCCAGTTCGGTTCCAATTTAGATCGGTTCGGTCTGGTTATGAACCGTTGCACACCCCTAGCTTTTAATCTGTAATAAAGATACCTCATGGTTTTTGGAATTTTAATTATTTGTATATTTATAGATTTATTTTAAAAAATCTTATATAAGTAATATTCCGTTGTATTTTCATTAAATTTTGTTTATATATATACATATTAAAATTTATTTTATATAGATATATATATATTCTTATTCATTAATAAAATAAGGTACTAGTTAAAGAAAAATATTTATATTTGTCGATCAAATGATGAATTGATGAATCAATTTCATCTAAAGAATTAAAGTTTGTATTTTCCAAAAAGTTTTTTTATTGTTGATTTAACTTTGAATCGTCAAATAATCAAATTATGCGATGTTATTTCATACTTTGATTAGAATATAGTTGTTTAGGTTTTTTTTTTTTTTTTTTTGAAAAGAAAATTTCATTAACCAAAAAAACGCACAATTGGTCCTCAAATTAAGGACCAACCGGCGACCCGAAAATACAACTCAATCCATGGGGTATACATACCATCTAGACCAATCTAAATTTTCCCATCTAGATCTATTACAAATCCAAAAGAAAGCAGTAGACTTTATAGTCTCTACGATCTCAATCGGTCTTCGGGTCTTGTTGTTAAAGATACGATTGTTACGTTCATTCCAAATCACCCACATAGCCGTATACACTATACCTTGTAGGTTGTGCGTTCGGAATCTTCAAAACATCTTCAACATCAAAAAGAATGCTAGGCGGCAATCGGCACCATTTCTCGATCCTATTCCAGACTTCTTGGGGGAACGAACATCCCGTAAAGAGATGCAGATCCGTCTCGACAACCTCGTGGCAGAAGGTACAGGAAGTAGTATGTAATCGAACACCTCTTTTTATTAACTCATCAATTGTAGGTAATCGATTTAAAGCCGCCCTCCAAACCATCAACTTGCACTTGAGAGGAACCCATAACTTCCACTTTATAATCGGCCGCTGGTATGAACTATTGGGGGCGGACAGCAATGACTTGGCATTCTTTACCGTAAACACACCGTCGGAACCCTTCTTCCACGTCCATCTATCCGTTCCGCCCTTCCAATTATAATCGTGAATCTCCATAAGAAGCTGGAATAAATCTGAAACTTTAGCCTCTGTGTTCGGGCTTGACCTCCATTCCCATGTTAAATACTTAACATTATTGGTGACCGTAATTCTATCGGCCACTTTCACCCACTTGTGTCTTTCGAGTTTGAATAAATTTGGAAATGCCAATCTAAGAGGTTCATCTCTAAGCCATGGATCACACCAAAAACTTATAGAGTTACCGTCACCTATATCCCCACCGAAAAAGGAGTTTAGCAATAGCCCGTTTGGCGTTTTTCTGTCCCCAACTTTAACAATACGTTTCCAACACCCGTTAGACGATGCAATACATGGGAGTAAAGCCCACGGTCTACTATTCCCATGACAAGCCATAATTATTTTCTTCCATAGACCAGTGCCTTCTGTTTTAAATCTCCATGTCCATTTTAGAAGAAGCGCATCATTAACATCGTCTAGCCTTGATACTCCCAATCCTCCTTTATTTTTAGGAGAAGTGACAATATCCCAAGAAACCCAATGAATCTTCTTTTCAACACTTGAACCCGCCCACAAGAAACGCCGCATAATAGCCTCAATAGACTCAATAATGGCCTTAGGAGCCTTATAAAGAGAGAGATAATAGACGGGAAGGCTTTCTAAAACCGTTTTAATGAGGATAAATGGAGAGATTTCTAGCTTTCCAAGACACAAGCCGGTGACGAATAACATCCACAACCGGTTCCCAACTACAAAGCCGAGACATCTTAGCACCCACTTTTATACCAAGATAAGAAAATGGGAATGCGCCCCTTTTACACCCAAGAAAACCCATCATAGCATCCACTTCAGAATTCTCCACACCAATCCCATAAATATTTGATTTATGGAGATTAATGCGAAGGCCAGAACAAATGTAAAAAATGCGAAGGACTCTCGCAATGCCTTGTATATTTCCTTTGGACCATTCACCCATAATTAAAGCATCATCCGCATAAAAAAGATGCGTTAATTCCGTATCATCATTCATAAAATCAACACCTTTAATAACGCCAAGACAATTAGCTTTATCTAAAAGCCACGATAAAGCTTCCATAACTATCAAGAAAAGAAAAGGTGACAGTGGGTCACCTTGCCGGAGCCCCTTTTCACACTTAAAATCGAACGTTGGAGACCCATTGACCAGCACCGCCGCTCTAGAAGAATGACAAATACCCTTTATCCACTTGCACCAACGAGAATGAAAACCCATTTGTGCCATAATAGAGAATAAAAAAATTCCAATTCACATTGTCGTAGGCCTTTTCAAAATCTATTTTTAACAAAAACGCCCTTTTATTTCTTCTTTTCAAACTGTCGATAACTTCATTCACCATTAAAGGGCCATCCAAGATGAACCGGCTCGAAATAAAGGCCGATTGTGAGAATGATATAATATCCCCCAAAACATTCTTAAGCCGATTAGCAAGTATTTTGGAAATTACCTTGCTAATCAACCCAATCAACGTAATAGGCCTATAATCCCTAAGACCCAAAGGCGTTTTTGTCTTTGGAATCAAAGTGATAAAAGCCGAACCGCATCCCGAATTGATGGTACCAGTGTCGTGAAATTCCAATAGGATCTTTGCAAAATCCTCTTCAAAATGACTCCAAAATCTTTTTACAAATCTAAAATTAAAACCATCGGGGCCCGGGGCCTTATTTGAACCACATTCAAAAACCGCTTTTTTAATTTCGTCATTAGAAAAAGGGGCCACCATATTCTCACTAACCTGCTAATCAATAGAATTAATTTTCGAGCAAATAAGAGAAGGTCGAACCTTATTATGTTCTCTAAAGTGATCCTGGAAAAACCGCATAACCTCTCTTTTGACAAGGGTGGGTTTAGAAACCCACTCACCATTAATCATAATACCCGGGATAGAGTTTCGCGCCTTTCTACCATTCACCACATTATGAAAATAACTCGAATTTTCATCACCCAAAGCGGCCCATTTAACGCGAGACTTCTGTTTGATATCCCGCGCCTTCCAATTCTCAATATCTTCTAAAGCTTTTTTACACTCTGTCCAAATCCACATGTCTTCATCCGCCAAGTCATTATTCTCCATTTGGCTTTCTATGTCATCTTTCTCTTTTCTAAGACGGGTTTCCTCCTCCACTTCTTTCGAGCTATACTCTTTGAACCATTCACGTAAGCAACTTCGAAGTCTTTTTAATTTATTGAGAAAATTGAGATCCGCCTTTCCTTTATCGTGCACACACCCTGGTCTATCCAACCAAGAATCAAATAGTCTAAACGGTTTGGGGCCAAAATTAGTATCTTTAACAGAAAATACCAGAGGAGAATGATCCGAGTAATCTCTATTAATGGCCCTAACACAGGCGTGAGGCCATTTATTAAAGACATTATCACAAACAAAGAACCGGTCAATTCTACTAAACTTACACGCCCCTTTTCTATTAGTCATGCACGTGTATTTTAGCCCCTTTAAATCATACTCACGCAGACCCACTTCATCAATAAAATAATTAAACTCACGGGTACAAGCAGCATCAAAAACCGAATTTTTCCTTTCATCCCTATCTCTAACCACATTAAAATCACCAAACACTATCTACCAACCATGTTGACCGGTCATAAGATTACTAATTTTTGACCATAATTCACGTTTACCTTCGTTAGATTGGGGAGCATAAATGTTGACGATATTAAGACGACTCGCACCGGCCAAAATAGTACCCGCCACGTGTAAATAATTCCTATCTTTATTCACCACTTCTTTTGAAAAGACTTTAGGATCCCACATACAAATTAAACCACCCGAATTACCGCAAGCATTCACTTCCTCATATTCAAAACCCAAACCTCCCCAATAACTAGAAACCAAAAAGGAGGATATATTACTAACCATCGTCTCTTGCATTCCAATAAAATAAATCCCATGAACATTTTTAAGATTCTTGATCCAACCCGATTTACCTCGACCCACAACCCCACGAATATTAATGGAAAGACAATTCATTCTACACCTCCTTGTACGCCTTCAGTTGCAATTGACTCTTGAATCAACTTTTCAGAATTAAGCAAGTCAACTCCAAGCTTTGACCCCAATATGATTGTTGCATCAATTTCAGGCTCCATCATATTGTCTTCCACTGTTTGGACTTCCACAACTTCCACGCCATCTTTGCTAAGAGTGGGCTGGGAGTTAAGGTCAAAATTATTAGGCCCATTCGGCTTGTCAAATGCATCGGCCCCCACGTCTGTATCCAACCCCATTAGCGAGTCAAGCCCAAACAAGTCCTCTTGGCATTTGGACTTTTTGCCGACCTTTGTTTTTTCAATGCTGCTTGAATATGCCGGATTGGGCCGGCCCAACGTACCAAGCCCAGATTTCTTCTTCCATTTGTTAATGAAAACCGATTGGTCCAAGCCATTATTATTATCATTAAAATCCTTTTGGAAGTCAAATTGGTCAGCAGGCATAAATTCGTCCCCTCCATCAATGTCATTTACATTCCTTTCCAAAATACTAGGGGTCTCATAATTATCATTAATGTGATTAGGAGTTACCAAATTACACTCCTCATTCCTGGGCGATTCAACTTCCGCCGGCTCCGTGACGTCCGCCGGCTCCGTGACCGGAGAATTTGCCGCTGCAACATCCCTTTCGTTTTCAAAATCCATGTGTTCATCCATTGCAGGCTCTGTTTCCGAATCCGAACCAGCAGGGACTTTGTAAAACTCCGGTACCCAAACCCCGGCTTCTTCGGCAACCCAAATGACAAACTTTCGATCCCTCCACATCAACGATACCGATTGAGCAATGTTCTTCTCCTCACCCACTAAGACCCCAATGTAATCATACGAAAGATCATCGTCTACATCGGCTCTGGTTGCACGATGAACAACCTTACCGAACGAAGTACCAATCTCGTCAATGACTTCCTGTGAGATTAAATGCAACGGGATACCCGTAATTTTGAGCCATGCTAACCGTTCGAAACCAAAAGCTTGAACCTTCCAAATATCAAGCTTGGAGAACCGACCAAGAACTTCCCGAGCCGCTGCTATCGCAAACTGAGCCTTCAACTCATCTTCAAAGGAAATCAAAACAGAGAGCCCACCTAAATACTGAATCTTGTTCATGCCTAGACATATATCATTCATGATCAAATGGATACTTTTGAGTGCATCCAAATCGATCATACGAGCCACCAACGCCCTACCATGCAAATCCCGGAACGCTTCAACCTCACTTTTGATGACAATAGATTTTTAACTGCTCTCGTCCCGAACCTTACCCGTAAGGGTGTCGGTAAAGGACCTTGAACCTGTGTAGAACGAATGAGGATTCCACTTAGGAGGCCTTTCATCAGTGCCTTGACTCTTATTGTTCTCTTCATTATGTCTTGAAGAAGATGGTTTATTTGCTCTTATTTCACCTTCCTCCAACGTATACCTTGCCAAGTTTGCCTTAAGCCAACATTCCCCAATACGAGTCTTGCCTATCATACGAACCAATTCATCGCTATCTTTAACATCAAGAAACGAAACAAAAAAAAACGATTACCGGCTTTGTCGCGCTTCCTAGCGATATAGATATCATAAATATCGCCATAAGACCGAATAAATCCTGAGAGATCATTACCGCTACACTTCTCTGGCAAGTTTGTGATAAAAACCTTTGTTAATCTTGAAAGAATTTTGGCCGGAATATTAGGCGGCCGGCAAGACATCCCTTGAGAGCGTTTTTCTATGATAAATCAGTTGTTTAGGTATAAAAATATAAAATTTTTGTTTTACATTAACTCTAGTTTCATTGAATAAAAGTACTATCATTAAGCTAAAAATTTATAACAATTTACAAAAACATAAGTTTATTAAATAAAAATACTATGTTTAATTTAGGTATTATTAATTTAGCCTTTATCCAATTATATTACGAGATACACAAACAAATTTTCAAGAAAATAAAATAGATAAAAAGAAAGTACCCATTTTGATAAATATTTTTAAAAGTACCCAAAAAGGTAGGGCTGGCAAATCGTGTATACCCGATCTGTTAAGACACGAACTTGTTAAGACACGAACCTGTTAAGACACGAACACGAAACATGTATACCCGAACACGACACGATAACTTATCGTGTACTTATTTCGAAACCTGAACACGAACCTGTTTATACCTGGTTTACACGATAAGACACGATAATGCCAGTTTATACCAAGTTAACATGATAAGACACGATAATACATGTTTATACCAGGTTAATACGATAATACATGAACATGTTTTTCAAATCCGACACGTTAAATGGGTACCATCAAGCATTAAAAAGGTAGAATTCCACCTATATAAACGCATAACTCCAATACTCCACCCACACAACCTATATTTTTTTTAAAAAAAAAAAAAAAAAAATCCTTAACATGTCTTAACGGGTACTAAACAGGTAAACATTTAACCTGTTTAGACACGAAAATTAACAGGTATATTTCGTGTCTACCTGTTTAGGGCACGAAACCTGTTAAGGTCATACCTACACCTGTTAAAATTGTGTAAGTTCGTGTCAGGTATTCGTGTTCGTGTCTGAAATTGTCAGCCCTACAAAAAGTTAATGATTTTTTGAATAATGTAATTAGGCCATGGGGTATACTCTAACTATCTTTAACTCCATCTAGATGCCACATCCTCCATTTTGTCTCTTTTCACACTAGTTCACTTCAAGGAAATGGTTTAACGCCCCTTAACTCTACCTCATCCCCTTAACTTGCTCTCTTTTAAGTCATGTTAACATGTTAACTTACTGCCAATTTAATGTCCCTTAACATGGGAAGAGAGTGGTGTACAATGAAAGTTAAAATGCCACGTTACCGTTAACAGCCTTGGTGTGAAGGTACATTCCATGGCCTTATGTAGTCATTTTTCATTCCAAGTCAAAATAATTTTAAATGGTAAAAAGGTGAGAGAATGAATGTTATTGGTTATTAATGGTCAAATATAGTTAACACACAATTAATTTTATATTGTAAGGTGTAAATGGAAAATAGAGTGCGTGTTTTTAAAATAACCCTTCATTTTTTTAGCGTCGAAATTGTTGCTCCTCGTAAGACTTGAACTTAAGACCTCATATTTAAGTGTTACAAAAAAAAAAGCTTTTGCCTTACCATTCGACTACTAGTCAATCCTATTTTATGGGATAACTCAACCCTAGTAAAAGAAGGATCATGTTATTTACACCGGGTTTTTTAGGTTTTTACAGATCTTTACGACTCATAGAGGCCTCTACGGGCCATAGAGATGGGTGCCTACTGCAATGATTGGCACGGGCCTCTACAGCTAGTAGAGGCCTCTATAAGCCGCAGACGACCCTCTACAGCTCGTAGAGACCTCTACGAACCATAAAAACCAATGCAAATAAGTTTTAAGGTGATGTAAACAGGGTTCTAAAAGAATTAGGAAAATTTTATCCATGATCACCGGATTGATTGGCTGGTTGAGTAACAAGATTTTAGCGGAAGCTTCTAAAGCATCTTTCCATGTGAAGACTTCCGTACTTGTACGGCATAACACCTGGCAAGTGTGTTAATTTTCTTTTGAACATGTCGGTCTCTCTATATAACTATTTAAAACTTAATTTACACATATTTAACAATTAACAATGACATACAATATTTCTTTTCATTTGATTTTTTTTATATATTTTGATGACGTCTCAAACTTATTTTTAAGCCACGTCTTTCAGAACAACGCATCATTTTTAATTCCTTTGAATGTCTTTAAATATATATAGAATAATAGAAGAGTAATTTATTATTTTTAATTCCTTTGAAGAGTAATTTTCCTTTAATTAGTTTATTATTTTTAATGAACTGCCCTAAAAAACTTTGTAGTACGATATTTTTACAGTAATTTAATTTATCTACATATATTATTGTTTTATTTAGACTTTTACCTTAATTACGTATACTAACTTAACTTATTTTCATACAATAATAAATGGTTAAAATAAACTAAAAATAATTAAATAATTAATTTTAATAACATTGTTTTCACTTTTCCCTAAAAGCCCAAATTCGAAGAAGACAACTTCTTCTAACCATAACATGAGTTTGATAATTTAGGGATCATTTGGTTAGTAAAATTATTTTAAAAATGAATTAGAATCTTAAAAGGAATTGGAATTTGATGAATGGAAATTAAAAACAATCCAAATATGTACTATGTTTGGATGGTAAATTTATAAATAAGAGTACAGGATGGAGATGATGAAATACAGAGTACTTTTGCTAATCGACTAACATTCCTTTGGAAAATTTGAAATTCCTTTAGGATATTAAAGGATTTTTAAATTCCAATAAATTGTGGAATAAATTCAAATTACAAATTCATTATGTGCCAATCAAACATTAAATTTCAAGAGCAATTTCATCATAATTCTAAAGGATTCTACAAACCAACTGACCCCTTAGATTTTATGAATACCTATAAGTTTGAGACGTCATCAAAATATATAAAAAAAAATCAAATGAAAAGAAATATTGTATGTCATTGTTAATTGTTAAATATGTGTAAATTAAGTTTTAAATTGTTATATAGAAAGACCGACATGTTCAAAAGAAAATTAACACACTTGTCAGGTGTTATGCCGTACAAGTACGGAAGTCTTCACATGGAAAGATGCTTTAGAAGCTTCCGCTAAAATCTTGTGATTGTTGTATTAATTGAAGGCTCCGGATATTTGCACAAGTTACAAATTTATCACACAACTTTATACGGGTTGTAGAGACTTCTACGGCCCGTAGAACTCATTTTTGAACATTCTACGGGCCGTAGAGGGCTTTACGGCCCGTAGGTAATCATTGCCAATGATTGTATGATTGGCAATCATTGTAATGATTACCTACGGGCCGCAGTTTAGGCTTTCTTAATTTATGTGAGTTTAGGTTTTTGAGTCGGTTAAGTGTCCTTCAGATGTAATCATATGTGGTTTAAGTGATGCTCCGAACAAAAGAAATTGGTGCATTTACTAAAAACCAACACAGAGCCGGTCCCGAAGATTTAAGTGCCTCGTACAAGTCGAAAAAAAAGGCCCTTAGGCCCTAACGAAGTTTGTAAACTAATTTTGTTACACGCCAATTAACACATTATATACACACACAGTTGCGGAAGTAGAAGACGTAAACAAGTGGGTCAAGAACAATTTTTACATTTGACAGTGTACATCCCTAAACTTCTTTTAGCAATCGATATAAAAACCAACAATTGTTATTTATAGGTCCTCATGTCTTGAAACTATGGAAATTGTTTCATTTTCAAAACTTCAAAAATCATATTAGTTTTAGTCATTTTTGTAAAGTATATAAGGGTGAACCGAAAACTATCGTTCAAACCGACGTCGAAATCAAAGTTACGATACAGGGACGTTCAGTGTTCATCATATAAAAAGTGTTTACTTCATAAAAAAAAAAAACTGAAATGAATATTTATAAATATTATTCAGTATTTATATATTAATAGAAAATACCTTATATTTTCATATCCTTAAATTTATTAAATTAAATATAAAGTTGACTAATTTTTGATGTTTGTAGGCTGAAAGTTTGCTGTAACTATAGTTTTGATTACCAATCAAAAACTTGTATTTATTCAACGAAGTTAAAGATGACAAAAAAAAAAATAAAGAACTTCACTTGAATCGAACGTGCGCGTTCTTGAAGCGAAGAGATTTGGAATCTGAACTAACAACCAACTGAGCCAGCATATACAATGCTAACTGCGGCTAGTTTTCCTCATATATACACACATAGATATATAAAATATATATAAAAATTAGTGCCCTGTGAAAAAACGGGCCTCGGACGGGGTGCGGCTCGCCCACCCCTGAGGCCGGCTCTGAACCAACATTTTGATGGTATGTATCGTTTTCATAATTATTGGGTAGATACAATTGGTCGTGATACTTAATTGGTCGTTTATTATCTTGACGAAGATGGATGAATATTTTGAGTGATGATGATGATTGTTTGCCTTAAGTGTGACCAAAAGGTTGCCTTAAGCAAGATCATATTTACTTCCCACCTTTAATTTATTAATGTTTTGTATCATACATGTTTTTGGATGTCGTTTATCTCACATTAACTTTGATTACATGTTTATATTTCATATGATAGCTAAACGAGATAAAATTTTGATTACATGTTTATATTTACATGTTTATAAAAATTTGTAATGTGCTCGACGAAAATTTGGGCCGCTAAATTGTTTACAAACGGTAACAAAAATTGATCTCAAAACAGTCACAAAGACCCATTTTTTGATCGATGGAAAGTTGAGCTATTAATGTAACTAGTTGTATAAAATCACGCGCGTTGCGGGTTTTACAATCGAGATTTAGATGAGGTGTTAATCAATCAATGAATTATACAATCGAGATTCCATTTTGGTTGTAAACGTTAAAAAAAATAAAGAAATCTACACATAAGGTAACACATGAAATTTGTAACGAAATTACATAAGATTATGTTATTTATATTAATAGTATATAATATAATAAATTTTTGAGTAAATAGCCATTTTCGTCCCTGTGGTTTGGTCCAGTTTGCCACTCCAATACAAAAGTTTTTTTTTTTTGCAATCTCTTACCTGTGGTTTGGATTTTTTTTGCCAAATTTGTCCTTTTCACTAACCCAGTTAAAAATCTCGTTAGTGTCAGGGGTAGGGTTGTCTATTTACCAGTCAGGGACGAATTTGGCATTTAAAATTCAGTTAACCTTGAGGGACTGAATTTGCCTAATGATGAAAGTTTAAAAATACCACCTTTATATTTTATCCTGCTATTAAAATCAGCACCAAACACCATTTGTGCAGACTTATACCCGTTACCAAACACCCCCTTTATATTTTATCTCCTTTATAAACCTCTTCTTCCCTTGTACTCCTGCACAAAACCCACGAGTAAAACACAGTATGTGTGTGTGTGTGAGATGAGAGCTCAACCGGACAGCCACCTCCGGCCGCCGCCGGCTTCCTTTCTCCGGTAAGCCATCACCGGTAAACACCACAACCTTCTCCCTATCTCTATTAATAAATCCCGATAACCCCTTGGAACCTGGTCCTCCGCCGCCTGTCACCACCACAGCCGCCACCGTCGCTGCTGTGAACCACCACCCTCAGTCGTCGTCGTCTTTCCTTCCTCCTCTTCATCTGTTTGTCTCTCTCTCTATCTCTCTCTCTCTTTAGATCTCTTGGTTCTCTCTGTTTTTGTTAGCAGATCTGTGAATGTGTGTGTGTGTTTAGATAACAGAGGACGGTGGTCGGAACCCCGCCGAGGACGGTGGTCGGAACCCCTTCTCAGGTTCCTCTCTCTCTCTCTTCCCCTCGTCTGTCTCTCTCTCCGCCAGTCTCTCTCTCTCTCTCTCTCTCTCTCTCTCTCTCTCTCTCTCTCTCTCTCGTCTGAGAGGGTGTTTGGTAGGCAGACAAACAGGGAACACAAGAATGGTTTTGGGGTTTTTATACTGTGTTTTGTTAAATGTTTCCAAGAGCATCTTTAGTGAAATGAGGATACAGAAGAAGGCAAGAATGATAAGAGATTGGAGTTTTTTAAGGGTGATCAAGGGTTCTGCTGCTGCTTTAGTTCGTTTCATGGTGGGAAAATTGTGGAAGAAATGGGATTGTGATGATAATAATAAAAGGGATATGAACATGGAGAGAGAGAGAGAGAGAGAGAGAGAGAGGGGTGGGGTGGGGTGGGGTAAGATTTTAATTAAAATTTTAAATTGTAAGTAAAAAGACAAAAATACCCTTGATCTTAACGAGTTTTTTTAACTGAGTTAGTGAAAAGGACGAATTTGGCAAAAAAAATCCAAACCTCAGGGAAGGAATTGCAAAAAAAAAAAAACTTTTGTACTGGAGTGGCAAACTAGCCCAAACCTCAGGGACGAAAATGGCTATTAACTCTAAATTTTTTTAATAAAATAATATGAATAAAATAATAGTATATAATATATTAATAGTGTATAATATAATAAAGTTTTTGAATAAGATAATAGTATATAATATATTAATTAGGGATGAGCATACAAGGCCGAATATCGATCCCGTCCCGTCCCGATCCCGATACCGTACCGAACCGATACCGAACCGATTGGTTTCGGGATCAGTATCGCTACCCATATTTATGGATTTTTGTTTTTGGTATTATCGGTATCGGTATTTTAAGGTAAAATACCGATACCATACCGGTACCGAACCATGGTTTCGGTATTATCGGTATCGGTACGGGATCAGTATGGTATCGGTATTTTATCATATCGGTACCGTACCGATACCGAACCGTTCGGTATCAGTATTGTCGGAATCGGTATAATATATTAATAGTATATAATATAATATATTAATAGTATATAATATAATAAAGTTTTTAAATAAAATATTAATATTTTACTATTCATTTTGTGTCATTATTCAAATTAGTTTGATTATTAATATATAGTAATGTGATCGACGGAAATCTAGGGTGTTAAACACTACTAGAAAATTGGTTATTTCCACCAAAATTTACAACATAAAAAAAGGTCGCAAAATCGACCCGTGTCCGACCAAAATGTTATTGGTAGCAAAAACATATGAAAAAAAAAAAAAACCCTAAACGATAAATTTATGAAGTGCAATCATAAAATGTTGTCATATGCATAAGGGGACGGGGCGCTAGTATAAAGTGCAATCATAAAATGTTGTCATATGCATAAGGGGACGGGCGCTATCAGATTTGGTCATGTATACCCCACTACTAACACGGTAACGTCGTCGTCACCAGTGCTGGTAGTGGATCCGTGAACTAAATCCTGGTTCTAGTTAACAGATTCCTTCACTGATTCTCTCTCTCTCTCTCTCTCCCTCTCTCCCTCTCCCTCCCTCTCTCTCCCTCCCCCTCTCTCTCTCCCTCCCCCTCTCTCTCACTCTCTCTCTCTCTCCCTCTCTCTCTCTCCCTCTCTCTCTCTCTCCCTCTCCCTCCCCCTCTCCTCCCCCCTCTCTCTCTCTCTCCCTCCCTCTCATTCTTATTCTCTGAGATGGTGATGTTCGGGTTTTGTTGGTTGGACGTTAAAAAAAAACAGAAAAGATAGAAGGTAGAAGGAAAAGAAAAGAACAGAGAATGTAGAAGACCAGAGAAAAGAATAGAGGTGTGAATGGGTGAATGGGTTTAATTATTTTTATTATTATCATTATTATATGTTAAAATAATTGATTGTTGGGTAAAAAACAGTGAAGTGCTGCCTCCAGAAAACTGTTTCACTGAAATGAACCAGTGAAGTGAAGTAATAGTGCAGGATTGGAAGAAATCAGTGAAGTAAAATTTTTTTCAATTGAGGGCTCTCTTAATTATCAGAATTTTGAGCGGAGATATGAATTTGTTTTAGGGGGTGTTTGAGGTTGCGTTTTGAAATGAATTTTTAAAATTATTGCGTTTTGAAAAGGCAAATAATCAATTTTTAGTGTTTGGGATTAAGACTACTAGGTGTGGAGGAGGCCCATCATCCATGATGCTCCTCCACCTCAGCTGCCACGTCAGCGTGGGGTAGGAGCATCAACAGGATGATGGTCCTAGGGATGTGGAAAGGCCCATCATCATTTAATGTTATTACCTTTTTTTTTATTTTTTTAATTAAATAATATTATCATATTAATATTAAAAGTAAAAATGTATTTAAAAAAAATAAACACTCGAAATAAATAAAAAAACGTACAATAAAAATTAAAAAAAACAAACACTTAAATAAAAAAACGTACACTAAAAATTAAAAAAAAACAAACACTTAAATAAAAATAAAAACCAAAGCGAACACTTAAAATAAAAAAACTACGGATTATATTTTTTTGCGATGCTCTCCTTCATCTTGAGCAACACGGGACGATCTTCTTCGGGGTAGTCGTTGATGTTTGCTGTCATTATTCGCCATTCTTCTATTTGCCTATCTTCATTCTTTTGGCGAACGTTTTCCTCCACCCTCTTTTGCTTTAAGCGAAGCTGTTCTTCGACTTCGCGTTCCTTCAATTTCTTCTTCTCTGCTTGACTTTCACTAAAGGTATTTTTGAAGGATGCCAATTCAGCGACTAAACCGTCCAGCATTGACCTGCTCCCACTCCCTGACGCGACTTGTTTTTTTGCAGCCGCTTGTTTTTTTGCTATGTCCCTCCCTATGGGTCGTGGCTCCTCTTGAACGGATCCTTGAACTATGGGTTTGGGTCGTCGTTTATATTTATTTGACAATGACCGGTCGACCCGCCTCCCATGCTATAATCGCCCGACTCCGAAGTTTTGGTTCGTTTGGCGCTTGCAACCTCATTTGGAACCGGTGCCCATTTGGCACTTGTCTTCAAAACCATCCATGCTCGAACATGAGGAAAAGCATGGCCATACTTGTCTTCATATTTACGCATCGCCTCTTTGAAAATCATTTCATCGTTAAACCCACTTGGAGGTTTCACATACAACGGATTATAAAACTTGATGAACTTCCCGATTGTAGTATTCATTTTCCTCCACTTAGAACTTATGGCCTCCTGCTTGCGATAAACTCCTTGCTCCATCAATTGGTGAAATTTATTTCGTACTTCGACGTATAAACTATCTCCCGTTTGATTAGTCCCTACATTTTTAAATAAAACATATATTAGAGAACAAAAAAAATGTAAAAAGTATTGTATACTACTAAAAAAAATAATTTTTTTACCAACTATGGGATCTTTCGAAGTAGCCAAATACGCCTTCGCTAACGCTTCTTCTTCTATTTTCGTCCATGGGGTTTTTTTGGACGACCTTTCTTCTTTATCTTGACTTTGTTTTTTTTTCCCCTTCCCTTTCGAACGTTCGACTTGTGTTTCGGGCACAACCTCCTCCACCTCATCTTCTTCTTCATCTTCGGGTTCAAAAATGGGTTGTCGTTGTGTTTGTAGAGATGGACGGAATGGCGGAGTTTGCAAAAGTTTGGTAAAGGATTGAGGGTTATTCTAACATTTCGCATTTAAACTTGTACGTTACACAACTATAATTAATAAAACGTCAAGTTTCGTTATTCTCGTATGCAATAATTATTTTTGTCGCACTTTTGAAACCCTAATACCATATATACATTATATATACAAGGTTATGTGGTCAAGCAACAACACAACACACATACACCAGCTGGGCTGGAACACTTCTTTGTTCAAAACCAGACCCGAGTAATCTTATACCATCATTGAAACCCTCACAGTTGACTGAAAAGTCAACTGTGATGAGCAACCTGCCATAATCGACCATATTAACGCGTAATTGATCCAATCTTAGTAACTATGCACAATTATCGGGCTTCAGTGACTTACTAACGCGTTGATTATCGTCCAATTGATACCAAAATTATCAAGAACACGCGTGAACTTTAATGCTTGGTCAATCCTTACCATATCTACGATCCAGTGCTTAGCACTATAAATTGATCATCCTCGAACCTTTACAACTCGCTCATACATCTTCCTTAACCTCCAATTTCTCTGAATCATCATCTAAGCTTGTCAATCGTTCGTGGTTTGACTTCGAGATTTGACCGGGCAATCTATTAGCAAACGCATCTGTAAGTGCAATTTTGTTTGAGGGTTTTGTTGATCGGCATCCACACAACGAAAGCCCTAACATTAATCGGGTTAAAGATGTGTGAATTTCTTGATTGAAAAAGCTAGGGCTCGTAATCTTGATTTGGGGATAAACTGGATCGACTTAGTATATTTATTTTATTTAAACAGAGATTTATCACAACCACAGGCCTAGGCCAAGTGGTTGTGATCGATGCTTGAAACCAAGGGCACCCGGGTTCGAATCCCGGCTTGGGTGCCCCTTTTTCCACATTTTTCATTTTTTTTAAAAAACTAACCATTTATAATTATATATTATATATCAAATCTTATAAATTCGTTTTTAAATATTAAAACCTTTTTATAAATTCTAAAAAAATTATATTTATCAAATCTGAGGTAAAAGTTTTATTTACAATTTTTAGTTTTCTGAAGTTCATTGATTTAATATTTATAATAATTAAATCAATTTTATACTATTATACTTATAAAAATCCATTAAAATATCAAAACAATTTGATTAATTTCTACAAAAATTATCCTATGTTTGTACAATGGTAAACTTTACTGAAATGATTTTTAATTCAGAAAAACCATTTATTTTATATTTTTAATCAATTTTTGTTAGATTTAATCATAATTAAATCATAATAAATTCAATTTTTATTATTTTTTGCACCAAAATTTTATACAATTTATTTTTAAATATTTAGAACAGAAATATGATTTTTAAAAATAATAATTCTTTAATTTTAGTATTTTTGAATATTAAAGTTAAATTTTGGCAATTTGTAATAAATAGATTTAAAAATCTATTTTAAAGGAAATAATTTTATAAAAATTATTTTTATACTTCAAACACATTATTATGAGCATTCTAAATTCAAATTTTATAAAAAGACTTTCTTTTATTTAATTATCAAATTTCCCTTTATTTAATTAACATTTTATTTTAAATTCAACAATTGGATATCCCCAAATCGAAACCCTAGGATATACTTATAAACTAGTTAGACTTAGACTTATTTGTTGCCTTATACATAGGGTAATACTTGGCAATCTATTGGGCTACACTTATACTATTCCTCAATACCTAATACTATACCAAGGTGAGTTTACGTAACCATGTTTATGCGATTCTTTATACTTGCAACAATTTTAAGCAATTCAACATGCATGTCTTGTAGTAAACTTTATTGCCTCATGAATTAGTCAACAGTTTCAACGAGTTTCAACGAGTTTCAACATTTACATAATCATTAGCTATGGCCAAGCCGGCGATACTCAATAATAGATCTATTGGATTGACAACCCCACCCGGATACGTGTACCTCCTACATAGGTAACGTGGGTGATTGTTATCGTTCAACATATTACTAAGGTGAACCGTAGATGACGGGATGGACCTAAACTAGTCGGAGGTTTGATTATGTCAACATATTATACTATTCATGTAGACTTAAATTTACGATAGACATACGAATTGCTAGACTTTTATACTTAAACTATATGCTTAACATGGATTATGTACTCTCACCAACTTCTAGTTGACCCCCCCCCCCCATTTTTACAACTCAACAGGTAATAATGATGCATGAAGATTAGAGTGTTTATGAAGACAATAAGGAGTCTATGCATGCTTGATTCTTGTGTGATGTATTAGATTTCCACATTTAAAACTCTTATGTATTTCAATTTTTGGATATATACAATTTAATATTTATTTCAATTAAAATTTGGATTACCATGTGCTACTGTATACTCATTCTTAAGTGACACCTCGATGTTTCCGCCATCGGTTGGGGTGTTACAGATTGGTATCAGAGCCACTCCTGTGCCGTTCGGGATGGTGGGTGCACACCTCATCAGGGACGATGAGACTCTAACAGGGGGTGAATGTGACACCCCAGGAACACACCTCATCAGGGAGGATGAGACTCTAACAGAGGGTGAATGTGACACCCCAGGAAAATCCCACATCGGCCGTGGCCAGGAGAGATCCTTGGTTCATAAGTAATGTCTTGCCTCTTAAATCACCAACGCGTTTTGGGGCTTAATGTTAGTGGATGAGAGGAGAACTCCACAGTTAAGCGTGCTCAGGTGGGAGCACTACCAGGATGGGTGACCTCCTGGGAAGTCTCCACTTGGGCAACCAAAAACAAATCCGTGAGCTCTGGATGGGCAAAGCGGACAATATTGGTGATGAGAGGGGCGGGGTGTTACAGTTATGGTGCATTTGCATATGATGAAATTGGGATCTTTCGAAGTAGCCAAATACGCCTTCGCTAACGCTTCTTCTTCTATTTTCGTCCATGGGGTTTTTTTGGACGACCTTTCTTCTTTATCTTGACTTTGTTTTTTTCCCCTTCCCTTTCGAACGTTCGACTTGTGTTTCGGGCACAACCTCCTCCACCTCATCTTCTTCTTCATCTTCGGGTTCAAAAATGGGTTGTCGTTGTGTTTGTAGAGATGGACGGAATGGCGGAGTTTGCAAAAGTTTGGTAAAGGATTGAGGGTTATTCTAACATTTCGCATTTAAACTTGTACGTTACACAACTATAATTAATAAAACGTCAAGTTTCGTTATTCTCGTATGCAATAATTATTTTTGTCGCACTTTTGAAACCCTAATACCATATATACATTATATATACAAGGTTATGTGGTCAAGCAACAACACAACACACATACACCAGCTGGGCTGGAACACTTCTTTGTTCAAAACCAGACCCGAGTAATCTTATACCATCATTGAAACCCTCACAGTTGACTGAAAAGTCAACTGTGATGAGCAACCTGCCATAATCGACCATATTAACGCGTAATTGATCCAATCTTAGTAACTATGCACAATTATCGGGCTTCAGTGACTTACTAACGCGTTGATTATCGTCCAATTGATACCAAAATTATCAAGAACACGCGTGAACTTTAATGCTTGGTCAATCCTTACCATATCTACGATCCAGTGCTTAGCACTATAAATTGATCATCCTCGAACCTTTACAACTCGCTCATACATCTTCCTTAACCTCCAATTTCTCTGAATCATCATCTAAGCTTGTCAATCGTTCGTGGTTTGACTTCGAGATTTGACCGGGCAATCTATTAGCAAACGCATCTGTAAGTGCAATTTTGTTTGAGGGTTTTGTTGATCGGCATCCACACAACGAAAGCCCTAACATTAATCGGGTTAAAGATGTGTGAATTGCTTGATTGAAAAAGCTAGGGCTCGTAATCTTGATTTGGGGATAAACTGGATCGACTTAGTATATTTATTTTATTTAAACAGAGATTTATCACAACCACAGGCCTAGGCCAAGTGGTTGTGATCGATGCTTGAAACCAAGGGCACCCGGGTTCGAATCCCGGCTTGGGTGCCCCTTTTTCCACATTTTTCATTTTTTTTTAAAAAACTAACCATTTATAATTATATATTATATATCAAATCTTATAAATTCGTTTTTAAATATTAAAACCTTTTTATAAATTCTAAAAAAATTATATTTATCAAATCTGAGGTAAAAGTTTTATTTACAATTTTTAGTTTTCTGAAATTCATTGATTTAATATTTATAATAATTAAATCAATTTTATACTATTATACTTATAAAAATCCATTAAAATATCAAAACAATTTTATTAATTTCTACAAAAATTATCCTATGTTTGTACAATTGTAAACTTTACTGAAATGATTTTTAATTCAGAAAAACCATTTATTTTATATTTTTAATCATTTTTTGTTAGATTTAATCATAATTAAATCATAATAAATTCAATTTTTATTATTTTTTGCACCAAAATTTTATACAATTTATTTTTAAATATTTAGAACAGAAATATGATTTTTAAAAATAATAATTCTTTAATTTTAGTATTTTTGAATATTAAAGTTAAATTTTGGCAATTTGTAATAAATAGATTTAAAAATCTATTTTAAAGGAAATAATTTTATAAAAATTATTTTTATACTTCAAACACATTATTATGAGCATTCTAAATTCAAATTTTATAAAAAGACTTTCTTTTATTTAATTATCAAATTTCCCTTTATTTAATTAACATTTTATTTTAAATTCAACAATTGGATATCCCCAAATCGAAACCCTAGGATATACTTATAAACTAGTTAGACTTAGACTTATTTGTTGCCTTATACATAGGGTAATACTTGGCAATCTATTGGGCTACACTTATACTATTCCTCAATACCTAATACTATACCAAGGTGAGTTTACGTAACCATGTTTATGCGATTCTTTATACTTGCAACAATTTTAAGCAATTCAACATGCATGTCTTGTAGTAAACTTTATTGCCTCATGAATTAGTCAACAGTTTCAACGAGTTTCAACGAGTTTCAACATTTACATAATCATTAGCTATGGCCAAGCCGGCGATACTCAATAATAGATCTATTGGATTGACAACCCCACCCGGATACGTGTACCTCCTACATAGGTAACGTGGGTGATTGTTATCGTTCAACATATTACTAAGGTGAACCGTAGATGACGGGATGGACCTAAACTAGTCGGAGGTTTGATTATGTCAACATATTATACTATTCATGTAGACTTAAATTTACGATAGACATACGAATTGCTAGACTTTTATACTTAAACTATATGCTTAACATGGATTATGTACTCTCACCAACTTCTAGTTGACCCCCCCCCCCATTTTTACAACTCAACAGGTAATAATGATGCATGAAGATTAGAGTGTTTATGAAGACAATAAGGAGTCTATGCATGCTTGATTCTTGTGTGATGTATTAGATTTCCACATTTAAAACTCTTATGTATTTCAATTTTTGGATATTTACAATTTAATATTTATTTCAATTAAAATTTGGATTACCATGTGCTACTGTATACTCATTCTTAAGTGACACCTCGATGTTTCCGCCATCGGTTGGGGTGTTACAGATTGGTATCAGAGCCACTCCTGTGCCGTTCGGGATGGTGGGTGCACACCTCATCAGGGACGATGAGACTCTAACAGGGGGTGAATGTGACACCCCAGGAACACACCTCATCAGGGAGGATGAGACTCTAACAGAGGGTGAATGTGACACCCCAGGAAAATCCCACATCGGCCGTGGCCAGGAGAGATCCTTAGTTCATAAGTAATGTCTTGCCTCTTAAATCACCAACGCGTTTTGGGGCTTAATGTTAGTGGATGAGAGGAGAACTCCACAGTTAAGCGTGCTCAGGTGGGAGCACTACCAGGATGGGTGACCTCCTGGGTAGTCTCCACTTGGGCAACCAAAAACAAATCCGTGAGCTCTGGATGGGCAAAGCGGACAATATTGGTGATGAGAGGGGCGGGGTGTTACAGTTATGGTGCATTTGCATATGATGAAATTGGGATCTTTCGAAGTAGCCAAATACGCCTTCGCTAACGCTTCTTCTTCTATTTTCGTCCATGGGGTTTTTTTGGACGACCTTTCTTCTTTATCTTGACTTTGTTTTTTTTCCCCTTCCCTTTCGAACGTTCGACTTGTGTTTCGGGCACAACCTCCTCCACCTCATCTTCTTCTTCATCTTCGGGTTCAAAAATGGGTTGTCGTTGTGTTCGTAGAGATGGACGGAATGGCAGAGTTTGCAAAAGTTTGGTAAAGGATTGAGGGTTATTCTAACATTTCGCATTTAAACTTGTACGTTACACAACTATAATTAATAAAACGTCAAGTTTCGTTATTCTCGTATGCAATAATTATTTTTGTCGCACTTTTGAAACCCTAATACCATATATACATTATATATACAAGGTTATGTGGTCAAGCAACAACACAACACACATACACCAGCTGGGCTGGAACACTTCTTTGTTCAAAACCAGACCCGAGTAATCTTATACCATCATTGAAACCTTCACAGTTGACTGAAAAGTCAACTGTGATGAGCAACCTGCCATAATCGACCATATTAACGCGTAATTGATCCAATCTTAGTAACTATGCACAATTATCGGGCTTCAGTGACTTACTAACGCGTTGATTATCGTCCAATTGATACCAAAATTATCAAGAACACGCGTGAACTTTAATGCTTGGTCAATCCTTACCATATCTACGATCCAGTGCTTAGCACTATAAATTGATCATCCTCGAACCTTTACAACTCGCTCATACATCTTCCTTAACCTCCAATTTCTCTGAATCATCATCTAAGCTTGTCAATCGTTCGTGGTTTGACTTCGAGATTTGACCGGGCAATCTATTAGCAAACGCATCTGTAAGTGCAATTTTGTTTGAGGGTTTTGTTGATCGGCATCCACACAACGAAAGCCCTAACATTAATCGGGTTAAAGATGTGTGAATTGCTTGATTGAAAAAGCTAGGGCTCGTAATCTTGATTTGGGGATAAACTGGATCGACTTAGTATATTTATTTTATTTAAACAGAGATTTATCACAACCACAGGCCTAGGCCAAGTGGTTGTGATCGATGCTTGAAACCAAGGGCACCCGGGTTCGAATCCCGGCTTGGGTGCCCCTTTTTCCACATTTTTCATTTTTTTTAAAAAACTAACCATTTATAATTATATATTATATATCAAATCTTATAAATTCGTTTTTAAATATTAAAACCTTTTTATAAATTCTAAAAAAATTATATTTATCAAATCTGAGGTAAAAGTTTTATTTACAATTTTTAGTTTTCTGAAATTCATTGATTTATTATTTATAATAATTAAATCAATTTTATACTATTATACTTATAAAAATCCATTAAAATATCAAAACAATTTTATTAATTTCTACAAAAATTATCCTAAGTTTGTACAATGGTAAACTTTACTGAAATGCTTTTTAATTCAGAAAAATCATTTATTTTATATTTTTAATCAATTTTTGTTAGATTTAATCATAATTAAATCATAATAAATTCAATTTTATTATTTTTTGCACCAAAATTTTATACAATTTATTTTTAAATATTTAGAACAGAAATATGATTTTTAAAAATAATAATTCTTTAATTTTAGTATTTTTGAATATTAAAGTTAAATTTTGGCAATTTGTAATAAATAGATTTAAAAATCTATTTTAAAGGAAATAATTTTATAAAAATTATTTTTATACTTCAAACACATTATTGTGAGCATTCTAAATTCAAATTTTATAAAAAGACTTTCTTTTATTTAATTATCAAATTTCCCTTTATTTAATTAACATTTTATTTTAAATTCAACAATTGGATATCCCCAAATCGAAACCCTAGGATATACTTATAAACTAGTTAGACTTAGACTTATTTGTTGCCTTATACATAGGGTAATACTTGGCAATCTATTGGGCTACACTTATACTATTCCTCAATACCTAATACTATACCAAGGTGAGTTTACGTAACCATGTTTATGCGATTCTTTATACTTGCAACAATTTTAAGCAATTCAACATGCATGTCTTGTAGTAAACTTTATTGCCTCATGAATTAGTCAACAGTTTCAACGAGTTTCAACGAGTTTCAACATTTACATAATCATTAGCTATGGCCAAGCCGGCGATACTCAATAATAGATCTATTGGATTGACAACCCCACCCCGGATACGTGTACCTCCTACATAGGTAACGTGGGTGATTGTTATCGTTCAACATATTACTAAGGTGAACCGTAGATGACGGGATGGACCTAAACTAGTCGGAGGTTTGATTATGTCAACATATTATACTATTCATGTAGACTTAAATTTACGATAGACATACGAATTGCTAGACTTTTATACTTAAACTATATGCTTAACATGGATTATGTACTCTCACCAACTTCTAGTTGACCCCCCCCCCCCCCCCATTTTTACAACTCAACAGGTAATAATGATGCATGAAGATTAGAGTGTTTATGAAGACAATAAGGAGTCTATGCATGCTTGATTCTTGTGTGATGTATTAGATTTCCACATTTAAAACTCTTATGTATTTCAATTTTTGGATATTTACAATTTAATATTTATTTCAATTAAAATTTGGATTACCATGTGCTACTGTATACTCATTCTTAAGTGACACCTCGATGTTTCCGCCATCGGTTGGGGTGTTACAGATTGGTATCAGAGCCACTCCTGTGCCGTTCGGGATGGTGGGTGCACACCTCATCAGGGACGATGAGACTCTAACAGGGGGTGAATGTGACACCCCAGGAACACACCTCATCAGGGAGGATGAGACTCTAACAGAGGGTGAATGTGACACCCCAGGAAAATCCCACATCGGCCGTGGCCAGGAGAGATCCTTGGTTCATAAGTAATGTCTTGCCTCTTAAATCACCAACGCGTTTTGGGGCTTAATGTTAGTGGATGAGAGGAGAACTCCACAGTTAAGCGTGCTCAGGTGGGAGCACTACCAGGATGGGTGACCTCCTGGGAAGTCTCCACTTGGGCAACCAAAAACAAATCCGTGAGCTCTGGATGGGCAAAGCGGACAATATTGGTGATGAGAGGGGCGGGGTGTTACAGTTATGGTGCATTTGCATATGATGAAATTGGTTAAAAGTAGTGGGGCTTTGGTGCATTTGGGGATATTGGGTGAAAGGGTTGGGAGTTTGTTGGAAACCCGAAAATGTAGCCCAAGATGGATCCATTGGCATCGTGAACGGGTTTGGATTCAGGTTGTTTTGATTACGTTGTGGTGTTTGATTCGGGTTTTGGTTGTTTTGGTAGGGATCCATTGCAAAATATATAAAGTATTTTTTTTTATAAAAAGTGGTGTTTGATATGTGGTGAAAAATGGTAGAGTTATTTGGTTTAAATAGGATTTTAAAAAAGTTTTTTTTTTTTATTAAACGGTCAAATTTTGGGCCAACGGTACAATCTCAAACGGTCAAATTCTCGATTCCCAACACAAAAGGAGGGTCGGCTTCAACTGCATTTGGTTGCCTCCCTTGCCGTGCCGCACCAAGGGGGGTGGTGTAGCGAGGCCCGACATTTGGTTGCCTCTCCTATGCCGCCCCCATACCTATCAGTCCCTCTCCCTCCCCCCTCTCTCCCCCTCTCCCTCTCATTCTCTCTCCCTCCCTCTCATTCTTATTCTCTGAGATTGTGATGTTCGGGTTTTGTTGGTTGGACGTTAAAAAAAAAAAAACAGAAAAGATAGAAGGTAGAAGGAAAAGAAAAGAACAGAGAAGGTAGAAGACCAGAGAAAAGAATAGAGGTGTGAATGTGTGAATGGGTTTAATTATTTTTATTATTATCATTATTATGTGTTAAAATAATTGATTGTTGGGTAAAAAAACAGTGAAGTGCTGCCTCCAGAAAACTTTTTCACTGAAATGAACCAGTGAAGTGAAGTAACAGTGCAGGATTAGAAGAAATTAGTGAAGTAAAATTTTTTTCAATTGAGGGCTCCCTTAATTATCAGAATTTTGAGCGGGGATATGAATTTGTTTTAGGGGGTGTTTGAGGTTGCGTTTTGAAATGAATTTTTAAATTATTGCATTTTAAAAAGGTAAATAATCAATTTTTAGTGTTTGGTGTTAAGTTTTGAAATGAATTTTTAGGTTAACAAAACATAATAATTTAAAATCAATCCCAAGAACCGTCTTAGTGTGCAATCTCCCCATCCAAAAAATTCATCGTACCTCTAATTTCTCATCAACTGAAAAAGACCAAGCACTAGTCAAATAGTACGAATTTATGATCTCTTGGTTTTGTTGTTTTAATTTCATGATTCTCAGCGCATGACACGTCCTCTTTTTTTCTTTTTTCTTTTTTGAGTTAAGTGATGTGTTGTAAACACATATGTTTTTCTTTATGTTTTGAATATGTTTTTAGTAATTTAGTTGGTATTTTTGTTTGTTTTTTGCTATTATTTATTTAGCTATGTTTTTACAGGTACCTTTTGTTGGAATAAATATACGTAACGTTTCTATATTTATCGATAGCCATTATAATCATTTATATTATGATGATCAATTATTAATATTATCCTAAGCCCAATAAAAGATATGTCTTTGATGGGCGGACTATCATTAGATGGGCTTTATTAGGGTGTTCCCTGGGTATGTATAAATAGAGATGTTATTATGAGATTAGGGTAGACACAAACATAACACCATAATGTCTATTAGCCGTCCCCTTTCACTCTCATCTCTCTCAATGTGTTCATAACTAATGAACACATAAACCATTAGAACTGCATACCCTAAAGGGAACCCAATCAAGATGATGATGTCTTCCATTACTGAGGTTCCTGAATGATTAAGCATATCAGGTACACATGATTATAATCTTATGTTTATTCCTTATGTTCTTATTAATATAATCAACATATGGTATCAGAGCGATGTTGGTTATATTAATTCAATCATGTTTTTTTATTCATGCAACTTAATGATCAATTGCGGTTTTTTGTTCTCGGAAAAATAATCCTTTTACTCAGCATCAGTTTCATAATTGGATATGGTTTTTAAAGAATTACTTTAGAGATTCATGATAGGAAATTATTTTGGAGATAACTTACGAATATATTCTTCATTCGTAAATTAGTCCTCATGGCTAATATTTTTTTTTAAATGTATTTTCAAGACTAATCAGATGATAAGGATGCCATCAATTTTTTTTAATTGAATCCACTCCATAAATTCAATCGGAGATAACTTACGGATTCATAAGATAAAGATTATATTATTTATGTTAATAATTTTTTGGTTGATGTTCTTCACGAACTCATAAGAAAACCGAAAATTATTATGTTTTTGGTTCAAAATTGGATTGAAATTCTGTTACCAATAATTTAGGACATAACTTTATCTCCAAGGAATTTTCGATATCGGTTATGATTAAGTTAAAGATTTCGAAATCTTATGATATCTTTGGAGATAGTCATTATTTAAATTTGGAAATAGATATTATGTAAATCCCTAAAATTTTGAACCAATTTATTATTATAATTATCTGTTTTCGATATTAATAATTGTTTTCGGTTTTAAGAATTAATGAATTTAGGTTCTCGGATTATCAGTTAATTCCCGAATTCAGGTTTTCGAATTTTTTTCCTAAGTTCTCGGTTTTAAAGCTTTCGATTAGGTTCACAGACAGGAGTTCTCGGTCAAGGTCTTCATCTTCGAAAACCATAATGTTTTTCGAGAACCCATAATGTTTCCAAGAACCCATCTTATTTATCGAGAACTATCATGTATTCGAGAACCAATATTTTTCGAGAACTATTAAAGAATCCGAGAACTATTAAAGTTATCCGAAAACATAAGTTATTCGAGTACTCATAATATTCGAGAACTCATCAGTAAATCGAGAACTAATTCTGATATTTGAGAACTCATCATGACATTCGAGAACTCATTATGATATCTGAGAACTCATTAACTCTTCGAGTACTCATGATTTATTCAAGATCTCATAAGTCTTTCGGGAACTCATCACTTTCGAGAACTCATTAAGTCTTCGAGAACTCATAATTTCGAGAACCCCTTATGTTATTCGAGATCTCATAAGTTTTCCGGGAACTCATTATTTTTCCGAGAACCCCTTATGCTATTTGAGAACTCAAATAATTTTTTTTGAGAACTCAATTCTTTGAGAACCCATTATTTCGAGAACTCATAAGCTAATTCGAGAACTCTTTCTTTTTCGGGAACTCATAAGATTACTGAGGACCCATTATTTTTTCGGGATCTCTAATAAAATTTACAGTTTTGATAAAACCTAATGTATCAAGTTTATTCAAAACATTATAAAACCTTGCTTAACTTGAAATAACATTTTGAGGTGTCACTTCTGCCCAAAGGTGATGTGTCACATTAGTTCGTTATAAAGATCTCGTTAAGCATTGTAGCTCGTTCACATAAGTGCCATAAGGTTTCACTTCTGCCCAAAGGTGATGTGTAACGGATTATGTTGGTGAACTGAGCGTAATGCATTAGGACTTTGAATTTCTCACTTCTGCCCAAAGAAGTGAAATGAAACTCAGATCCTAACAGTGATAAGAGTGAACTGAGCCATCAGACTATTGTTAGGATCTGAGTTTAATTGTTTTGATTATGTTTAACTAAAATGATAAGAGTGAAATGAATATAGAATGGAAAGTGCAGCGGAATAATAAACTATTAATCAAAACATGAGAGTAATTGTTTTCTGATCGAATGCTTTAATTTATCTAAAAGATTACAATCATACAAGTACTTCCCCTCAGCCTGATCACACAGTGATTGTTTGTCTGAGAGAATGTTTGTGTGTGTGATGCAATAGAACAGTACAAGCACTGTTCTATTTATAGACAAACCTAAACCACTGATGACCTAGGCTGACATCACCTAAGACAGTGACCTCTAACAGAATAACAAACATAAAACATCTGCCTATTACAGACTACTGTTACATTGAAAACACTGAAGGTAAACTATTGTTGTAGGAAAACTCTGATGGTCTTGTATCCTCTGCTGGAGCCTAAGTGCTGTTGGCTCCAGCAGTGCTTTAGTCTTCAGTACTTTGGATCAGCAGTTGTTCTTCATCAGACCTTTGGTCAGCAGTTGTTCTTCATCAGTGTTTATTCAGCAGTCCTTTGTATCAGCAGTTGTCATAACAGTTGTTTGGATAGAACAGTTGTTAGAGTCAGCAGTCTTTTGGGAGAAGCATGTTGTAAGGACTGTTTATTGTGTGGATCAACTGTTAGCATGTTTTGGCTTTCCAATCATCTGTTCTTCTCCAGGTCAGCAGACCCAACAATCTCCCCCTAGAACAGATGATGCCAAAACTCAGCTTTATTTACTGATCTTTATTCCTCATCAGACTTTCTCTGATTTGACCTTTGAATTGTAGTTCAAAGTCCAGAGCAAATAAGTCTTCTTCATCTCTTTCAAGCTCTAGATTTAGCAATGTTTGAAGATCATCTGCACATAGGCTGTATGCATCATCCATGCTGATCTTCTGAACTCTTCCATCTGACCTGAGCAGAGTCAATTCATGGTTGTCTTTGTTGACTTTCCATTTTAGAATTTTTGAGTCAGTGGATTTGCTGAGATGAACTTTTATTTGGGATGAGTTAGGTGATGGAGGTCTTCCAATGAGTTCCCTGAGTTTCTCTGTTGTAGGATCAGAGAAAAAATGTATCTGATTGAAGAGCCCTTCCTTGATAAATGTATCAGCAAACTTCTTCTGATCTTCTTCTGACATTTCCTTCTGTTTCTTGAACTGTCTTCTTGCAGCAGCTGATAGATCAGAAGTTTCAAGTAAGCTGTCCAAGGTAAAAGTCTGCTAGGGTCTCTTCATCAGTGGCTCATTAGTATAGACAGGTTTTCTTGGTAGGCTGGGATCCTTCTTTCTGTTTTCTTCAAGACTCTTGTATGTCTCAACCAGCCTCAGCTCAGACCATCTAGAAACAGACCTCATTTCCCCATAGTTAGCAGCTACTATCTCTTGTCTCATTCTTTTAAACTTTAAGGCTCTGACTGGGTCTCTGCCTTTGCCAAAATTAGGAGTAGAGACCTTAGCCTTGGGGTCCTTGGCCAATTCTTCTATTCTGAGAAGTTCTTCTCTTAGTGCATGTGTGGTCCAACCATTAAACTGCTTTTTAGTTGCTTTATATGGCTTGGTTGCCAAGATCTGTTCCAGAAGAGAATCCTTAACCTCCTTTTCCAAGTCAACAATGAGAGGCATGGAAGACATGGAGTTGCTCAGGGTCTTAGCAAAATCCTCAATCCTTCTGAGTTTGCTAAGCTCTGCTGAATGGATGCCCTGAGCAGTCCTGTCATCCTTCCCTTTGCATTTCTCCTTAATGATGGCATCTACCTGTTCACCCTTTTATTTAAGATATGTATCAATGTTTAGGGGAACAGGGAAATTTGGGAGAGATGGGAAAGATCTGTCAGATGGTTGTTCAGTATTGTAGAAGGATTGTAATTCCCCCTTGAGTAGATCAAGTTCAAGGGGATACTGAACAACCAATGGTGTAATGGTTGGTGGTGGTCTATGGGAACTGAATTTGGATGTGTGTGGTGAGAATGATGAAATTGGAATAGCTGTGATAGGAGTGGATTGTGCAGTTGAGGTGGTGTTTGGTGATGTGTGTATGTTTTCATCAGGTACAACAAAGGTTGATTTTCTCTTCCTTGTGTAGATTTTAGGGGATGGTGATTTGGTAGCAATGGTTGGATTAACATCTATTGGCCTTTTAGTAGGTCCAGCAGATGTTTGGGATTTGGTTGGTGATGTAGGTTTGGGTGTAGGTTTGGTGGTTGTATGTTCAGATGTGCTTGTAGGTTTAGGTGCAGTGGTTTGGGAAGCAGTGTTTCGGGTGGTTTCAGTGTTTTCAGCAGCAGTGGTTTTGTCAACAGAGGTGTTTAGCTTGGATGGTGGTTTTCTGACATGTCTAGCAGGCCTTTTCATCCTTTTTGAGGATCCCACATCTTCAATCTCCTGCTGTTGTTCTTTCTTGAGGTTCATCAGTAACTCTGCTTTAGCTTCCAAGGTGTCAGCCCTTTTTTGTTTGTCCTGAGCAGCCTTTTCAGCTTCTATGTTTGCAGAGTTGTCTACTGCTTTGCTTTTGTCAGTGGTTTGTTGTGGTGCTGTTGGTGTTGCTTGTTGTTGTTGTGGTGCTGTTTGACTAGCCTCTGGTTTGTTGGCAGACTTGGCTTTGCCCTTTTGAGAAGGTGGACAACCAAAGGGATCTAGCTTTGGTAGCCTATCTCTGCCACTCTCCCCCTTTTTGGCATCATCAGCCGTGAAGACATCATCATCTTCATCCCTGAGAATGGTGGTAGGGGCAGAGCCAGTGGACTTCAGCAGGTGATCTTTGATGGCTTTAATGTCTGCATGTGTATCTTTGTACCTTGCATCCACCATGTTTCGGATCTCAGCCATATATGTTTCATGGGTCTGATCAGCTAGTTTTCTGTGAGCTATGATGATGGGGGAAACGGATTTCCATAGCTCACTAGCTATATCAGCTGTTGATGGTTGACTTTTGGAAAGGTCTGCTATGGAACCCAGTATAAGCTTGACATCAGATTTGATGTCTGCTACAGAGGTTTCAATTGCTTGAACTCTGTTCGTCAATTCTTGGTATTTTGACCCATCTCCTAAGTTAAAAGGATAATCTGAGTCCCTACCAGTGGTAGTTCTACCTGATTCAGTCCTAATAGGTGAATCAGATGCCCCTTTTCCTTGGTACTGGGGACTTCCAACTGATTTTGGAGACACTATAGTGGCCTCATCAGTTGTTGCCTTCAAGGGAGTCTTAGCAATGTAATCACTGTCCTGGTGTGAGACAATGGTCTCTACATCAGTAGTGACTGCTCCACTTGAAAACTCACCTAGAGTTGCATTGAACTCAGGTGGTGTAACCTCCTCTACTGTTTGTTGGATAGCAGATTGAATGTTCTCATGACCAGTCACTTGTGGGGGTATGCTCTCAGTGATAGGTTGAAGAGAGGAACTGGGATCTTCCTGAGATTTCTCAATTGCCTCAAACAGAGGTTGCATGGTTTGTGGAACATGATGTGATGGTGAGGGTGGAGGAGTAACAAGAGAATTAGCCCTGGGAGAGGGGCATGTGAACATTTGGCCAAGTGACTCAAATGTATCATGATGTGTTTCCCCTTGGCTTACAACATGATCCTTTTGGGAGGATTCATGAGGAGTTTGGTCAGGTGGAGGTATGTCCAACTGTTGTGAGGAAGTAACAACCGTGGTTTCAGGTTGCTTTGGTGGTGCAACAGAGTTTTCTTCTGGTACCTCATCATCCAGAAGTCTCATTTGTGGTTGAGTGGTGGTTTTTGTGGATGGATGTTTCTTTTTGGAAGTGGCTGGTGTGGGTTTCACAGCACTGGATGTAGTGCCATGATCACCAGGAGCAGTGGGCTCAACAACAAAGGTTTTGACAATAGTTGTTGTCTTTGTCCTCTTTGTTTGTGTTTTAGAAACTTTGGACACTTTTGACACTTTTTCTTGGGTGCTTCCACCCAGCATTCTAGTGAAAGTTTCATCAATTAAGCTTTTCATTTGCATTGGCTCACCCTTTTTGAAAACCTTTTCTGGTAAGACCTTTTGTAGGATTACACTAAGAATTCTTGGGTAAATTAGAAAAGCATTGTTTGACCCAGACTTAATTGCTTTCACATTTGACACTAAGTCCATGAACAATCCCTGAGAAAGATTGAAGTCAGAGTTTGACAACATGGCATAACCCAGATATTGCATCCTTAATGGGATTTCATTGAAGGATGTGGACTTAGCGGAGACACACAGAAGAAGGGTATGGAAGAGACTGGTGGAAAAAACATTTTGAAAAGAGTTGATCCAGTCATCTGACCATCATACCCTCTTTCTTGGAACTCAGTGTGAAGCTCTGTTTTTGTGAAGGAGTCCTTACCTGCCAGGTCATTTAGTGAGAAGGTTGTGGATATGATTTCAGGGGTAATGACGATACTTGTTTCTCCAATTTTGGAAATAATGGAAGTAGGCTTTTTGTCTTTCAATAGAAACTCAGCATTCAACCAGAACTCTTGGAGAGTATCGATATAGATGGGGGCGTCAGCGGTTAAGATGGGTAAGTATTTGGAATTTAGAAGAATGTCGATGGTGGAATGGAATGATATGTTATCATCTGTTTTAACCAGATATGGGAGACAATTGTGGGTGGCTTTGGCTTGAAGATCCATTTTAATGGATTCCGAGCGTGAAGATGAATGAAATCTGATTGAGGGTTTGAGAATGGAGAAGGCGGTTTCAGTATTTTGAATACAATGAGACAGTGTAACATCTGTTGTGGTAAAACAGGGTTTTTATAGGCTCAAAAGAAACCGCTGATGTGGCCAAACCTCTGCTTGGATGAGCAGACGTGGCAATCATCTGATGGATGAAACATCTGGTGGAGAACAGCTGTTTTGGCAAACAACTGATACAAACAGCTGATGGAACCAACTGTTGTAATTTTTTTATATAGATATAGTATAGATATATAGCAAAACAGTTGTTTTATCTGATCAGATGTTTTGAAACAGATTTTTCAACCAACAGTGGATATGAATGAAACAATGGTTGTTTTATCTGATCAGATGTTGTAAACAGATTTTTCAACCAAACAGCTATTTAGAAGAAATTTTGATTTTCTGAAACATTTTATTATTATTCTTTTTTTTAAAAAAAATTATTTGTTTAATCCATGTTTAACATACCAATTCTGGAAATCAGATTTGTAAAGGTAGATGTGTCTAAAGCTTTTGTTAACACATCTGCCAACTGATCTTCTGTTGGAACATGGTGCAGAGAAATCAAACCTTTTTCATAGCTGTCTCTGACAAAATGATGGCTGATGTCAATGTGTTTGGTAGTGGAATGAGAGACTGGATTCTTGATGATATTTTCAGCAGCTTGACTATCCAAGATGAGTGGAGTCTGTAGTGCAGTTATCCCAAAATCCAGTAATTGATTTTGAAGCCACATGAGTTGGGCTGTACAGCTTGCAGCAGCAATGTATTCAGCTTCAGCTGTTTGAGGTTGAAACAGCTGCCTGCTTTTTGCTTTGCCAGGAAACTAAGGCATTCCCTAGTAATTGGCACCCTCCTGATGTGGACTTTCTTGTAGTGTGACAGCCAGCAAAGTCACTATATGAATAACCTGAAAGCTCAATGTTTCCATTAGTAGGATACCAAATACCAAGTGTGGGAGCACCTTTGAGGTATCTGAATATCCTTTTCACAGCAATAAGGTTTGACTTTCTGGGTGAAGCCTGGGATCTTGCACAGACACAGGTAGCAAACATAATGTCTGGCCTAGATGCAGTTAAGTACAGTAAAGACCCAATCATGCATCTATAATGTGTTTGATCAACCAGTTCATCCTTGTCATCAATAGTGAGCAGCTTGACTGTACTCATGGGTGTACTACATGGCTTACAATCATTCATCTCAAATCTGGTTAATAAATTCTTTACATATTTGTTTTGGTGAATGAATGTGCCATTTTGCAGTTGTTTCACTTGAAGACCAAGGAAACACTGAAGCTCACCCATGGCACTCATCTCAAACTCTGCTGTCATGAGTTTTCTGAACTCTTCACACATTTGGTTACATGTGGATCCAAAAATGATGTCATCCACATATATTTGAACAATCATTAAGTGTTTCCCTTTCCATTTAAGAAATAAAGTTTTGTCTATTTTACCTCTTGTGAAGCCAATGGATAAGAGAAATGTGGAAAGAGTTTCATACCAGGCCCTTGGTGCTTGTTTGAGGCCAGACAGAGCTTTGTTGAGCTTGTAGACATAATCAGGATGGAATATGTCTTCAAAACCAGGTGGCTGACATACATAGACCTCCTCCTGAATTTTGCCATAAAGGAAGGCACATTTGATGTCCATCTGATACACCTTTATGTTGTGGTTGACAGCAAAGGCTAAAAATAGTCTGATGGCTTCTAGTCTTGCTACAGGAGCAAAAGTTTCATCCTAATCTATTCCTTCTTCTTGTCTGAAGCCTTGAACTACAAGCCTGGCTTTATTTTTGACAACAATACCCCTTTCATCAGTTTTGTTTTTGAAGACCCACTTTGTTCCTATAGGACAAACATCCTTAGGTAATGGTACAAGCTCCCATACTTGTTGTCTTTTAAATTGAAGGAGTTCTTCTTGCATAGCTTCTACCCAACTGTTGTCTTTTAGTGCCTCTTGGTACTTGACAGATTGTGTGAGAGATAGGAAACCTGCAAAAAGACAAATATTGGAGGATTGGCTTCTTGTGAGCACACCCTCTCTGATGTTGCCAATGATCTGATCTGGTGGGTGAGCTCTTAAGTAAATAAGATCTCCCTGATATGGTATGATGGCATTTTGAGGTGATGGACAGAGGTTTGGTGACTCTGTTGGTGTAACATCTGTTGGTACTTCTGTAATACCATCAGATGTTTGAAATGGTAATGGAGGAATGGGTCCAAGTGGTGTAAAACTGGACTGACTTTTGTCAACAGAGGATTGACTTTTGTCAACAGATGATTGTTCAGTGGTTGTGAGAGGTGAAACAGTGGTTTGAGGATAAGACTGGCCAACAGTGGTTGACACAGCTGTGGCAGAGTTTTGACAATTGTTTTGAACAGCTGCTTCCTCTGAGGCAGAATAGATTTTGTAGTGACTGGGGATCACAACATCTGTTCTGTAATCTTGTTGTGGAGACTGTGGAATACCTGCATTGTTAGTTTTAACAGTGATATCTTCAAATTTGAATTTATTTAAATCAAATAGTTCAGCAGGATTTGCAGGGATTTTTAGAGATGAAAGTTCATTGAACTTTACATTCAGAGTTTCTTCTATTGTCTTGGTCTTTGTGTTAAACACTTTATAAGCCTTGGCAGTAGAAGAATATCCCAGAAAATAACCACAATCTACTTTGGCTGCAAATTTTGAAATGGAATCTTTGAGGTTTAAGATGAAACATGGGCAGCCAAAGATTTTGAAAAATGAAATTAATGGTTTGATTTTGAAAAAAATTTCATAAGCAGTTTTTTGATGTCTGAGGTTGATCAAAACTCTGTTTTGAACATAGCAAGCAGTGTTTACAGCTTCTGCCCAGAAGGACAATGGCAAACCAGAATCTGCTAGCATGGTTCTTGCAGCTTCTATAAGAGTTCTATTTTTCCTTTCAACCACCCCATTTTGTTCAGGTGTTCTTGGGATGCTATACTGCCTTACAATCTCTTTTGACACACAGAAATCATCCAACTCCTTATTTTTAAACTCTGTTCCATTGTCACTCCTGAAGACTTTTACTGGCAAGTCATATTGTTTTTCAACTTTGGTGACAAAGTCCATCAATATACCTGCAGTCTCGTCCTTAGAATGTAAAAAGTAAGTCCATGTAAACCTAGAAAAATCATCAACTATGACAAGACAAAATCTTTTTGTTCTTAGACTCATGATTTTAACAGGGCCAAACAAGTCCATGTGCAATAATTGTAGACATTGACTGGTTTTGGACTCATCAATGAATTTGTAAGAGCTTTTATGTTGTTTCCCTTTTAAACAAGAAACACAATGCTCATCACATTTGAATTCTTTTGATGGTAGACCTCAGACAAGGCTTTGTTTGGAGAGTGTGTTGATAGTGTTAAGGTTGGTGTGACCCAATCTCCTATGCCACAATTCTGTCTCCTTTGTGGAGGCAGCAGAAAACAGACAGACATTTGTCATAGGATTGTCCTTTAACATATCAACAACATACACATTGCCACTTCTATGAGCAACAAGTTGTGCTTTGCTCTCAGCAATGATGGTATCAATCTTTTTCACCACTTCTGGCCCAATAATCTTGCAAGTTTTCTTTGTGAAGAATGAGCCATAACCTTTGTCACTCATTTGTGAAACACTCAGAAGATTAAACTTGAGATTATCAATAAGATTGACATTTTCAAACTTGAGTTTTCCAGCTTGTACAGTCCCTGATCCCAACACCTTACCTTTTGAATCATTACCAAAGGATATATCACCCCCTCCATGAGCCAAGAAGTCCAGAAGAAGGGCTCTACATCCTGTCATGTGCCTGGAGCCTCCACTATCTACATACCAAAGACTATCTAAACAAGCAGAAGCTCCCTGCACATCAGTAATGGATTAGTTTTGGTGAGTGTCCAAAGCCAAGTTGGCTTTGGATGGGTCCTCAGACCTTTTAGACTCAAGCTTTGGAAGGTGATCAGTGGTTTGAACTAATTTTTGAATTAAGTTCAACAACTGCTGCTGACCATTTGCCAGTGCTTGAATGTCAACACTTGGGGCAACAGTTGTTTGATCACTTCCAGACAAATGATAATACCCATATGGATTTCTGTTCACTCTTGGTTTAGAGGGTCTTTTTGGCTCCTCATAAACATGTGGCAGATTATGACATGGTGGTTGTCCATAACCTCTTGGGTATTTGCTTGTGGGTGGAGCATCTGTTACTTGGACATCCCTAGAAGCAGATGTTTCAAGTCTTTTAGTAACAGATGTTTGGACAGGGGTGAAAGTCTGTTTGGGCTTTCCTTTTGAAGTACTAACCATAGGATTTGCAAGAGTTTTAGCTTTGTATTCTTGTATTTTTACATCAAAATTTTTTAGATACAAGCACTCTTTGGTCTTGTGATTCTTTTTCCCACATATTGAACATGTGGCTTTGGAATCACATTCACTTGTTCCTTTGTTAATGTCATATGCTTTTAGAAGAAAACAGTTTTTAGTGACATGATTCTTCTTCTCACAGAAATCACAGAACAAGTGGACAGTCTTTTCTTTCTTCTTCCCTTTTTCAGCCTTCTTTTCAGCAGATGTTTGAGCATCTGCTGGAAGGTTTTTCAAGGGAATGACTTTTGCCTGAGGAGCTGTCTTTCCTTCAGGTGTTTAAAATTCTCAAGAGTATCACACTTATCAGACCAGGTAGGTTTAAATTCATACTTTTCAAGTTCAGTGAATGATGAGGAACCTTCTGGTTTTTCAAGAACAATTTTCTTACCATTTGGCTCAGTGATTTTAATCTCTTGACCCTGCAGGTTTGTTGGAACTATCTCAACAGACTTTTGACTCTTTTTGTCAGTGTTTTCAAAAGCTGGAGCAGTGGTTTCAAAACCAAAACCAAACTTCGCATGACTTTTGGTTTGTTTGTTGAGTAGCATCTCAAAACCTCTACATGATTCCACCCATTCATCAGATGCACCCCAAGGATCTGAGAGATTCACAACCTCTTCTTCATGTTTTTCACCTGTAACAACTTCATCAACAACATCATTAGTCACAACATCAGATTCAGTCACCACCTCCTCAGATTCAACCTCATCAACCATAGCCATGAAACAAAAGTTTTCTGGTTCATTTTCAGCTTTGGCAACTAATGCAAAATTTTCATCTGTTAACTCATCTGGTAGACTGCTCCAATCAACAAAGCCTTGTGTAAAGAAGCTCTGTTGACTGGTCTCTGCAGGAGCAGAGGATGAAGCAACAGTCGTTTGCACAGGTGCTTGAGTAACAGGTGTTTGCACATAGTGGATCTGAGGAACAGTGGTTTGGACATACTGGACAGGAACAGTGTTTGAGGACTGTGCAAAATGAGAAGTGTTTTGCACATTTGGTCCAGGGGTATTATAGGAATTCTGATAAGTGTTGGTCTGTGGTCTTTGATTTGGATAGGTGATTATAGGTGTACCATGTTGACTCCTACATTCCCTAGCAAAATGACCAAGTCTATGACATTTGTAACACTTTATCTTTGATTTATCCAACCCAACCTTTGATCTGCCAGTTAACCCTGGAAACCTTCTCCCAGTTTTCTTGTAAAAATTGTTAGTTCTTACACTGAGAAGGGCCAATTGGTGCATAATGTCCATTTCTTCCAAATCATCAGGGTCAAAGTATTTCAGGTCATCATACTCAAAGGATATGTTGTCAGATGCCTGGATATCACCACCACTTGCTGTGAAGGCATAGTTTGGTGAATAAGAATCAGAGTTAAAACCTGAGTTAAAACCTGAAGTTATGTCAATGAAATGATCATAACTCTGATCCTTAGTATTTCCAGGCACCTCATCATGACCCAAAAGTGCTGTATTCCCAAATACATAATCATCAGACACTTTTCCAGAGTCCTGGAGCTTCTTTTTCTGGTTAAGCTCTCTCTCATAGGTCAAGAGCTTACCATGAAGCTGGGTCAGTGATAGGTCCTTAAATCCAATCGAGTTTCTCATCACAATAGCAATAGTGTCCCATTTGTCTGGTAATGATCTTAAAAACCTATGGTTCAGGGTTGAATGAGGGTAAGTAAGACCAACCAGTTTTAGTTCACTAATTAAACAATTAAACCTCTCAAACTGTTGAGTTAATGACTCTCCTTTGACATGACTGAATGTTTCATATTGTTGGTTAAGTATTTCACGATTGTTTTCAATAACCTCCTCAGTCCCACCAAATTGTTCTTTCAGTGCATCCCACAACTCCTTTGCACTGTTACAGTGTAACAGCCCAGCATATATATCATTGGGTAGAGCCATGGCCACAATATTGAAGGCCTTAGCATCTAACTCAATTTTCTGAAAATCTTGGTCGGAGTAGTTTTCAAGTTTCTTTTGCTCTTGAACCTTGGGATCTTAAGTACTCGGTACTGTCAGAACATGTGGTCCGAAGATAACCAACTTCCAACACCCAATGTTCTGTTGAGCTAGAACATGGCTCATCCGACGTTGCCAGATATTATATTCAGATCTGACAAGCATCGGTGGCTTGTTGTTCGTGCCAGTGTTATGTGAATCGTGATTGATTGAAGCCATTCTCTGATTTTTCAAAAAACAAAGTCTGTTTAAAAAGGGTTGAAACGAAATTAGACTATTACTCTGTTTTCAATCCAACAGACAAACGATATCAATAATTGTGAGCTGATCTGTTTATATTAAATTGATTTGTTAGATCGAATTTAATTGACCAAGCTCTGATACCAATTGTTAGGATCCGAGTTTGATTGTTTTGATTATGTTTAACTAAAATGATAAGAGTGAAATGAATATAGAATGGAAAGTGCAGCGGAATAATAAACTATTAATCAAAACATGAGAGTAATTCTTTTCTGATCGAATGCTTTCATTTATCTAAAAGATTACAATCATACAAGTACTCCCCCTCAGCCTAATCACACAGTGATGGTTTGTCTGAGAGAATGTTTGTGTGTGTGATGCAATAGAACAGTACAAGCACTGTTCTATTTATAGACAAACCTAAACCACTGATGACCTAGGCTGACGTCACCTAAGACAGTGACCTCTAACAGAATAACAAACATAAAACATCTGCCTATTACAAACTACTGTTACATTGAAAACACTGAAGGTAAACTACTGTTGTAGGAAAACTCTGATGGTCTTGTATCCTCTGCTGGAGCCTAAGTGCTGTTGGCTCCAGCAGTGCTTTAGTCTTCAGTACTTTGGATCAGCAGTTGTTCTTCATCAGACCTTTGGTCAGCAGTTGTTCTTCATCAGTGTTTATTCAGCAGTCCTTTGTATCAGCAGTTGTCATAACAGTTGTTTGGATAGAACAGTTGTTAGAGTCAGCAGTCTTTTGGGAGAAGCATGTTGTAAGGACTGTTTATTGTGTGGATCAACTGTTAGCATGTTTTGGCTTTTCAATCATCTGTTCTTCTCCAGGTCAGCAGACCCAACAATCTCCCCCTAGAACAGATGATGCCGAAACTCAGCTTTATTTACTGATCTTTATTCCTCATCAGACTTTCTCTGATTTGACCTTTGAATTGTAGTTCAAAGTCCAGAGCAAATAAGTCTTCTTCATCTCTTTCAAGCTCTAGATTTAGCAATGTTTGAAGATCATCTGCACATAGGCTGTATGCATCATCCATGCTGATCTTCTGAACTCTTCCATCTGACCTGAGCAGAGTCAATTCATGGTTGTCTTTGTTGACTTTCCATTTTAGAATTTTTGAGTCAGTGGATTTGCTGAGATGAACTTTTATTTGGGATGAGTTAGGTGATGGAGGTCTTCCAATGAGTTCCCTGAGTTTCTCTGTTGTAGGATCAGAGAAAAAATGTATCTGATTGAAGTTTCAAGTAAGCTGTCCAAGGTAAAAGTCTGCTGGGGTCTCTTCATCAGTGGCTCATCAGTATAGACAGGTTTTCTAGGTAGGCTGGGATCCTTTTTTCTGTTTTCTTCAAGACTCTTGTATGTCTCAACCAGCCTCAGCTCAGACCATCTAGAAACAGACCTCATTTCCCCATAGTTAGCAGCTACTATCTCTTGTCTCATTCTTTTAAACTTTAAGGCTCTGACTGGGTCTCTGCCTTTGCCAAAATTAGGAGTAGAGACCTTAGCCTTGGGGTCTTTGGCCAATTTTTCTATTCTGAGAAGTTCTTCTCTTAGTGCATGTGTGGTCCAACCATTAAACTGCTTTTTGGTTGCTTTATATGGCTTGGTTGCCAAGATCTGTTCCAGAAGAGAATCCCTAACCTCCTTTTCCAAGTCAACACTGAGAGGCATGGAAGACATGGAGTTGCTCAGGGTCTTAGCAAAATCCTCAATCCTTCTGAGTTTGCTAAGCTCTGCTGAATGGATGCCCTGAGCAGTCCTGTCATCCTTCCCTTTGCATTTCTCCTTAATGATGGCATCTACCTGTTCACCCTTTTATTTAAGATATGTATCAATGTTTAGGGGAACAGGGAAATTTGGGAGAGATGGGAAAGATCTGTCAGATGGTTGTTCAGTATTGTAGAAGGATTGTAATTCCCCCTTGAGTAGATCAAGTTCAAGGGGATACTGAACAACCAATGGTGTAATGGTTGGTGGTGGTCTATGGGAACTGAATTTGGATGTGTGTGGTGAGAATGATGAAATTGGAATAGCTGTGATAGGAGTGGATTGTGCAGTTGAGGTGGTGTTTGGTGATGTGTGTATGTTTTCATCATGTACAACAAAGGTTGATTTTCTCTTCCTTGTGTAGATTTTAGGGGATGGTGATTTGGTAGCAATGGTTGGATTAACATCTATTGGCCTTTTAGTAGGTCCAGCAGATGTTTGGGATTTGGTTGGTGATGTAGGTTTGGGTGTAGGTTTGGTGGTTGTATGTTCAGATGTGCTTGTAGGTTTAGGTGCAGTGGTTTGGGAAGCAGGGTTTTGGGTGGTTTCAGTGTTTTCAGCAGCAGTGGTTTTGTCAACAGAGGTGTTTAGCTTGGATGGTGGTTTTCTGACATGTCTAGCAGGCCTTTTCATCCTTTTTGAGGATTCCACATCTTCAATCTCCTGCTGTTGTTCTTTCTTGAGGTTCACCAGTAACTCTGCTTTAGCTTCCAAGGTGTCTGCCGTTTTTTGTTTGGCCTGAGCAGCCTTTTCAGCTTCTATGTTTGCAGAGTTGTCTACTGCTTTGCTTTTGTCAGTGGTTTGTTGTGGTGCTGTTGGTGTTGCTTGTTGTTGTTGTGGTGCTGTTTGACTAGCCTCTGGTTTGTTGGCAGACTTGGCTTTGCCCTTTTTAGAAGGTGGACAACCAAAGGGATCTAGCTTTGGTAGCCTATCTCTGCCACTCTCCCCCTTTTTGGCATCATCAGCCGTGAAGACATCATCATCTTCATCCCTGAGATTGGTGGTAGGGGCAGAGCCAGTGGACTTCAGCAGGTGATCTTTGATGGCTTTAATGTCTGCATGTGTATCTTTGTACCTTGCATCCACCATGTTTCGGATCTCAGCCATATATGTTTCATGGGTCTGATCAGCTAGTTTTCTGTGAGCTATGATGATGGGGGAAACGGATTTCCATAGCTCACTAGCTATATCAGCTGTTGATGGTTGACTTTTGGAAAGGTCTGCTATGGAACCTAGTATAAGCTTGACATCAGATTTGATGTCTGCTACAGAGGTTTCAATTGCTTGAACTCTGTTCGTCAATTCTTGGTATTTTGACCCATCTCCTAAGTTAATAGGATCATCTGAGTCCCTACCAGTGGTAGTTCTACCTGATTCAGTCCTAATAGGTGAATCAGATGCCCCTTTTCCTTGGTACTGGGGACTTCCAACTGATTTTGGAGACACTATAGTGGTCTCATCAGTTGTTGCCTTCAAGGGATTCTTAGCAATGTAATCACTGTCCTGGTGTGAGACAATGGTCTCTACATCAGTAGTGACTGCTACACTTGAAAACTCACCTAGAGTTGCATTGACCTCAGGTGGTGTAACCTCCTCTACTGTTTGTTGGATAGCAGATTGAATGTTCTCGGGACCAGTCACTTGTGGGGGTATGCTCTCAGTGATAGGTTGAAGAGAGGAACTGGGATCTTCCTGAGATTTCTCAATTGCCTCAAACAGAGGTTGCATGGTTTGTGGAACATGATGTGATGGTGAGGGTGGAGGAGTAACAAGAGAATTAGCCCTGGGAGAGGGGCATGTGAACATTTGGCCAAGTGACTCAAATGTATCATGATGTGTTTCCCCTTGGCTTACAACATGATCCTTTTGGGAGGATTCATGAGGAGTTTGGTCAGGTGGAGGTATGTCCAACTGTTGTGAGGAAGTAACAACCGTGGTTTCAGGTTGCTTTGGTGGTGCAACAGAGTTTTCTTCTGGTACCTCATCATCCAGAAGTCTCATTTGTGGTTGAGTGGTGGTTTTTGTGGATGGATGTTTCTTTTTGGAAGTGGCTGGTGTGGGTTTCACAGCACTGGATGTAGTGCCATGATCACCAGGAGCAGTGGGCTCAACAACAGAGGTTTTGACAATAGTTGTTGTCTTTGTCCTCTTTGTTTGTGTTTTAGAAACTTTGGACACTTTTGACACTTTTTCTTGGGTGCTTCCACCCAGCATTCTAGTGAAAGTTTCATCAGTTAAGCTTTTCATTTGCATTGGCTCACCTTTTTTGAAAACCTTTTCTGGTAAGACCTTTTGTAGGATTACACTAAGAATTCTTGGGTAAATTAGAAAAGCATTGTTTGACCCAGACTTAATTGCTTTCACATTTGACACTAAGTCCATGAACAATCCCTGGGAAAGATTGAAGTCAGAGTTTGACAACATGGCATAACCCAGATATTGCATCCTTAATGGGATTTCATTGAAGGATGTGGACTTAGCGGAGACACACAGAAGAAGGGTATGGAAGAAAAACTTCATGACTGGTGGAAAAAACTTTTTGAAAAGAGTTGATCCAGTCATCTGACCATCATACCCTCTTTCTTGGAACTCAGTGTGAAGCTCTGTTTTTGTGAAGGAGTCCTTACCTGCCAGGTCATTTAGTGAGAAGGTTGTGGATATGATTTCAGGGGTAATGACGATACTTGTTTCTCCAATTTTGGAAATAATGGAAGTAGGCTTTTTGTCTTTCAATAGAAACTCAGCATTCAACCAGAACTCTTGGAGAGTATCGATATAGATGGGGGCGTCAGCGGTTAAGATGGGTAAGTATTTGGAATTTAGAAGAATGTCGATGGTGGAATGGAATGATATGTTATCATCTGTTTTAACCAGATATGGGAGACAATTGTGGGTGGCTTTGGCTTGAAGATCCATTTTAATGGATTCCGAGAGTGAAGATGAATGAAATCTGATTGAGGGTTTGAGAATGGAGAAGGCGGTTTCAGTATTTTGAATACAATGAGACAGTGTAACATCTGTTGTGGTAAAACAGGGTTTTTATAGGCTCAAAAGAAACCGCTGATGTGGCCAAACCTCTGCTTGGATGAGCAGACGAGGCAATCATCTGATGGATGAAACATCTGGTGGAGAACAGCTGTTTTGGCAAACAACTGATACAAACAGCTGATGGAACCAACTGTTGTGATTTTTTTTATATAGATATAGTATAGATATATAACGAAACAGTTGTTTTATCTGATCAGATGTTTTGAAACAGATTTTTCAACCAACAGTGGATATGAATGAAACAGTGGTTGTTTTATCTGATCAGATGTTGTAAACAGATTTTTCAACCAAACAGCTATTTAGAAGAAATTTTGATTTTCTGAAACATTTTATTATTATTTTTTTTTTTAAAAAATTATTTGTTTAATCCATGTTTAACATACCAATTCTGGAAATCAGATTTGTAAAGGTAGATGTGTCTAAAGCTTTTGTTAACACATCTGCCAACTGATCTTCTGTTGGAACATGGTGCAGAGAAATCAAACCTTTTTCATAGCTGTCTCTGACAAAATGATGTCTGATGTCAATGTGTTTGGTAGTGGAATGAGAGACTGGATTCTTGATGATATTTTCAGCAGCTTGACTATCCAAGATGAGTGGAGTCTGTAGTGCAGTTATCCCAAAATCCAGTAATTGATTTTGAAGCCACATGAGTTGGGCTGTACAGCTTGCAGCAGCAATGTATTCAGCTTCAGTTGTTGAGGTTGAAACAGCTGCTTGCTTTTTTGCTTTGCCAGGAAACTAAGGCATTCCCTAGAAATTGGCACCCTCCTAATGTGGACTTTCTTGTAGTGTGACAGCCAGCAAAGTCACTACCTGAATAACCTGAAAGCTCAATGTTTCCATTAGCAGGATACCAAATACCAAGTGTGGGAGCACCTTTGAGGTATCTGAATATCCTTTTCACAGCAATAAGGTTTGACTTTCTGGGTGAAGCCTGGGTTCTTGCACAGACACAGGTAGCAAACATAATGTCTGGCCTAGATGCAGTTAAGTACAGGAAAGACCCAATCATGCATCTATAATGTGTTTGATCAACCTGTTCATCCTTGTCATCAATAGTGAGCAGCTTGACTGTACTCATGGGTGTACTACATGGCTTACAATCATTCATCTCAAACCTGGTTAATAAATTCTTTACATATTTGTTTTGGTGAATGAATGTGCCATTTTGCAGTTGTTTCACTTGAAGACCAAGGAAACACTGAAGCTCACCCATGGCACTCATCTCAAACTCTGCTGTCATGAGTTTTCTGAACTCTTCACACATTTGGTTACATGTGGATCCAAAAATGATGTCATCCACATATATTTGAACAATCATTAAGTGTTTCCCTTTCCATTTAAGAAATAAAGTTTTGTCTATTTTACCTCTTGTGAAGCCAATGGATAAGAGAAATGTGGAAAGAGTTTCATACCAGGCCCTTGGTGCTTGTTTGAGGCCATACAGAGCTTTGTTGAGCTTGTAGACATAATCAGGATGGAATGTGTCTTCAAAACCAGGTGGCTGACATACATAGACCTCCTCCTGAATTTTGCCATAAAGGAAGGCACATTTGATGTCCATCTGATACACCTTTATGTTGTGGTTGACAGCAAAGGCTAAAAATAGTCTGATGGCTTCTAGTCTTGCTACAGGAGCAAAAGTTTCATCCTAATCTATTCCTTCTTCTTGTCTGAAGCCTTGAACTACAAGCCTGGCTTTATTTTTGACAACAATACCCCTTTCATCAGTTTTGTTTTTGAAGACCCACTTTGTTCCTATAGGACAAACATCCTTAGGTAATGGTACAAGCTCCCATACTTGTTGTCTTTTAAATTGAAGGAGTTCTTCTTGCATAGCTTCTACCCAACTGTTGTCTTTTAGTGCCTCTTGGTACTTGACAGGTTGTGTGAGAGATAGGAAACCTGCAAAAAGACAAATATTGGAGGATTGGCTTCTTGTGAGCACACCCTCTCTGATGTTGCCAATGATCTGATCTGGTGGGTGAGCTCTTAAGTAAATAAGATCTCCCTGATATGGTATGATGGCATTTTGAGGTGATGGACAGAGGTTTGGTGACTCTGTTGGTGTAACATCTGTTGGTACTTCTATAATACCATCAGATGTTTGAAATGGTAATGGAGGAATGGGTCCAAGTGGTGTAAAACTGGACTGACTTTTGTCAACAGATGATTGACTTTTGTCAACAGATGATTGTTCAGTGGTTGTGAGAGGTGAAACAGTGGTTTGAGGATAAGACTGGCCAACAGTGGTTGACACAGCTGTGGCAGAGTTTTAACAATTGTTTTGAACAGCTGCTTCCTCTGAGGCAGAATAGATTTTGTAGTGACTGGGGATCACAACATCTGTTCTGTAATCTTGTTGTGGAGACTGTGGAATACCTGCATTGTTAGTTTTAACAGTGATATCTTCAAATTTGAATTTATCTAAATCAAATAGTTCAGCAGGATTTGCAGGGATTTTTAGAGATGAATGTTCATTGAACTTTACATTCAGAGTTTCTTCTATTGTCTTGGTCTTTGTGTTAAACACTTTATAAGCCTTGGCAGTAGAAGAATATCCCAGAAAATAACCACAATCTACTTTGGCTGCAAATTTTGAAATGGAATCTTTGAGGTTTAAGATGAAACATGGGCAGCCAAAGATTTTGAAAAATGAAATTAATGGTTTGATTTTGAACAAAATTTCATAAGCAGTTTTTTTATGTCTGGGGTTGATCAAAACTCTGTTTTGAACATAGCAAGCAGTGTTTACAGCTTCTGCCCAGAAGGACAATGGCAAACCAGAATCTGCTAGCATTGTTCTTGCAGCTTCTATAAGAGTTCTATTTTTCCTTTCAACCACCCCATTTTGTTCAGGTGTTCTTGGGATGCTATACTGCCTTACAATCCCTTTTGACACACAGAAATCATCCAACTCCTTATTTTTAAACTCTGTTCCATTGTCACTCCTGAAGACTTTTACTGGCAAGTCATATTGTTTTTCAACTTTGGTGACAAAGTCCTTCAATATACCTGCAGTCTCGTCCTTAGAATGTAAAAAGTAAGTCCATGTAAACCTAGAAAAATCATCAACTATGACAAGACAAAATCTTTTTCTTCTTAGACTCATGATTTTAACAGGGCCAAACAAGTCCATGTGCAATAATTGTAGACATTGACTGGTTTTGGACTCATCAATGGATTTGTAAGAGCTTTTATGTTGTTTCCCTTTTAAACAAGAAACACAATGCTCATCACATTTGAATTCTTTTGATGGTAGACCTCGGACAAGGCTTTGTTTAGAGAGTGTGTTGATAGTGTTAAGGTTGGTGTGACCCAATCTCCTATGCCACAATTCTGTCTCCTTTGTGGAGGCAGCAGAAAACAGACACACATTTGTCATAGGATTGTCCTTTAACATATCAACAACATACACATTGCCACTTCTATGAGCAACAAGTTGTGCTTTGCTCTCAGCAATGATGATATCAATCTTTTTCACCACTTCTAGCCCAATAATCTTGCAAGTTTTCTTTGTGAAGAATGAGCCATAACCTTTGTCACTCATTTGTGAAACACTCAGAAGATTAAACTTGAGATTATCAATAAGATTGACGTTTTCAAACTTGAGTTTTCCAGCTTGTACAGTCCCTGATCCCAACACCTTACCTTTTGAATCATTACCAAAGGATATATCACCCCCTCCATGAGCCAAGAAGTCCAGAAGAAGGGTTCTACATCCTGTCATGTGCCTGGAGCCTCCACTATCTACATACCAAAGACTATCTAAACAAGCAGAAGCTCCCTTAGCAGCAGCCATCAATGCACAATCACACTTGCACTCACAATCATCAGATGCACCCCAAGGATCTGAGAGATTCACAACCTCTTCTTCAGGTTTTTCACCTGTAACAACTTCATCAACAACATCATTAGTCACAACATCAGATTCAGTCACCACCTCCTCAGATTCAACCTCATCAACCATAGCCATGAAACAAAAGTTTTCTGGTTCATTTTCAGCTTTGGCAACTAATGCAAAATTTTCATCTGTTAACTCATCTGGTAGACTGCTCCAATCAACAAAGCCTTGTGTAAAGAAGCTCTATTGACTGGTCTATGCAGGAGCAGAGGATGAAGCAACAGTCGTTTGCACAGGTGCTTGAGTAACAGGTGTTTGCACATAGTGGATCTGAGGAACAGTGGTTTGGACATACTGGACAGGAACAGTGTTTGAGGACTGTGCAAAATGAGAAGTGTTTTGCACATTTGGTCCAGGGGTATTATAGGAATTCTGATAAGTGTTGGTCTGTGGTCTTTGATTTGGATAGGTGATTATAGGTGTACCATGTTGACTCCTACATTCCCTAGGAAAATGACCAAGTCTATGACATTTGTAACACTTTATCTTTGATTTATCCAACCCAACCTTTGATCTGCCAGTTAACCCTGGAAACCTTCTCCCAGTTTTCTTGTAAAAATTGTTAGTTCTTACACTGAGAAGGGCCAATTAGTGCATAATGTCCATTTCTTCCAAATCATCAGGGTCAAAGTATTTCAGGTCATCATACTCAAAGGATATGTTGTCAGATGCCTGGATATCACCACCACTTGCTGTGAAGGCATAGTTTGGTGAATAAGAATCAGAGTTAAAACCTGAGTTAAAACCTGAAGTTATGTCAATGAAATGATCATAACTCTGATCCTTAGTATTTCCAGGCACCTCATCATGACCCAAAAGTGCTGTATTCCCAAATACATAATCATCAGACACTTTTCCAGAGTCCTGGAGCTTCTTTTTCTGGTTAAGCTCTCTCTCATAGGTCAAGAGCTTACCATGAAGCTGGGTCAGTGATAGGTCCTTAAATCCAATCGAGTTTCTCATCACAATAGCAATAGTGTCCCATTTGTCTGGTAATGATCTTAAAAACCTATGGTTCAGGGTTGAATAAGGGTAAGTAAGACCAACCAGTTTTAGTTCACTAATTAAACAATTAAACCTCTCAAACTGTTGAGTTAATGACTCTCCTTTGACATGACTGAATGTTTCATATTGTTGGTTAAGTATTTCACGATTGTTTTCAATAACCTCCTCAGTCCCACCAAATTGTTCTTTCAGTGCATCCCACAACTCCTTTGCACTGTTACAGTGTAACTGCCCAGCATATATATCATTGGGTAGAGCCATGGCCACAATACTGAAGGCCTTAGCATCTAACTCAATTTTCCAGAAAATCTTGGTCGGAGTAGTTTTCAAGTTTCTTTGGCTCTTGAACCTTGGGATCTTCAGTACTCGGTACCGTCGGAACATGTGGTCCGAAGATAACCGACTTCCAACACCCAGTGTTCTGTTGAGCTAGAACATGGCTCATCCGACGTTGCCAGATATTATATTCAGATCTGACAAGCATCGGTGGCTTGTTGTTCGTGCCAGTGTTATGTGGATCGTGATTGATTGAAGCCATTCTCTGATTTTTCTAAAAACAAAGTCTGTTTAAAAACGGTTGAAACGAAATTAGACTATTACTCTGTTTTCAATCCAACAGACAAACGATATCAATAATTGTGAGCTGATCTGTTTATATTAAATTGATTTGTTAGATCGAATTTAATTGACCAAGCTCTGATACCAATTGTTAGGATCTGAGTTTGATTGTTTTGATTATGTTTAACTAAAATGATAAGAGTGAAATGAATATAGAATGGAAAGTGCAGCGGAATAATAAACTATTAATCAAAACATGAGAGTAATTGTTTTCTGATCGACTGCTTTCATTTATCTAAAAGATTACAATCATACAAGTACTCCCCCTCAGCCTGATCACACAGTGATTGTTTGTCTGAGACAATGTTTGTGTGTGTGATGCAATAGAACAGTACAAGCACTGTTCTATTTATAGACAAACCTAAACCACTGATGACCTAGGCTGACGTCACCTAAGACTGTGACCTCTAACAGAATAACAAACATAAAACATCTGCCTATTACAAACTACTGTTACATTGAAAACACTGAAGGTAAACTACTGTTGTAGGAAAACTCTGATGGTCTTGTATCCTCTGTTGGAGCCTAAGTGCTGTTGGCTCCAGCAGTGCTTTAGTCTTCAGTACTTTGGATCAGCAGTTGTTCTTCATCAGACCTTTGGTCAGCAGTTCTTCATCAGTGTTTTTTCAGCAGTCCTTTGTATCAGCAGTTGTCATAACAGTTGTTTGGATAGAACAGTTGTTAGAGTCAGCAGTCTTTTGGGAGAAGCATGTTGTAAGGACTGTTTATTGTGTGGATCAACTGTTAGCATGTTTTGGCTTTTCAATCATCTGTTCTTCTCCAGGTCAGTAGACCCAACAGGTGATGGGTTACATTCACTGTCGGCAATTTTATACTTAAATGAATAGCGTATAGCCAAAGCTAGAGCATGTTATTTAAGTAGCTTATGTTGGTGTTATGATATTATCACGTCTTCATTACAAAATTGATCCTCACGATTAATGATCCTTCATTAATATAATGATCATAATCTAAGTCTGCCTTATTTCAATGCCTGTAACTTGAAACTAATTTCACATTCTTCTGTAAATTACTATCTCAACTAAGTAATCCACTCTAATTATCAAAACTAATAAGAGTTTGTTTAAATTTTGTTCTTATTAAGTTACCTCTTAAGACATGACATTCCAACGCTCTATCTGATAAAGTATTACAGAGTAAAATATGAGCATAATAAGTGGAATATAAAAAAAATGTCTCTTACGGTAATCAAGAACTCGTTTTACTGATTCCTATCAGGTGAGCTATTAATGATTCTGAAATTCCTAAGACTAATGTATTATCTATGGAAATGAAAGAATATAACGAATTCCTAATAAGCATGCAATAAATAAATCTAACTCTATGGTTGAATGGCTTCTGTGAATACATTTTTAACATTGAATAACATGACCAATAAAGCTAAGGGGTTACACATGGAAATCAATAAATTTCTAGTGCATAATAACTTTTCCATAAGTACGATTAGATGCATTATGAGTCAACTATAACACTCAGAAATATCAAAGTAAAATGAGTGTGTTGATAGCAAATTACGTACAGGAAAAGGAACGCATTGAATTAGAAAACTTGATGTTATTCACCTTACTACCATTAAACCTAAAAGAGGAAGAATAATTACCATAGAGAGGATAATTCTAAGGCATGAAAACAAAATTCAAGTACTACTTTCAGCTATAAGTTTCTCCAAAGGGAAAGTTTTACTAAGCAAAACTGTGCCATTAAGAATAGGCATAAGCAATGAGATTACCCATAAGAAAGGAGAATATCTGGCTAAGATACGTAGTGCCTAATTAAGGATATTTAACTCCACAAATGCTAATGAATTCCAATTAACTCATGATGGTTGAGTCTAGTTTTATACGTTTCCTTACTATAATTCAACAAATACTTAAGATGAGAGTTGGTGGCAAAATTAAGGGTCTATTAACCATTAATAACTGATCTTAGTGTTGAAGCTTTATGATACGTTACGATATTCTTGAGATTACTCAGAATTTAGTATCAATAATAAAAGCTAAAATTTTTTGATAGTTACAAGGTTTTTAATGACCAACCCAAAGCCACTATTAAGTTAGACTCTCATGTTGTTTGTTGTCATTATCTGAATAGAAACCTTATGAAATAAAACTAGATGATCCAATAATGTTTTCACAACTTTGTTATCACGAAAATGAGAATTTAACAAAGGAAAATGAGACCCATGCAATTCATCCACTAAGACCAAAATTTCATGAGAAATCATGACCAGGTCTCTTAAGGATGCTTGGCTATCAAATCTCATTCTCAGTGACTTTAACGCATGTGTTAAGCGCCCTAAACAATAAATGGCGAAAGGAATAAATGGGTTTCCATCATAAGTCATAATTAATTGACATTAGTGGAGCTTAGATAAATATCTGATTGTATCTAACCTGTTTCCTACCGACCAAAGTATTAAAGAAATCAATTCATATATACTTAATGAGATTCCCTCTAAGTATGTCCTTAAAATACCTTATGAAATTTGGACTATAAGGGACATCAAGTATAAAATATATGAAATATTCTCGTTCACACGCATTGTTAAAACTTATTATGTGGAGATACTAAGAGACCTAAAAGATTAGTGGGAGCATTAGATGTCCTACTTATGACTTGCAAAAGTTACAGAGGTGGGGGGGGGGGGGGGAACGGAAATTGATCTATCCTCAAATTACACCTCTTGCACTGGACAACGCTCTAACACAACTTGTCTTCTTAGCATTTAACGTACTCCTAACAAAGTTTTGTGGATGCCTAAATATGGGCGAACTTTGATTTCTTACTAAAGTAATCCTCAACAAGAGAAACAACAATAAATATCATTAGGTTGTTTTCTCTATTAAAATCTATGGATCTTCCAAATGTTAGAGCTTAAGCATGCTGAATTCGTTAAGATCTCTAAGGTAAGTGGGAGCAGTAAAAGTCCTTATTATGACTTTTCAGAAGTACAAGATGCGGGGGAGAGACTCATTAAAATTTGAGACTCATTAAGTTTAACTCCGAATTTAACTTCGATTATTCCTCTTGTACACCTTACTGCACCAACTATTACACACTTAGAAACTAATATTGCTCATTATATACCTGAAAATAAAAACACCTAACTAAAGTTAAGTTTGTATCATAATAAACCCAATGTTCAACTCAGGAGGTCATCTGGGTCTAAAAGCCCTTTAAATTTGATGATTATGTAACCTGCCTGACTAACACAAAATGGATGTTTGGAAAGTTTACTGATCCTACCTCTTCTAATTAAATCATTAGTATCAATCAATCTTCTAAATGGAATAAAGCTATTATTAGCATAACTCATTCCATAATTTAGAATAACGTTTGGGATTTGGTTGAATAACCTAAAGGTATTCATAATTAAACCAGATCCGAATGGGAACGTTGTAAGATAAGATTGATTGTAAAAGATTATACTCAATGAGGGATTAGATTATCAAATAATCTTCTTATCTGTATTACAAAAGATTTCTTTGAGGATCATTATCTTCCTAGTAGCTCATAATAACTAAGAGCCACATTAGATGGACATTAAGACAACTTTCCATAACAATGACCTACATGTTCATTAAGCAACCTGAAAGTTCTAAACTGAAGGTTAAGAATACTTAGTCTGTAAGTCAATAAGATCCATGTATGGGTTGATGCAAGCATAAAATGTGTTGGAATCATAATGAAATTACTCTTCATCAAGAACTAAGTGGATTAAAGAACCTACCTCAAGATAAGTGGGAGCAACTAATGAAAAGTTGTCCTTACATAGATGACGTTTCTCTTGACAAGTATATGTTACCTAAGTCAAAGCATTGTTCATGCATAATTTTGACATGATTAATATCGGGGATTCCTCTTACGTGATAGGAATCAAAATATACCGAGATAGACCCAACGGGATTATAGTTTCATCCCATAAGTTTTACTCTAAGCGGGTCCTTAAGTATGTAACATACAACATTGCTCTCTTTTAGAGGATAATAGGATAATTTGAGATTATCACCTTATGCTTCATTAATTAGAAGACTGATGTAAATCTAAGTCTACGCTTGTTTATGATATTGTTCGTATTGCTTGATACTAGACTTGTCTAGAATGATGAAAAGCATCTAATGGAACATTACAATATCTTTAAGAAACAAGAGACTATAATCTAAAGAAGAAGTGATAACCTAAAGTGATTGACTACTCTTACTCTAACTTTGTTATATTCAAAGGAAATCGAGTGTCAATTTTGGGGTATATCATAACGTCAGCGGACATAACTATCTCATGAAGGAGTCATAAGGAACTGTAACAACAACCTAAGTTATCATGACATAATGTGTTGCTGATCACAACATGTAACATCACACAAATTTTCTTTATATATATATATATATATAGAACTCCCTCGTTTATTCATCCGATTCATGTTTACAGTATCTTTACCATCCATTTTGTTAATTTTTTTTGTTTAAATAATGACGTATAATCAATATTAAATTGGATTGTATTAAAAATTCTGATTTAAAAACATTAAAAAAAATGTTTGCCTGTGCCAGGATTCGAACCCGAGTCCCTGGCGGGCTAAACCTTAACCACACCACACAAACCACTACACCATTTGGTGTTTCGACTATCTACCATATTTGACTATCTACCATATTTGAACATTTGAAACTAGAATTCATGGAATATAAACTATTTGCTATAGACACACCTAGAGTCATTAACCTTGTCTAGGGCAACTCTATTACAACTCGTATGCTATACTTGATACTTGATTGCTTACATGTACATATTATCAATTTGCAATTCATGTGTGTAATAATTGGTACACTTAATCAAACAATTGATAGAGGATGAAGTACTTGCTCAACAGTTACTAGAGTACCAAATAACCTACTCAACGATTGGTAGAGGTCATCATGCATGCTCAACAGTCGGTAGAGGCCCTACAACCTGCTCAACGACTGGTAGAGGCTATCGCACCTGCTCAACAATCAGTAGAGGTTCTTACTCACTGACTGGTAGAGGTCTTTTCCTGCTCAACAATTGGACTTATTTTTGGATACATTGTATACGATTCAATCACAAGGCTATTTTGCATTACTTACATGTGTGTTTAGAGTCATATAAGGACACAAAACCCTAATGTAAGGTAAATTGGTGATTGCGGTCCGGAACGTAATCATGAATTTACAGGTACATTAAGGTAGTGTGAAATTCTATTAAGGTTTTGGGAGATACCCCGTATGTTTTCGAAGTATCAGAGGTGTGATGGGTTAGCTGCGATACACCCTATATATAAACACTAATGATACGTGGAAAGGGATACTGTAGGGTCAGACCAATAACAAACCCTAGTTATTTGGTAGTCCATCTAGCATTTATGGTTATCTTATACATTCCTTAAACTCTTACCCTACTCTGAACCATAGTCACCCTAACTATCCTCAACACTATTCAAATGTTTCTTCTTAAAATAAACTTCGGGACGAAGTTCCTAAAAGTATGGGAGACTGTAACATCACACAAATTATATATATATATATATATATATATATAGATATAGAACTCCCTCGTTTATTCATCTGATTCATGTTTACAGTATCTTTACCATCCATTTTGTTAATTTTTTTTGTTTAAATAATGACATATAATCAATATTAAATTGGATTGTATTAAAAATTCTGATTTAAAAACGTTAAAAAAAAAAGTTTGCCTGTGCCAGGATTCGAACCCGAGTCCCTGGCGGGCTAAACCTTAACCACACCACACAAACCACTACACCATTTGGTGTTTCGTAATGTTAATTAAAACCAATTAAACTTAAACCCTTTCAAGGTCCCTTAGTCAAACCTGAAAAGTCAAACGTAGTCTCCTAGTCAAGTCAAGTCAAAGTGTTAGTAAATATGGTCTCCTAGTCAAGTCAAAGTGTTAGTAAATATGGTCTTCTAGTCAAGTCAAAATTGTTCCTAAATTCTAGCTTAGTCAAAGTAGTCCCTAATTACAACTCCAAATTATACACTATAAATACTATAGCCTACCATTCAACTCTTTATACCATTCAATAAAAAAAACCATTATTATCCCATCTCCCATATACTAAAGTTTTCATCCATCATTATCTCCTCTAGCTAGTTCCGAGTTTTCCAAGGCATTATTACTAAGTGTTTGCACGCTCAATAAAACGCACGAACTCATTATGCACCTAAGGTGAGTTTACATAGCCCCTTTTTCTGTTTTACATTTTGGGGTGAAACATGTTTAAACATTTTATACACTATCATTTACTCATTCATACATTGTCGAAACTTGTGATTCAACTACACTATCATTTACTCATTCTATCATTTGACTGTAACAAAAAGACACAGTACAATCATTAACATTGATCAAGCCGCCTGTTTAGATTATAGCGCTATAGGTCTGACAAACCCATCCCCCCACATAAATTCAGGGATGATCGATAACATTTACACATTTACTAACTTGCGAGTTAGGTCTCAGTCGACACAAGGTTTGATTGTACAAAAGACGCATTGTTACATGTCGGACTCATATTCTATCATTTCTCATTATTATACTTCAATCATGATTGCTATACAACACACACTACTAGAAAAAACCCCTTTCTTGATGCGCATTGCGCGTCATAAAAAGGGTGTTTATGACACACAAAAAAGTGTCAAGGAAGAACATGTCATTAAATTTTTATGACATGCAAGCGCGTGTCATCTTTTAATGACACACATTAATGACACTCTTTTATGACACACATTTATGACACTCTTTCATGACACACCTTTATGACACTATTTTTTGACATGCATTTACGACACAACTTTATGACACTCATTTTGCGTGTCATGCTTTTTTTACAAAAAAAAAAAAAAAAATTCTATAAAATTACTAATAGCGCTGGATTTATATTTATATTTACAATAACAAAATCAAAAAATTTTAAAATAAAACTACATATATTATATACACCAAGAAACCCATTACAATATAAGCATTTGTTGAATCCCACAAGTATTAAATGGTTACAAAAATATTGTGTCAATACATTATGTTAGTCTAGACCTAAACATACGGATAACTTGAAAATGAAGGTTGCGACATAACTTGACCATTCTTCAAGCATCCGTGTAAGCATCTACTCCTCTCCCAACCTGAGACAACAATTAAATTAAAAAGATGAAAGGTTAAGGTTCGTGATGGTTTTAGTTCCAATCAACCGAAATTAACATTAAATAGAAAAATTCGACTATTTTTCTTTCAGCATCATTTATAGTTATACACAAGTTATAAACAAAAGTTATAACAATTGCTATAGTTTTGTACCTTGTTCACCTGGTAAGAAAAAAAAATGTAATAGTAATCAAGAGAAAAGAGATAACGAGCATCCTCTCCAATCGACCATGAATGTACTGTTACACCAACTAATCAAGTCCTAACCTAGTGACTATCATATTTGAGTATTTGATTACTAAACATTTATTATTTATATATATTTCTTTTCAGTCTTATCATATGTAGTTATGTGTATGTAATACAATCATGAAGCATCTTTTATCATTTTGAAACTCTTAATACAAATTAATGAATTTGAAAAATATTAAAAAGTCGGTTCAAACCGCCGAACCTGAACTAGTTAAACCGCCAAAGCGGTATAACCGGCTGGTCCAGAGACGATCAACCTAATCTTGCTGGTTTGGTTTGTCGTCTCCCGAAACTATAGTTAGCATTTTATGTTTGAACAGTGCAACCAATTTAAGTAGAACTGAACAAGATGCTTACCCTCTTCTGGTGTGCAATTTTGAAGATAGGCCACATGGCCTCACATTTTCTCTTTCCATCGTGTGGATCATTCTCAGCTAACATAACATTTATGTAAATGCCCCATTAGTACAAAAATAAAAAAAAACAAAAAAAAAACAACCAGACTACAAAATAATAAAAAAAAACAGAGAGAAACAAACCTTCTCTCATCTTTCTCTGTAATTCACAAAGAGTAGGTTCTATAAGTTCCCACCCCTCTGGGTATTTAACACGATTTGTCTTCACTTTAGGCATTCTTCTAGCTGCAATGATTAACCCATGTAAAAAAATTAGAAGTAAGACTATGTGACCTCAATAAATCAACAGCTACTGCAGATTGCTTGAAAGCTAATAGGTAGTCTTAACTTACAATGATAAAATAAAACCATGTGATCAATGTATATAATGCACAAATGTAGAAACAAATGCACTTGTTTCAAGGATAAGCAACCACTAGGATAAACAGTCACGACTATCTTGTTTATGCATCCTTAGCTCAGTTCCATGTTGAGGGATGGACTTTACTAAGGCTGATCAGACGACCCTTGAGAATATATTTGTCGGGCTGCTTCTAGCTGAGACATATAGGCATCAAAGGCGATCACTAGTTCTACAATTTCAGGTGCGCTAACAAACCGCATAAACCTTGTAACAAAAGAAGTAACTATTACTTACAAACGCCATATGAAGCCATTTAGTAACTACTGATTTATTATAGAAAAAAATACCTCTCTAGTGTTCCTTTTGTGAACCACGAGTACACATTTTTACGTTTATCCACTTCAAGCTTTATAAACGCTATATGAAGCCATTTAATAACGCCATACTTACATACATAATTTGCAAGCGTTTCAAACACTTAGAACACTCCCTAATAGATAATTATAACAAGTTAAAATCAGCAATTCATACGTGGTTTAAGTGTAGTCACATATTCATATTTAATAACTTCTATGAAACTCTATTTTGAGCAGCCCTTTTATACCCAGCTGCTGTAACCGGTATATTTGACCCACTTAAGGGCCATAATTTTCTTTATTCTAAAATTCTATAGAAAGTAGATCCAATGCGCTTTTCAACAATATAAAGTACACCCCAAACGGACACTCGGTTGATTTTATACGATTTATTTAAGATGGTCAAAATTCTGCAGAGAAGTTTAAAAATTCAGCATAAGGCTAAAGTATCAAAAATCAGATTTGTATCACTATTTTATCGCGATTATTCCTCCAATCAAACAAATCCTAAACTACATACTGCACAAGTATCAAAAAATACAAATTAAAAACCAGATAACCAGACCTTTAAGGCATTTACAAGGCCAGCATGATCCTCCGCACTAAGAGCTGCAACAATTAACCAAGTCAAAACAACAAAATCCAAAATAACCTAACATAATAGTAGAATAGTGATTTCGTAACAAGATTTGAACGTACCAGCAGCGGATGCCGGTAGGGAGGCGCCGAGATCGGAGACGTCAAACTGTTCTTTCTTGTTGTTGCCCATAACGAAACCCTAGAACGAAAGAAAGAAAAAGAGAGATGAGGTTGAAGAGAAAAGGAGGGAAAGTGATAGATAGGGGCTTAATTTGTTTTGGTTTTGTGGATCTGGTTTTAGAGAACTTGAGAGTTTGTTTAATGGAAGAGAAAGGGAAGAATAATTGTGTGGTTGTGGGATTTGGGAGAAGAAGGGTTATGGTGAGGGTTTTTAGGAGGAGAGCAGGGTTAAGATCTGGGAAGTGTTAGGAGATAGATTTGAGGTTGGGCGGAGAGAGAGACAGAATTTTTGGTGTGTTAGGGTTTGGGTGCTAGAGAATTGGGAATTTCTAGAGTGTTTGATCGAGAGAGAGAGAGAGAGAGAGAATTATTAGGAAATAGTTTTTGGGAAGAGTGTATGAGCGGGAATGTTAAAATATTTTGGAAAAAATATATTATGACACGAAAGATGACATACCATTTTTTATACTGTCATATTTTCTATTTCTTGACACTAATTTCTTGACACACAAAAATGTGTGTCATTAATTAATAAGATTTTATAAATCATGACATATTTCTTATGACACAAGCCTTTAAGTGTCATAAAATGAATGTGTGTCATAAAATGTGTGTCAAGATAGAGGTATTTTTCTAGTAGTGACATTGTTTTCAATTATATGAAAAACCTATGTATTCTCACCAACTATTTATAGTTGACCCCCCATCTTTCCAACTTAACATGTTTCAGGTTTTATTTGCTATTGGAAGTTGTACAAGTCTTGGAACACATAGGAGCTTTGGACCTAGTTTATGAAATCAAGTTTATGTAATTTGTATGACAAATTGTAAATTGTTTAATATTATTCAACTTTCATTTAGTACCATGAGCTATTGAACAATCATCAATACGTGACATCCCGATGTTTCCGCCATCGGTTGGGGTGTTACACAACAGAATGGTCATTAAAAGTTGTTGGTAAATTTATCAGTTGACTCATAACTTATTAACTTCATGTAAATACTAAGTTGAAGACTTACTGTGATAAAGTCAGCTGCCCTAATTTCTCGAACAATAACAGTTTGAGAGGAGCTGCATTAGAGTTCGATACGAAATTATTGTTCGCTTATGATTAAGAACAAATGGAGGAAATCAGAATTTTGTATCGAATGCATTCATGATATGCTTATGGATCCCATAACTAAAGGTCTACCACCCATAAGTCTCACTAAGGGCCAACTAAGAGAAAAGGGTATTACTAATGACCATGTACAGCTGCATATTGTACTATGAATGACTTATGACTAATGACTAATGTTTAATTTTCCTCATTATGATTTGTTTGTCTATTAGTATGCTAAGCTAGCATAATGGCATAAAGACAATAATATAACAAATCAACTAAGGGCATAACGTTAATTGATCCTAATGTTAAGTTTTAAATTTGGGTGTAGTATGATTAATGGGGGTCCTAAGTCGAATAAAGACTTAACGGTTGTATTTCTCTGCTACATTTTGGGTTTAGAACTAAAATGAGTATTAATCTCTGCAGACTTACGTAATACTCATAATAAATGATTACTCGGCTAAGTGGGAGAATGTTGGAATAAATATACGTAACGTTTGTATATTTATCGATAGCCATTATAATCATTTATATTATGATGATCAATTATTAATATTATCCTAAGCCCAATAAAAGATATGTCTTTGATAGGCAGACTATCATTAGATGGGCCTTATTAGGGTGTCCCCTGGGTATGTATAAATAGAGATGTTATTATGAGATTAGGGTAGACACAAACATAACACCATAATGTCTATTAGCCGTCCCCTTTCACTCTCATCTCTCTCAATGTGTTCATAACTAATGAACACATAAACCATCAGAACTGCATACCCTAAAGGGAACCCAATCAAGATGATGATGTCTTCCATTACTGAGGTTCCTGAATGATTAAGCATATCAGGTACACATGATTATAATCTTATGTTTATTCCTTATGTTCTTATTAATATAATCAACACCCTTGAGTAAAAGGAGAGAAAAAGCGAGACAAAAATAATGGAAGAAACACGGGTTTGAAAAGATTGAAAATATAAAAAGTCTAGTTTTTCTAGTCTTCGAATCACTCGAACACCAAAAAAACCCTTAGCGACAAGTGAGGGAGTATAAAATCCCGCAAAACGGCCATGAAGAATTATTTAAACACTTTTTTGACGAATCCAATCCATATAACATACTTCTAGTCGTCAAAATTGGAGCTTTTGAGTGATTAGAAGCTGGAGCAAACTTTTGGGATCAACAATGGAAGCTAGAGATAGAGAATTGGGTCGATTGCGTTTGTTCGGATTTTGTTTCTTGAACTTCTTTATTTTCCAGTTTGTTGAACATCAGATGGAACATCTTGTTACTGATTTTAGAGATTGTTTTATGCTTTTGAGCATGATTGTTCGCTAGATTCCATAATTAACAAACTAGCCAGGTTTGTGATAAATAATTGTTGATATTGGATTTTCTCGGTTTATGGATAATCATTCTTTGATTAATACTTGTGTAAAGAACTTGTTTCAATTGACTAATGTGTTTGAATATTTAGATCTGAGTTATTGTTGGTTTATGTTTGTCACACCATGCCAGTGGCGGAAACACGTGGTGCGTCGGTTCAATGGTATAAAGTCAAGATTAACGCAAACTACAAGTAATTAAGCAAAAGGGATCATTTATTGATACGTCGATACCAAGTTTTAAGTTTACATATCCAAAAACCAAATTGTTTTAATACATTAAAGGAGGTTTCTCAAATATATCCCAACACTTGGGAAATAATAGCGAAACCCCTCCCAAAACCTCGGACGTAAGAGTGTAAGATCCCCCGACCCTACTAGCTATGCCATCCTTCATCCTTCAATTACCTGAAAGATATGTTTAAAAATCGTCTATATATAAATATTGGTGAGTTCACAGGTTTTAGTTTTCAAAATTTTACTTTTTGGGAAATACACATGTTGTGACTATTATAGGAGTTGCAAATTCCTACAATCTACTTGAGCCCATAACCAAATCAAGACTAATAATAGTGCCCCGCTCCAAGTCGTTTCTCGGTAACCAACGACTTAATTTCAGAATACATGCACCCATGTCATACGCCGATGCATAATCGACGCTATCGATTAGGGGTGGGCCTTGTCAGGCACCAGTAGTACTATCAAAATATTCCTTCGGTTCCCTGAATTAATGGTTACAGAAGAGAGGACTCAACCCCGAGTGGCGATCACTACTCAAGTAATTATCCTGTCACACATTTTCCCTAACATATCTTTCCCCGAAAAACGTAAAATAGTTTAAAATGGGGCTGTGAAACTCACCTCAACAAGTACACGAGCCTGCATAGAGAATAGTTTGTCCGAGGTCAACACCTACAAACGACCTAGACGTATAAGCCACTAAACCTATAGTGCGTGTGTTTCGGCAAGTTGTACGCCCAACTCCCAAACCATGATTTAATTCAATTTCATTTAATTAAACGTGTATCCTAGGTCCGTTGGTGATAGATTACCCCTTTTTACAAGTTACACTTATATTTTCGTGAATATTTCTTTAACTTGTATAATATTATCCTCGACTCAACTTCACTTAACGTATAATTATTTTCCCATTAAATAACTATACTTAAGATCGTGTCGTTCGATATAATATTTTTGACGCTCGACCCGACTCACTTTACCGCATATTTATTTTCCCATTTAAATAAATATACTAAGGTCTTATCGATCGATAATGTATTTTCTACGCTCGACTCGACTCACCATACCGTATATTTACTTTCCCATTAAGTAAATACACTAGGATCTCGTCGATTCGATATATTATATATATATATATATATATATATATATATATTGTTTTCTTCACTCGACTCGACTTACCTCCCCGTATATTTACTTTCCCATTAAATAAATATACTAGGATTTCGTCGAGTCGTATATATATATATATATATATATATATATATATATATATTCCTTGTTAAGTCCATACGCTTGTTTAACGTTTAATCGTTAGATTATTTACGTTATTTTTTTCTCCCACGAATATTTTCTAACACTTAGGAAAGTGTTATGTATTTTTGACCCAAATTATATATTTTAAATCCTTAAAATATATTTATACTCATCTTGATGTAATGATACTTTTCTCGTTCGTCCTTTTTTACGTCTTAGTTCGTTAACACGTTCAAGTCCGATTACTTAACTTATATATATATATATATATATATATATATATATATATATATATATATATATATATATATATAGGGTAGGGATCCTAAGAGAACCAACCCCTATTTGAGAACTGAGAGAACCATTCTGAGCCACACATTTCATATAAAGGCAAAAAAAAAAATTTTTTTTTTTTAATCGCACATTTTTATGCAAGGAAATTTTTTTTTTATTTTTTTTGAATTTTTTTTTCATTTATACATATGTGTATATGACAATTATACATATGTGTATAATGCAATTATACACATGTGTATACTAAAAAAAATACAAAAAAAATAAAAAAAAATTCCTTACATATAAAGCAGCGATTTTTGCAAAAAAAATAAAAAAAAAAAAAATTGCCTTAGAGAAATGTGTGGCCCAGAATGGTTCTCTAGTTCTCAATTTGGGGAAAGGTTCTCATTTGAACCAAATCCTATATATATATATATATATATAGAGTTAATTTTTCCCAAGTTTCCCAATATATGTATTCTAGAAATTTATTCACCTTTTTAATTTCCTACACATATTACTTGAAAGTTTTATAAATACTTTTGTATTTTTAACACAAGACTTGGTAACTTATATATAAAAATGCTCCAACACTTTTATATTCCCATTTATATAAAAGTGTTCATTTTTATAATAGTTTTTCCAAGTTTTTAATTTGTCTAACATTTTTATAAAAACCCTTGTTTTTATATATATCCATATGTTAGAATAAACCTATATTTTTATAAAACTCCATTTTATAAAAATACACTTTTATACAAGATACATGTGTATAATTACTAGTATTTACCAAATCTACCTTGGAAAATTATTATTTACACTTTTGAAACCAAACTTTCAATAGTTATATTTTTATACACAAGTTTCTAAAATATCATTTTTAGTCCCTCAACTTTTAAAGTTACTCAAATAGTCCTTTAACTTATAAAAGTTATATTTTTCCATTCCATCTTTCAAGATTAACAATTTCCTACTAAACTAGTAGACTTTAATGGATCATTTTTGTCATGTTAGTTTATTTTCATGTTTCAACACTTTTATTAGTCTTATATCATCTCAATAAGGCTACTAATAAGTGTAATTACTGTGTTTTGTCCAACATGTCCAAATTATATTTTTCAAGTTTGTAGACTTTGATAATGTAGATTTTGCATAGCTTATTTTCTAACAAAAGTAACATTATGACAAGCCTTATATACTTATGTTAAGATGATTAAAACCATTTTTAAGTTCTTTCAAGTTCTAATAACAAGTTATATTTAAATCACCATTTTCTTCAAGTATTCATGAACTTTATAAAAACTACAAGAATACTTCACATCCATCACCAAATTTTCAGCCCATTCACACTATTTTAACACCATTTTAGTCTTTAAAATCATATGTTTTATTATGAAAAGATTATTCAAGTTAACCCCTTGTACAACTTGCTTCAAGCTATTAAACATAAACTTTTAAAGACAAAACAAGATCAATAATACTTACAACTAGCACAAGGCTAGGGAAGCTAACAATGCTTGATTTTGATGGGGTTTAGTGTGTTCTTCCTATGTGGTTAAGCTCCAAGCTTGAAACACACAATGGGGGTTTGGAAGATGGATGTTTATGAGTGATTTTGAGGTGTTTAAACTTGAAAGAAGATGTGTGGGTACCCCTTTCAAGTCCACGGCCACAAGAAGAAAGAAAAAGAAGTTTTGCTTTGTTTGATCAAGTATACTCTCACTTGGTTCCTTTATAACCCTTCATGATCTTCCAAAGATCATATGTAATCTCCCTTGGATATTAAAATCCCTTGAAACATGGATGCATTTGTACTAGTTAAATCTTGTATGGATTTGCTCCTCTTGGATGGATTTTGGCCATGGGTTTGCTAGCCAAAGAGAGGGGCTTTTTTTTTTTTGTGATCTTAAGGACACAATAATATCATGCATGATCTAGCTTGGATTCACAAGGATTGTTAGTGTACTTGAGTGATCTTTGGGTGATCTTGGGAGGATTTCTTTGAGGGTGTTTAGCCATAGGTTTTTAAAAGAAAAGGAGAGGTTTGTGTTATCTTATTAGGACATGTAATCTACACAAGATCATTTCATAATATTCATACCATGCCTTCCATATCCAATCCTAGATCATATGCACCAAAAAGAAGATTTGAAGCATGGGGAGGGGGTGGCCGGTTCTTGGGTGGGTAGTTGAGGGGTCCACAACACAAAATATTTACTAAACTATTTGTTAAGTTTCATCCTTTAACGTTCGGGTGTCGTTCGGGTATTATTCGGATTTTGATCACGTGTTATTCGGACATTATAAGTGCTTCTAATAACCCTTAAACATAGCCTAGTTTAAGTGTTGATTGGTTAATTAGGCTCTTGTTGGGTGAAATTATAAGTTACACGCGTACCGGGTGCGGTACGCGCACTTTATTCGTTACCAGGAGATTTGTATGTAAAGTTTTCACTTATGGTTTTGGAGTTCCAAAACACATTATATTTCGTGAAAATACCCTTTATTTTATATCCTGGGTGTCCGTGATCTAGCTTGGATTCACAAGGATTGTTAGTGTACTTGAGTGATCTTTGGGTGATCTTGGGAGGATTTCTTTGAGGGTGTTTAGCCATAGGTTTTTAAAAGAAAAGGAGAGGTTTGTGTTATCTTATTAGGACATGTAATCTACACAAGATCATTTCATAATATTCATACCATGCCTTCCATATCCAATCCTAGATCATATGTACCAAAAAGAAGATTTGAAGCATGGGGAGGGGGTGGCCGGTTCTTGGGTGGGTAGTTGAGGGGTCCACAACACAAAATATTTACTAAACTATTTGTTAAGTTTCATCCTTTAATGTTCGGGTGTCGTTCGGGTATTATTCGGATTTTGATCACGTGTTATTCGGACATTATAAGTGCTTCTAATAACCCTTAAACATAGCCTAGTTTAAGTGTTGATTGGTTAATTAGGCTCTTGTTGGGTGAAATTATAAGTTACACGCGTACCGGGTGCGGTACGCGCACTTTATTCGTTACCAGGAGATTTGTATGTAAAGTTTTCACTTATGGTTTTGGAGTTCCAAAACACATTATATTTCGTGAAAATACCCTTTATTTTATATCCTGGGTGTCCGTGATCCTTTTCGTTTATTTAATTTCTACCGGGTAATCACCAACGTCCATACCGGATAAGTTTATTCGCACATGATCCTATCATGCTTCACCATTAAACGTGTGCATTCCTATGCATCTTATGGGGAATTTACTCTAAGGCCTCAGTTAAGCAATTAACACGAATTTGCACTTAATTACGTTAATTACACATTAATTAATTAGTACGGGTTTACCTTATTTTTGCCGGTTGTTACAATGTTCCATATGTTTCTTGTTGAAGGTCCGTTATCAAATCCCAAACCCGTGAAAAAAAAATTAATCACATACCCGGATCCATGCCTGATTACCTGACCCTAAATCCGTCGCAAATGTGTTGGGTTACGTGTTTATCCATCGGGTTCGGGTGTGATTGTCATCCTACTCGCAATATCTTTAATTGGTTTTGGTAGATGTTGTTTTCATCAGGGCATCTTTGATTTTTTTTTTCTTTCCTTATGTTATGTTTTCAAGTTTTATTAAAGGAACGGAATGAAAAGAAAGTGGAAAAAAGTGAAAATTTAGTGTGTTTATGAGTTTCATTAAATGAGAGACTGTAAAGAACAAAAAGAAAATCACTCCTTGTAAAAAAATGGCGTTAAGCTCATTAGTTAAAATAGTGTGAAATGACTAGACCACCCTTAAAAAAACAATAAAAATAGCATTAAAATACTAATGGGCGCCACCTTTCTCCAACCCTTCTTCTGCCGCATCCATCACCACCCAACCTTCCCCTACCCCCCACCCACACGCATATATCTTAATCTGCCATGGAGACCATACCTGTTAGTGCACATTGTGTATGTCCCCAGCTAGTGATAGGTCGATATTAGTCTAGTCGTAGGCATGATTATAGGAACTCATATGTATGTTTTGGGCGTTAACTGGGTGAAAACATGATCCTAGGGGTAGTTTTGTTATTTTGTGAAAGGATCCAGGCGTAGCAGTCCTCACGCCTGGAGAAGGACTTCCCCTAGAAATAGGACCCCTTGCTCTCCAATTTGTAACTTTTGATTTGATGCTATAATGAAGTGTTGCCCAATTTTGAGTGTGTTTGTGTGTGTTTTTCATATCCTAACTTTTCTTCAATCACATCTCATCTCTAACAACAATCGGTCAATTGATTCCGCCTTTTGACTCGATCATACGCGCACGGTATCATCAAATCATGTGTCGATCCTACAATACCCGTCATTAACTTAATTTTGTTATCACCAAAACTCCATCTGCATGGTTGTTTTGATGCCAACCCTCCTTACCATCAATTAGTTTTGACTATGAGAAAGCTTTAAATTAAAGCTCCTCATTGGATGCCCGTCTTTAAATCCAAATCGCGGCCACGACCCTAGCCATCATCGTCATTTGTTTATCTTCAAACCTGCATTTCCTCCATCTGTTTGTTTTAAAAAACCTCCACCACCGTTGTCTTTGTCTCCAACTTCGTCTTTTTTCACACTCATGCAATGTGAAAACCTTCCACCTTCATTATTCTGGCTATCGGCTTCAACCTTAAAACCTCCACCATTGTTGTCTAAACTTACAATTCCAGGGATTTAGACGATACTTGGTGTTAAGGAAATTAACCTACCTCCATTACGTATTCATTTATTTAAGTTATTTTTGTTTTTCAGTATAGAGAGTAAATTGGTCAGTTTACATGACTTAACTAAATTTTTTTTACTAAATTATCTAGTAAGGACCAAGGAAGTTATGAAATGTCAACAATGGGGACCAAAGGTGCGAATTGGGAGCATCTGTGAAATTTCTGCGAAACACGAGGACGATCGTTACCCACTACTTAATCTATTTCAGCTCGGGAACACATAAAGGTTTTACTTTCTTTTCCTTTCCTATGAACTCGAAAACACAAAATGAAGTTATATATTTCCCTTTCGCTCCATTTCTTTTCTCTCATAAATTCTCTCTCTTATTTTCTTTCCGTCAATAAAATCGGGAAGACAGTGTGTGCTCCAAATGGTTTTGGGATGTTATGAAGGCTTTACTAGCAAATATTTGATGGTCATTTAGATTTACATTTCTTACATACTAGTGTTGTATATATGTTACTAGTTTGGTGCGAATTTGGATACTTTTAATAGAGTATAAATCTAGAATATTCCTAATGTAATTTAGGTAGATTATCTTGTAATTATTTTTGGCAATTCTTTTCTCCCCAAGTTTAGGGAGTTGTATATATTATGATGAGATCAATGAGAAAAGGGCGAGAATTTATGCATACTATTCTTTATGGTATCAAGAGCCTAAAACCCTATTCTCCTTTCTTTCTTTCTAGTCGCCTACCTTCTTCCCTGTTCGATTTTTTCAGCCGATCTCATCCTTCAATCGGCTATGGAATCTTACACCATTCACCCTGCGGTAACAGTCGCAAACATCAAAAACTTTATCCCCCTAATTCTTGACCGTAAAACCGAACACTAAAATACGTGGGCCGAATTATTCATCATTCACTACAAAGCTTATGATGTGTATGATCATATTCAACCACGTGCCACCACTACCTCCTCTTCCTCTACTAACAAAGACAAGAACCAACCAAACCAACCCATCTTGAGTCTTGGGATCGCATATACGCCATTGTTTTACAATGGATCTACGGTACCATCTCTCAGTATCTCGTCCACACCATCATGATAACCAACACCACGGCCTATGATGTGTGGTGTCACCTTAAAAACCTTTTCCTTGCTAACCAAGCTTCCCGCACAATCGCCCTACAAAATAAATTTTTTAACACCCGCCTAGAACAATTTTCCAATATGTCCGACTACTGTCAAACCATGAAACTTTTCTATGATCAATTAACCAGCCTTGGCTCGACCATCACGGAAAACCAACTTGTCCTACAAATTTTAACTGGCTTAACCGATCAATATGAGAGTATTTCTGTTAGGTCTGCTGACCTGGAGAAGAACAGATGATTAGAAAGCCAAAACATGCTATCAGTTTGATCCTTGAATAAACAGTCTTTACAACTTACTTCTCCCAAAAGACTGCTGACCCTAACTACTGTTCTATCCAAACAACTGCTCAACAACTGCTGATACAAAGAACTGCTGAGTAAACAACTGATGAAGAACAACTGCTGACCAAAGGTCTGATGAAGAACAACTGCTGATACAAGTACTGAAGACCAAAGCACTGCTGGAACCAACAGCACTTAGGCTCCAGCAGTGGATACAAGACCATCAAAGTTTATCTTCAACAGCTGTTTAATATCAGTGCTTTCAATGTAACAGTAGTTTGTAATAGGCAGATGTTTATGTTTGTTATTCTGTTAGAGGTCACTGTCTTAGGTGACGTCAGCCTAGGTCATCAGTGCTTTGAGTCTGTCTATAAATAGAACAGTGCTTGTACTGTTCTATTGCATCACACACACAAACATTCTCTCAGACAAACACTGTGTGATCAGGCTGAAGGGGGAGTAATTGTACGATTGTATTCTTTTGGATTAATGAAAGCTTTCGATCTGAAAACATTTACTCTCTTGTTTTGATTAACAGTTTATTATTCCGCTGCACTTTCATTCTATATTTATTTCACATTTATCATATTTAGCTAAACATAATCAAAACAAACAAACTCAGATCATAACAATTGGTATCAGAGCATGGTCAATTAAATTCGATCTAACAAATCAATTTAATAATCAGCTCACAATTATTGATATCGTTTGTCTGTTTGATTGAAAACAGAGTAATAGTTTAATTTCGTTTCAACCGTTTTTAAACAGACTTTGTTTTTTGAAAAATCAGAGAATGGCTTCTATCAATCACGATCCACATAACACTGGCACGAACAACAAGCCACCGATGCTTGTCAGATCTGAATACAATATCTGGCAACGTCGGATGAGCCATGTTCTAGCTCAACAAAACACTGGGTGTTGGAAGTCGGTTATCTTCGGACCACATGTTCCGACTGTGCCGAGTACTGAAGATCCCAAAGTGTTTGAGCCAAAGAAACTTGAAAACTACTCCGACCAGGATTTTCAGAAAATTGAGCTAGATGCTAAGGCCTTCAGTATTGTGGCCATGGCTCTACCAAATGATATATATGCTGGGTTGTTACACTGTAACAGTGCAAAGGAGTTGTGGGATGCACTGAAAGAACAGTTTGGTGGGACTGAGGAGGTTATTGAAAACAATCGTGAAATACTTAACCAACAATATGAAACATTCAGTCATGTCAAAGGAGAGTCATTAACTCAACAGTTTGAGACATTTAATTGCTAAATTAGTGAACTAAAATTGGTTGGTCTTACTTACCCTCATTCAACCTTGAACCATAGGTTTTTGAGATCATTACCAGACAAATGGGACACTATTGCTATTGTGATGAGAAACTCAATAGGATTTAAAGACCTATCACTGACCCAGCTTCATGGTAAGCTCTTGACCTATGAGAGAGAGCTTAACCAGAAAAAGAAGCTCCAGGACTCTGGAAAAGTGTCTGATGACTATGTGTTTGGGAATACAGCACTTTTGGGTCATGATGAGGTGCCTGGAAACACAAAGGATCAGAGTTATGATCATTTTATTGACATAACTTCAGGTTTTAACTCAGGTTTTAACTCTGATTCTTATTCACCAAACTATGCTTTCACAGCAAGTGGTGGTGATATACAGGCATCTGACAATATATCCTTTGAGTATGATGACCTGAAATACTTTGACCCTGATGATTTGGAAGAGATGGACATTATGCACCAATTGGCCCTTCTCAGTGTAAGAACTAATAATTTTTACAAGAAAACTGGTAGAAGGTTTCCAGGGTTGACTGGCAGATCTAAGGTTGGGTTGGATAAATCAAAGATCAAGTGTTATAAATGTCATAGGTTTGGTCATTTTGCTAGGGAATGTAGGGGTCAACATGGTACACCTATGATAACCTATCCAAATCAAAGACCACAGACCAACACTTATCAGAATTCCTATAATGCCCCTGGACCAAATGTGCAAAACACTGCTCATTTTGCACAGTCCTCAAACACTGTTCCTGTCCAGTATGTCCAAACCACTGTTCCTCAGATCCACTATGTGCAAACACCTGTTGCTCAAGCACCTGTTCAAACGACTGTTGCTCCATCCTCTGCTCCTGCAGAGACCAGTCAACAGAGCTTCTTTACACAAGGCTTTGTTGATTGGAGCAGTCTACCTGATGAGCTAACAGATGAGAATTTTGCACTAGTTGCCAAAGCTGAAAATGAACCAGAAAATTTCTGTTTCATGGCTATGGTGGATGAGATTGAATCTGAGGAAGTGGTAACTGAATCTGATGTTGTGACTGATGATGTTGTTAGTGAAGTTGTTACAGGTGAAAAACCTGAAGAAGAGGTTGTGAATCTCACAGATCCCTGGGGTGCATCTGATGACTGTGAGTGCAAGTGTGATTGTGCATTGATGGCTGCTGCTAAGGTATCTCCTCAAATTCTTAAAGAGTTGTGTTCTGACAAATGTGTAATAGCATTTGCTAACATCAAAGAGGTGAATGAAAACCTTAGAAAGAAAATTTTGGATGATGAAGTTAAATTTGAAAAACTCACAAAAGATTTGAAAACAAATTTAACTGCAAAAGAGTCTGAAATTAGCAGCTTAAAACATGAAGCAACCATAACCAAAGACCAGCTCCAAACTATGATAGCAAAATATCAAAGTTGCAAGAGTGAGCTAGAGTCCACCCAAGTTGAATGTGAGAAATGGGTGGAATCATGTAGAGGATTTGAAATGTTACTCAACAAACAAACTAAAAGTCATGTGAAGTTTGGCTTTGGTTTTGAAACCACTGCTCCTGCTTTTGAAAACACTGACAAAAAGAGTCAAAAGTCTGTTGAGGTAATACCAACAAACCTGCAGGGTCAAGAGATTAAAATCACTGAACCAAATGGTAAGAAAATTGTTCTTGAAAAACCAGAAGGTTCCTCATCTTTTGCTGAACATGAAAAGTATGAATTTAAACCTACTTGGTCTGATGAGTGTGATACTCTTGAGAATTTCAAACCTGTTGATTTTAAAACACCTGAGGGAAAGACAGCACCTCAGGCAAAGGTCATTCCATTGGCTAAAGTGATTCCCCTGAAAAATCTTCCAGCAGATGCTCAAACATCTGCTGAAAAGAAGACTGAAAAGGGGAAGAAGAAAGAAAAGACTGTCAACTTGTTCTGTGATTTCTGTGAAAAGAAGAATCATGTCACCAAAAACTGTTTTCTTCTAAAAGCATATGATATTAACAAAGGAACAAGTGAATGTGATTCCAAAGCCACATGCTCAATATGTGGGAAAAAGAATCACAAGACCAAAGAGTGCTTGTATCTCAAAAATTTTGATGTAAAAATACAAGAATACAAAGCTAAAACTCTTGCAAACCCTGTGGTTAGTACTCCAAAAGGAAAGCCCAAACAGACCTTCACCCCTGTCCAAACATCTGTTACAAAAAGGCTTGAAACATCTACTTCTAGAGATGTCCAAGTAACAGATGCTCCACCCACAAGCAAATACCCAAGAGGTTATGGTCAACCTCCATGTCACAGTCTGCCACATGTTTATGAGGAGCCAAAGAGACCCTCTAAACCAAGAGTGAACAGAAATCCATATGGGTATTATCATCTGTCAGGAAGTAATCAAACAACTGCTGCCCCAAGTGTTGACATTCAAGCACTGGCAAATGGTCAGCAGCAGTTGTTGACCTTAATTCAGAAATTGGTCCAAACTACTGATCACCTTCCAAAGCTTGAGTCTGAAAGGTCTGAGGACCCATCCAAAGCCAACTTGGCTTTGGACACTCACCAAAACTAATCATTTACTGATGTGCAGGGAGCTTTTGCTTGTTTAGATAGTCTTTGGTATGTAGATAGTGGAGGTTCCAGGCACATGACAGGATGTAGAGCCCTGCTTCTGGACTTCTTGGATGGAGGGGGTGATATATCCTTTGGTAATGATTCTAAAGGTAAGGTGTTGGGTTCAGGAACTGTACAGGCTGGAAAACTCAAGTTTGAAAATGTCAATCTTATTGATATCTCAAGTTTAATCTTCTGAGTGTTTCACAAATGAGTGACAAAGGTTATGGCTCATTTTTCACAAAGAAAACTTGTAAGATTATTGGGCCAGAAGTGGTGAAAAAGATTGATACCATTATTGCTGAGAGCAAAGCACAACTTGTTGCTCATAGAAGTGGCAATGTGTATGTTGTTGATATGTTAAAGGACAATCCTATGGCAAATGTCTGTCTGTTTTCTGCTGCCTCCACTAAGGAGACAGAATTGTGGCATAGGAGATTGGGTCATACCAACCTTAATACTATCAACACACTCTCCAAACAAAGCCTTGTCAGAGGTTTACCATCAAAAGAATTTAAATGTGATGAGCATTGTGTTTCTTGCTTAAAAGGGAAACAACATAAAAGCTCTTACAAATCCATTGATGAGTCCAAAACTAGTCAGTGTCTACAACTGTTGCACATGGACTTGTTTGGCCCTGTTAAAATCATGAGTCTAAGAAGAAAGAGATTTTGTCTTGTCATAGTTGATGATTTTTCTAGGTTTACATGGACTTGCTTTTTACATTCTAAGGATGAGACTGCAGGTATATTGAAGGACTTTGTCACCAAAGTTGAAAAGCAATATGACTTGCCAGTAAAAGTCTTCAGGAGTGACAATGGAACAGAGTTTAAAAATAAGGAGTTGGATGACTTCTGTGTGTCAAAAGGGATTGTGAGGCAGTTCAGCATCCCAAGAACACCAGAACAAAATGGGGTGGTTGAGAGGAAAAATAGAACTCTTATAGAAGCTGCAAGAACCATGCTAGCAGATTCTGGTTTGCCACTGTCCTTTTGGGCAGAAGCTGTAAACACTGCTTACTATGTTCAAAACAGAGTTTTGATCAACCCCAGACATCAAAAAACTGCTTATGAAATTTTGTTCAAAATCAAACCATTAATCTCATTTTTTAAAATCTTTGGCTGCCCATGTTTCATTTTAAATCTCAAAGATTCCATTTCAAAATTTGCAGCCAAAATAGACTGTGGTTATTTTCTGGGATATTCTTCTACTGCTAAAGCCTACAAAGTGTTTAACACAAGGACTAAGACAATAGAAGAAACTCTGAATGTAAAGTTCAATGAACTTTCATCTCTAAAAATCCCTGCAAACCCTGCTGAACTATTTGATTTAGATAAATTCAAATTTGAAGATATCACTGTTAAAGCTAACAATGCAGGTATTCCACAGTCTCCACAGCAAGATTACAGAACAGATGTTGTGATCCCCAGTCACTACAAAGTCTATTCTGCCTCAGAGGAAGCAGCTGTTCAAAACAATTGTCAAAACTCTGCCACAGCTGTGTCAACCACTGTTGGCCAGTCTTATCCTCAAACCACTGCTTCACCCCTCACAACCACTGACCTATCATCTGTTGACAAAAGTCAATCATCTGTTGACAAAAGTCAGTCAAGTTTCACACCACTTGGACCCATTCCTCCATTACCATTCCAAACATCTGATGGCACTACAGAAGTACCAACAGATGTTACACCAACAGAGTCACCAAACCTCTGTCCATCACCTCAAAATGCCATTGTTCCATATCAAGGAGATCTTATTTACTTAAGAGCTCATCCACCAGACCAGATCATTGGCAACATCAGAGAGGGTGTGCTCACAAGAAGCCAATCCTCAAATATCTGTCTTTTTGCAGGCTTCTTATCCCTCACACAACCTGTCAAGTACCAAGAGGCACTGAAAGACAACAGTTGGGTAGAGGCCATGCAGGAAGAACTCCTTCAATTCAAAAGACAACAAGTATGGGAGCTTGTACCACTTCCTAAGGATGTTTGTCCTATAGGAACAAAGTGGGTCTTCAAAAACAAGACTGATGAAAGGGGTATTGTTGTCAAGAATAAAGCCAGGCTTGTGGTTCAAGGCTTCAGACAAGAAGAAGGAATAGATTATGATTAGACTTTTGCTCCTGTAGCAAGACTAGAAGCCATCAGACTCTTTTTAGCCTTTGCTGTCAACCACAACATAAAGGTGTATCAGATGGACATCAAATGTGCTTTCCTTTATGGCAAAATTCAGGAGGAGGTCTATGTATGTCAGCCACCTGGTTTTGAAGACACATTCCATCCTGACTATGTCTACAAGCTCAACAAAGCTTTGTATGGACTTAAACAAGCACCAAGGGCCTGGTATGAAACTCTCTCCACATTCCTCTTATCCATTGGCTTCACAAGAGGTAAAATTGACAAAACTTTATTTCTTAAATGGAAAGGGAAACACTTAATGATTGTTCAAATATATGTGGATGACATCATTTTTGGATCCACATGTAACCAAATGTGTGAAGAGTTCAGAAAACTCATGACAGCAAAGTTTGAGATGAGTGCCATGGGTGAGCTTCAGTGTTTCCTTGGTCTTCAAGTGAAACAACTGCAAAATGGCACATTCATTCACCAAAACAAATATGTAAAGAACTTATTAACCAGATTTGAGATGAATGATTGTAAGCCATGTAGCACACCCATGAGTACAGTCAAGCTGCTCACTATTGATGACAAGGATGAACTGGTTGATCAAACACATTATAGATGTATGATTGGGTCTTTATTGTACCTAACTGCATCTAGGCCAGACATTATGTTTGCTACCTGTGTCTGTGCCAGATCCCAGGCTTCACCCAGAAAGTCAAACCTTATTGTTGTGAAAAGGATATTCAGATACCTCAAAGGTGCTCCCACACTTGGTATCTGGTATCCTGCTAATGGAAACATTGAGCTTTCAGGTTATTCAGATAGTGACTTTGCTGGCTGTCACACCACAAGAAAATCCACTTCAGGAGGGTGCCAATTTCTAGGGAATGCCTTAGTTTCATGGCAAAGCAAAAAGCAGGCAGCTGTTTCAACTTCAACAGCTGAAGCTGAATACATTGCTACTGCAAGCTGTACAGCCCAACTCATGTGGCTTCAAAATCAACTACTGGATTTTGGGATAACTGCACTTAGGACACCACTCATGTTGGACAGTCAAGCTGCTGAAAATATCATCAAGAATCCAGTCTCTCATTCCACTACCAAACACATTGACATAAGACACCATTTTGTCAGAGACAGCTATGAAAAAGGTTTGATTTCTTTACACCATGTTCCAACAGAGGATCAGTTGGCAGATGTGTTAACAAAAGCTTTAGACACATCTACCTTTACAAATCTGATTTCCAGAATTGGTATGTTAAACATGGATTAATCAAATAAAGTTTCAATAAATCTTAATAAAATGTCTCAGCAAATCAAATTTTTAAAATAGCTGTTTGGTTGAAAAATCTGTTTATAACATCTGATCAGATAAAACAACCACTGTTTCATTCATATCCACTGTTGGTTGAAAAGTCTGTTTCAAAACATCTGATCAGATAAAACAACTGTTAGTTGAAAAATCTATTTCAGAACATCTGTTCAGATAAAACAACTGTCGCCTTATATATATACTATATTTAAAAAAAAAAAACAGCTGTTTGCATCAGTTGTTGCTGTTTGTATCAGTTGTTTGCCAAAAACAGTTGTTCTCCACCAGATGTTTCATCCATCTGATGATTGCCACGTCTGCTCATATAAGCAGAGGTTTGGCCACATCAGCGGTTTCATTGAGCCTATAAAAACCCTGTTTTACCACAACAGACGTTACACTGTCTCATTGTATTCAAAATACTGAAAACCGCCTTCTTCATTCTCAAACCCTCCATCAATCTTCAATCATCTTCACCTTTGAAATCCACTAAAATGGATCTTCAAGCCAAAGCTACACACAATTGTCTCCCTTATCTGATCAAAACAGATGACAACACTCCATTTCATTCCACCATCGACATTTTCCTTAACTCCAAATACTTACCCATCCTAACCGCTAATGCCCCCATTTATCTTGATACACTCCAAGAATTTTGGTTGAATGCTGAGATTCTACTACAAGACAAAAAGCCTATTTCCATTATTTCCAAAATTGGAGAAACCAGTATCGTCATTACCCCTGAAACCATATCCACAACCTTCACACTGAATGACCTAGCAGGTAAGGATTCCTTTACTAAAACAGAGCTTCACACTGAGTTCCAAGAAAGAGGGTATGATGGTCAGATGACTGGATCAACTCTTTTCAAAAAGTTTTTTCCTCCAGTCATGAAATTTTTCTTCCATACTCTTCTTCTTTGTGTCTCTGCTAAGTCCACATCCTTTAATGAAATCCCATTAAGGATGCAATATCTGGGTTATGCCATGTTGTCAAACTCTGACTTCAATCTTTCCCAGGGATTGTTCATGGACTTGGTATCAAATGTGAAAGCTGTCAAGTCTGGGTCAAACAATGCTTTTCTTATTTACCCAAGAATTCTTAGTGTAATCTTACAAAAGGTCTTACCAGAAAAAGTTTTCAAAAAGGGTGAGGCTATGCAAATGAAAAACTTAACTGATGAAACTTTCACAAGAATGCTGGGTGGAAGCACCCAAGAAAAAGTGTCTAAAGTGTCAAAAGTTTCTAAAACACAAACAAAGAGGACAAAGGCAACAACTGTTGTCAAAACCTCTGTTGTTGAGCCCACTGCTCCTGGTGATCATGGCACTACATCCAGTGCTGTGAAACCCACACCAGCTACTTCCAAAAAGAAACATCCATCCACAAAAACCACCACTCAACCACAAATGAGGCTTCTGGATGTTGAGGTACCAGAAGAAACCTCTGTTGCACAACAAAAGCAACCTGAAACCACTGTTGTTACTTCCTCACAACAGTTGGACATACCTCCACCTGACCAAACTCCTCATGAATCCTCTCAAAAGGATCATGTTGTAAGCCAAGGGGACACACATCATGATACATTTGAGTCACTTGACCAAATGTTCACAAGCCCCTCTCCCAGGGCTAATTCTCTTGTTACTCCTCCACCCTCACCATCACATGTCCCACAAACAATGCAACCTCTGTTTGAAGCAATTGATAAATCTCAGGAAGATCCCAGTTCCTCTCTTCCACCTGTCACTGAGAGTATACTCCAACAAGTGACTGGTCCTGAGAATATACAATCTGCTATCCCACAAACAGAAGAGGAGGTTACACCACCTGAGTTCAATGAAACTCTAGGTGAGTTTTCAAGTGGAGCAGCCACTACTGATGTAGAGACCACTGTCTCACATCAGGACAGTGATTACATAGCTAAGACTCCCTTGAAGGCAACAACTATTGAAGCCACTATAGTGTCTCCAAAAACAGTTGGAAGTCCCCAGTACCAAGACAAAGGGGCATCTGATTCACCTATTAGGCCTGAATCAGGTAGAACTACCACTGGTAGGGACTCAGATGATCCTATTAATTTAGGAGATGAGTCAAAATACCAAGAATTGACGGACAGAGTTTCTGTCATTGAAACCTCTGTTGCTGACATCAAATCTGATGTCAAGCTTATACTGAGCTCAATTGCAGATCTTTCCAAGAGTCAACCATCCACAGCTGATATAGCCAGTGAGTTATGGAAATCAGTTTCCCCCATCATCATAGCTCACAGAAAACTGGCTGATCAGACACATGAAACTTACATGGCTGAGATCAGGAATATGGTAGATGCAAGGTACAAAGATACCCATGCTGATATCAAAGCCATCAAGGACCACCTGCTGAAGACTACTGGCTCTGCCCCTACCACCATCCTCAGGGATGAAAATGATGATGCTTTCACGGCTGATGATGCCAAAAAGGGGGAGAGTGGCAGAGATAGGCTACCAAAACTAGATCCTTTTGGTTGTCCTCCTTCTCAAAAAGGCCAAGCCAAGTCTGCCAAGAAACCAGAGTCTACCAAATCAGCTTCACAACAACAAGCTCCACAACAACAACAAGCAACAACAGCACCATCACAACAACCACCACAAAAAACCACTGAGAAGAATAAAGCAGTAGATGACTCTGCAAACATAGAAGCTGAAAAGGCTGCTCAAGAGAAACAGAAAAGAGCTGACACTTTGGAAGTTAAAGCAGAGTCATTAATTGAAATCAAAAAGAAACAACAAAGGGAAACTGAAGATGTGGGATCCTCTAAAAGGATGAAAAGACCTGCTAAGCATGTTAGAAAACCACCATCTAAGTTGAACACCTCTGTTGATAAAACCACTGCTACTAAAACCACTGCCACCCAAAACACTGAAACTACTCAAAACACTGCTACCCAAACCACTGCACCCAAACCAACAAACATACCTAAACCAACAAACACACCTGAACATACAACCACCAAACATACATCACCAGCTAAATCCCAAACATCTGCTGGACCTACTAAAAGGCCAATAGATGTTAATCCAACCACTGCTACCAAATCACCATCACCAAAAATCATGTACACAAGGAAGAGAAAATCAACCTTTGTTGTACATGATGAAAACATACACACATCACCAACCACCATTTCAACTGCCCAATCCACTCCTCCCATCACAGCTATTCCAATCACATCATTCTCACCACACACATCCAAGTTCAGATCCCATAGACCACCACCAACCATTACACCATTGGTTGTTCAGTATCCCCTTGAACTTGATCTACTCAAGGGGGAATTACAATCCTTCTACAATACTGAACAGCCATCAGAAAGATCCTTCCCATCTCTCCCAAACTTCCCTGTTCCCCTCAACATTGATACTTATCTGAAATACAAGGGTGAACAGGTGGATGCCATCATTAAGGAGAAATGCAAAGGGAAGGATGACAGGACTGCTCAGGGCATCCATTCAGCAGAGCTTAGCAAACTCAGAAGGATTGAAGACTTTGCTAAGACCCTGAGCAATTCCATGTCCTCCATGCCTCTCAGTGTAGATTTGGAAAAGGAGGTAAGGGAATCTCTAATTGAACAGATAATGGCAACCAAGCCTTACAAAGCAAATAAAAAGCAGTTCAATGGTTGGACTACTCATGCTTTGAGAGAAGAACTACTCAGGATTGAAGAAATGGCCAAAGACCCCAAAGCTAAAGTCTCTACTCCTAACTTTGGCAAAGGCAGAGACCCAGTCAGAGCCTTGAAATTCAAAAGGATGAGGCAGGAGATTGTAGCTGCCAACTATGGGGAGATGAGGTCAGTTTCCAGATGGTCAGAGTTAAGGCTGGTTGAAACTTACAAAAGTCTGGAAGAAAATAGGAAGAAGGATCCCAGCCTTCCAAGGAAACCAATTTACACTGATGAACCAATGATGAAGAGACCCCAACAGACCTTTAACCTGGACAGCTTACTTGAAACCTCTGATCTCACAACTGCTGCAAGAAGACAGTTCAAGAAGCAGAAGGAGATGTCAGAGGAAGATCAAAGAAAGTTTGCTGATACATTCATCAAAGAAGGGCTCTTCAATCAAATACACTATTTCTCTGATCCTACAACAGAGAAGCTCAGAGAACTCATTGGAAGACCTCCTTCACCCAACTCATCAAGAATAAAAGTTCATCTCAGCAAATCCACTGACTCAAAAATTCTAAAGTGGAAAGTCAACAAAGACAACCACGAATTGACATTGCTCAGGTCAGATGGAAGGGTTCAGAAGATCAGCATGGATGATGCTTACAGCCTATGTGCAGAAGATCACCAAACATTGCTAAATCTGGACCTAGAAAGAGATGAAGAAGACTTATTTGCTCTGAACTTTGAATTGCAATTCAAAGGTCAAATCAGAGAAAGTCTGATGAGGAATAAAGATCAATAAATAAAGCTGAGTTTTGGCATCATCTGTTCTAGGGGGAGATTGTTGGGTCTGCTGACCTGGAGAAGAACAGATGATTAGAAAGCCAAAACATGCTATCAGTTTGATCCTTGAATAAACAGTCTTTACAACTTACTTCTCCCAAAAGACTGCTGACCCTAACTACTGTTCTATCCAAACAACTGCTCAACAACTGCTGATACAAAGAACTGTTGAGTAAACAACTGATGAAGAACAACTGCTGACCAAAGGTCTGATGAAGAACAACTGCTGATACAAGTACTGAAGACCAAAGCACTGCTGGAACCAACAGCACTTAGGCTCCAGCAGTGGATACAAGACCATCAGCGTTTATCTTCAACAGCTGTTTAATATCAGTGCTTTCAATGTAACAGTAGTTTGTAATAGGCAGATGTTTATGTTTGTTATTCTGTTAGAGGTCACTGTCTTAGGTGACGTCAGCCTAGGTCATCAGTGCTTTGAGTCTGTCTATAAATAGAACAGTGCTTGTACTGTTCTATTGCATCACACACACAAACATTCTCTCAGACAAACACTGTGTGATCAGGCTGAGGGGGAGTAATTGTACGATTGTAATCTTTTGGATTAATGAAAGCTTTCGATCTGAAAACATTTACTCTCTTGTTTTGATTAACAGTTTATTATTCCGCTGCACTTTCATTCTATATTCATTTCACATTTATCATATTTAGCTAAACATAATCAAAACAAACAAACTCAGATCCTAACAATTTCTCTCCTTATTTAACAAACCCAACACCTTCCCGACTTCTACAATACCCGTTCACGCATTTATCAAGTTGAAGACCACAAAAATACCCAAGCAAAACTCTCCTCTCAAACCGTCGGAACCGCCATAAATACCACTACTGACAACCCTTTTGTTCCATACCCCAAAATCGAAACACCTATGACAGCCGGGCGCGTAGTCGAGGCCGTATGTGACATCCGTCACCCTCGTCGTTCAGTTAGGTGACAAAAATAGCCCTTTAGATATTTCCATTATAGTCCTTATAAATTTCGTCGTTTTTAAAATTTAATTTTAGAGCAACTAAAAATTTGTCATTTATATTTATTATGGATCGAGTATAAGTTTTAATCAAATACGTATCTTGAAACGTCTACGCAATGGATTTTATAAAAATTTCAAGTTTTAATAAAGATTTGGAAACTTTTAAGTTAAGTTAACTTAGTTAAATTTTTATAAAGAAAAATTAACCTATTTATACTAGAATATAACTTAGTTAAACATGAGGGGCCGAAACTGACATTAATCAAAAGTTTTAAAAAGATCCATCCCCTCCCCTGAATTCCATTGTTTTTCTGGCCCCAAATTTCGGCCAAAATCCGGCCGGCGAACTAAATTCCGGCTAGGTAAACAAACCGGTTATAAAACGTTTTTTTTGGCGTTTCTTTCATTCTTAAACGTTCTCCATTGCTTCAAAGTCTTAATTGGCAATTGTTGTGCTTTAGACAAGTGTTAATTTGAGTTATAGGATTGTAACCGTCGGGTTATAAAAAAAACGATTGCAACTTCCGTTTTTATTCAACAAGCCTATAAATTGAACATTCCATAACCTTCCTAGACCTCCACACATTCTAAACCCACAACAAATTCACTGAAATCAAGTGCAGAAAGCTTCCTAATTGGATACAAACCATTGGCCAAAATCTCTTTGAGTTCGACCCTTAATCATACTTGTAAGTCCCAATTCTTTGTGTCATATTTATCTCTACACTTTAGTCTTCAAAAGCCCCATGAATCTGATCAGTTATCATAACGTATCAGGTCTATTGAATCGGGTGTTAGGGTTTAGGTGTGTTTGGGGAAAAAGATGATGAACATTGAGAGTGTTTAATAAAATTTCTTTTTAATAAAACTCACAAAAGTGTAACTTGGTGTAGCGGTTTCTGAATGATGCTTGCCTATAATCCACGCGGGTTCGAGTCCTCTTGGACTCAGATCTGTTTTTGGTTTGTTATGTTTTTTTTCAATTTCCATTTCTTATTTTTTTTTTAAGTATATATAATATATCGAATATAGAATTTGAAATATTCATAATAAATTCTTTTTTGATCCAAAAATTATGAAAATTTAGAGGCAGACTCTTGACACCTCATAGAAAATTATCATATTTTTATTTTCTGGAAAATGTCTAATTTTTATATTTTTATTGATTTAAATTGTTTTAATCATAATTAATTGATTAAAAATTTGTTTTTAATGATTTTAATTTCAAAATTTTTGGAAAATTATTTCTAATCATTATGAACTGAAATAAAAATATTTGGTTCAGAAAACACTTATTTTTATTAATTTTCCTATTTTTAATCATTTAAACATGATTTAATCTCATTAAATCAGTTTTAAATATAAATAAGTTTATAAAAATTATGGAAAAATTATTTTCATTGATTTACATAAGAAAGCATCCATTTTCTATAAAAATATCATTTTTGGGTCACGTCTTGTATTATTAGCATTATTTATGTTTAATTAGACATAATTAAACATTTATTTATTTACACTATTTAAACATCTATTTTATAAATATTTTCTTATAAAATAGAAATGTTTATGTTTGGAAATCTTAATTACCACTTGTTGGATCATTGTGAAACTCATAATTATTTAGTTATATATTTATGATTATTGTAATTATTTACAATAGTTAGTTAAAGTAATTAACTAAATTATTTTGCCTTAATTATTCAAAAATATTTTTATCTAAAATATTAAATTGGTAATAATTATATTATCTAAACCACATTTACAAACTTTGACGTATTACTTTTGATATGAAAACTTTTATATATTAATTCGGTTAATCATAAAAACTCTAATTCCCCAAATCGACTTAGCAAACCCTAATGCCTTAGACCTTAGTTACCTTAGACTTTTTAGACACTTCCTTATTAGTATTCTTACACATTATAGGTTGAATTCCTCGGAATTCCTATTACTTAGCTCACGACCGCTTAAGTTGGATTTTGAGCGCTCTCGCAAACTGTGAGTATATCTTCCCCTTTTTCATTTTACTTTTAGGGCTACACATGTACTTATATCAAGTTTCTATTTCCTTATTCTCATGTGTGTTTTTTTATGTTAATTTGGGTGTCTATGACTTGTCAAAATCATTAACCTTTGAGGGCCTGACATTTCAATGAATAGGACTCTGGTATATACCCTTGTGACTCTGTTGAGAGTCCTTGTCATTTCTATGTATTACATTACTACTAGCGCATACCATATATATTTCCTTTCATTACATAGGGTTGATTTTGAACGGATATTACTTATTACATAATTGCAAACAGTATACAACACATGAATTGCGAAACACTTTTCTATTTTATGTATTTAAACAGGGTATGCTCACCAATACATTTTTGTATTGACAAACTATTTTCGTACATGTTTCAGGTTGTTCTGAGATCACTTTTAAGCTTTTGAAACTTAGACATAGATTTGAGATTTATTGGATTTCAGTTTTAGCTGTCACGTTAGAATTTTGTATCTTGTAATTCTTTTCAATGTAATAAATTATTCAATTCAATGTATTCAAATTTACAATTCTAGTCCATGAGCTATTGAACAATCGTCACTACGTGACGCCCCGATGTTTCCACCATCGGTTGGGGTGTTACAGATTGGTATCTGAGCCATGGTTATAGGGAATTAGGTTATTAGAATGCCTTTTAGCCAAGTCTATAACTAAGCTTACTCTCACGAGTCCTCTCGTTTATATTTCTCTTATTTCCTATTATTTTCTTTCAAGATATTTTCATTATGATTATTTCTCATTATTCTTTCGATATTTTGCTTGGCGAAGAAGACACTCGTATTTCATAAATGAAACGATATCATCAAGTTAGGAGTGGTATCCATACCTTGGTGATTAGTTTCACTCCTCTATATGTTATTTATCTTAGGAATATATCTTTGAGATAGGAGTGACACCCACACCTCAAAGAGTATTTCTTTCAAAAAGAAACTTAACCACTAAGCTAGGAGTGATATCCTTAACTTAGTGATTGGTTTCACTCCACAATCGTTTTCAATTTTGAAATATATCTTTGAGTTAGGAGTGAAATCCACATCTCAAGGATCTGTTTCTACATCCCGTTTTTAATCCCGCTAAAGTTTTGGAATTTACTAGTGATAGGGCACGTGCAATCTGGAAGGGTGAGCGCCTGTATCCTGAGTTTTCTGTCTAGGCCTGGCATTTCGCATAAATCCCAATCAGACGAGGGACCCGTATGCCGACCTGGGAACTCTCGGGATGAGGATTCGCTTATAGGCTAAAATACGCCCCCACAAGTCACTAATAACATTTCAATTACTTTAGTTAGTCAAAGTTTCCTATGAAAACAATCTCAATGTTTTATGATATTGATATTTATGTTTTGTTTATCATTTGAAGACTCAAATGGTAAATTATGAATTTTCTTAAATAGTGGGAATCTATTTGTATTACATACGTTGATTTTTATCATTCACATCATTTTAAATCTTAGTCTTTTAAAACACATTAGATTTACACATACGTCATGAAATGGTTTCATTTTGCATTTTATAAACTTGTATTGAATAGTTTACAAGTCAAATGTAAACCTTTTGTTTTCATATGACGTATCCAGTATATGTTTTCGGGAGAAACTTGCAACTAATAATAAGCCTTATAACATATTTCAAACTCTACTTCTCGTAAACACATGAAAATGTGTATTTACGAAAAATTTTCAAATGAACCTGTTTGAATCTAAAACACACTTCGATTTCTAAAAAGTTATCCTCATGCATTACTACTATCCTTTCAACTATATCACAAAGTTTGAGCAAACTACGTTTTTGATAAACGAAAATTTATCCTATTACACTCGCACACTTTCAGTCACAAAACTTTTGGTTTAAACAATGGAATACCCTCTGAACCAAATGTTGCTAAATGTCTTTTATAGTATAACGCATATATGTAAAATTACTAGATTTTAGCTCACATGTCAGAAGGCTATACACATGTTTAGTGCACACTCACTTGCCGTAAATTTCATTATTTTATTTTCGCACCATTTTATTCATAGTTATTTCTAACACGTTATTTGTGATTATTTTCACATTGCCTATTTGCATTAATTCAACTCGTTTACTTTCATTTTGTGCAATTGTGCGATTTACTCGATTTATGTTATACGATTCTTTCAGTCGAAATTTTATGCTATACTTATATACTTACATGAACGCATATTTGGTATGCATATTTTTTTTATATTATTGTGAGCAAAACCATGTTATACCTTACATTTTTGTTCATCGTCATGGCCAACGAACATACTAGTTGATAACTCATATGGGATCTAAGTTAGTGCCCACGTACGACTCGGATTAGAGTATTTATTTGATCCGAGGGGAATGGTGTAAATCTCGGAGTTTATCAATATAGGTGTTTAGAGCCCAACGATGTGAACAGAAGTTACCGGTTAAGGGTGAACCCAAAAGGGAAGAACCTCTAACGATGTCTATTACTTATCTGTTACTCTCATTTCGGTTAAAGAGTAAACCCGAAAGGGAAGGACCTCTAACCATGTCATTGTTTCATTGCAGTATTAATTACTTAGCATATCCTGATTGCACGCATTTGTTTCTAGTATTACTTAGGATAGGGTTATGGAAAAGCACAACACCCTAGTGTAAGGTAAATCGATGATTACGGTCCGGAACGCAATCATGGATTTACAGGTACATAAGGGTGGTGTGTATTCTATTTAGGCTGTTGGTAGACAATAAGTACGAGTCCAAAGTATCGGGAGTGTGGTGGGTTAGCTGCGGTACACCCTATATATAAGCATAAACGGTACTGTGGGAGCAGACTGTGAGTCTGACCAAGAACCTACCCATTACTTTATGATTACCTCTTCATTAGATTGTTGACTAATAGCTAGAATTTTCGATAAGAACGTTCTTACACGAGCTTTAATTCGTCTTCCTAGAGTCTTTCATTTGACCACACACACAGAAAACACAAACCTTGTGTACTCTTACACACTCGATTATTTGGATACTTGCGGCATACTCTAATAACAGTTCGGTCAGAAACCTTTCTAAGGTAGGGGAGACTGCTTCATTAGTACCTCTGCCCCTCACCCGTAACACATTCCCAAAACTTTTTCCATTTAAACTCTCAACTTTCTAGCTTTGGGTTAACTGTTTTTTTTTTCTTGAAACTTTTACTTTAGATATTAAACAACTATAATTTTGTCGAATCATAAATGATGAAATTTTCTTTTAAAAAAAATCTGATTGACATTTATTACGCCTTTTGTTTCATAGTAACCGCCACTTGAAAGAAATTTCGAGATGAAATTTCCTAAAGTAGGGGAGACTGTGACATCCGTCACCCTCGTCGTTCAGTTAAGTGACAAAAATAGCCCTTTAGATATTTCCATTATAGTCCTTATAAGTTTCGTCGTTTTTAAAATTTAATTTTAGAGCAACTAAAAATTAATCATTTATATTTATTATGGATCGAGTATAAGTTTTAATCAAATACGTATCTTGAAACGTCTACGCAATGGATTTTATAAAAATTTCAAGTTTTATAAAGATTTGGAAACTTTTAAGTTAAGTTAAGTTAACTTAGTTAAATTTTTATAAAGAAAAATTAACCTATTTATACTAGAAAATAACTTAGTTAAACATGAGGGGCCGAAACTGACATTAATCAAAAGTTTTAAAAAGATCCATCCCCTCCCCTGAGTTCCATTGTTTTTCCGGCCCCAAATTCCGGCCAAAATCCGGCCGGCGAACTAAATTCCGGCGAGGTAAACAAACCGGTTATAAAACGTTTTTTTTTTGGCGTTTCTTTCATTCTTAAACGTTCTCCATTGTCTTTAATCTGGTTCAAAGTCTTAATTGGCAATTATTGTGCTTTAGACAAGTGTTAATTTGAGTTATAGGATTGTAACCGTCGGGTTATAAAAAAAAAAGATCGCAACTTCCGTTTTTATTCAACAAGCCTATGAATTGAACATTCCATAACCTTCCTAGACCTCCACACATTCTAAACCCACAAAAAATTCACTGAAATCAAGTGCAAAAAGCTTCCTAATCGGATACAAACCATCGGCCAAAATATCTTTGAGTTCGACCCTTAATCATACTTGTAAGTCCCAATTCTTTGTGTCGTATTTATCTCTACACTTTAGTCTTCAAAAGCCCCATGAATATGATCAGTTATCATAACGTATCAGGTCTATTGAATCGGGTGTTAGGGTTAGGGTTTAGGTGTGTTTTGGGGAAGAAGATGATGAACATTGAGTGTGTTTAATAAAATTTCTTTTTAATAAAACTCACAAAAGTGTAACTTGGTGTAATGGTTTCTAAATGATGCTTGCCTATAATCCACGCGGGTTCGTGTCCTCTTAGACTCAGATTTGTTTTTGGTTTGTTATGTTTTTTTTTTCAATTTCCATTTCTTATTTTTTTAAGTATATATAATATATAGAATATAGAATTTGAAATATTCATAATAAATTCATTTTTGATCCAAAAATTATAAAAATTTAGGGGTAGACTCTTGACACCTCATAGAAAATTATCATATTTTTATTTTCTGGAAAATGTCTAATTTTTATATTTTTATTGAATTAAATTGTTTTAATCATAATTAATTGATTAAAAATTCGTTTTTAATGATTTTAATCTCAAACTTTTTGGAAAATTATTTCAATTCATTATGAACTGAAATAAAAATATTTGGTTCAGAAAACACTTATTTTTATTAATTTTCCTATTTTTAATCATTTAAACATGATTTAATCTCATTAAATCATTTATAAATATAAATAAGTTTAGAAAAATTATGGTAAGTATTATTTTCATTGATTTACATAAGAAAGCATCCATTTTCTATAAAAATAGAATTTTTGGGTCATGTCTTGTATTATTAGCATTATTTATGTTTAATTAGTCATAATTAAACATTTATTTATTTACACTATTTAAACATCTATTTTATAAATAATTTCTTATAAAGTAGAAATGTTTATGTTTGGAAATCTTAATTACCACTTGTTGGATCATTGTGAAACTCATAATTATTTAGTTATATATTTATGATTATTGTAATTATTTACAATAGTTAGTTAAAGAAATTAACTAAATTATTTTGCCTTAATTATTCAACATATATTTTTATCTAAAATATTCAATTGGTAATAATTATATTATCTAAACCACATTTACAAACTTTGACATATTACTTTTGATATGAAAACTTTTATATATTAATTCGGTTAATCATAAAAACTTTAATTCCCCAAATCGACTTAGCAAACCCTAATGCCTTAGACCTTAGTTACCTTAGACTTTTTAGACACTTCCTTATTAGTATTCTTACACATTATAGGTTGAATTCCTCGGAATTCCAATTACTTAGCTCACGATCGCTTAAGTTGGATTTTGAGCGCTCTCGCAAACTGTGAGTATATCTTTCCCCTTTTTCATTTTAATTTTGTGGCTACTCATGTACTTATATCAAGTTTCTATTTCCTTTTACTAAAATATCAATTCTCATGTCTGTTTGCTTGTGTTAATTTGTGTGTCTATGACTTGTCAAAATCATTAACCTTTGAGGGCCTGGCATTTCAATGAATAGTACTATGGTATATACCCTCGTGACTCTATTGAGAGTCTTTGTCATTGCTATGTATTACATTACTACTAGCGCATACTATATATATTTCCTTTCAGTACATAGGGTTGATTTTGAACGGATATTACTTATTACATAATTGCAAACAGTATACAACACATGAATTGCGAAACACTTTTCTACTATATGTATTCAAACAGGGTATGCTCACCAATACATTTTTGTATTGACAAACTATTTTCGTACATGTTTCAGGTTGTTCTGAGATCACTTTTAAGATTTTGGAACTTAGACATAGATTTGAGATTTATTGGATTTCAGTTTTAGTTGTCACGTTAGAATTTTGTATCTTGTAATTCTTTTCAATGTAATAAATTATTCAATTCAATGTATTCAAATTTACAATTCTAGTCCATGAGCTATTGAACAATCGTCACTACGTGACACCTCGATGTTTCCGCCATCGGTTGGGGTGTTACACCGTAGCAGAGTCCACAACCACGGCCGACCCAATCCTGGTCGTGGTCGATCATCACAGCAGTACCTAGCAGGCTTTTATTATTGGGCCCCTTCACCTCCAGCTAACTGGGCTTTGAACAACAATCAACACTCCCCTTCTCATAATTGGGCCGCCCCTCCTCCCCCTTGCCCATACCCTTCGGCCGGTGCACATGGCCCATCTCAGACATCATCTTCTGGATCTGTAATTCTGGGCCCAAGACCATCAGGTGCAAACGCAGCCCAGTCGTATTCACCCCAGTCATACTCACCAACCGATATAGCCTAGACACTTTACAATTTGGCACTACATCACAATGATCCATCATGGACAATGGACACAGGCGCCTCAGGTACAATCTCTTCTCAATCTGACAAATTTTCGTCTATTTTTAATTCTAGCATTATTAGTAATATTATTGTTGGTAATGGTAAGACTATTCCAGTACTTGGACAGGGTGACATTACCTTACCCCCACCTTTCCCACCCTTTAAACTGAAAAATGTCCTATATGCACCCAACCTTGTTAAAAATTTAATATCCGTACGCCGCTTTACAACTGATAACCAATTATCCATAGAATTTGACCCTTGCGATTTTACTGTAAAGTATCTCCAAACCAAGAAACATATCCTACGGTGTAATAGCTCGGGAGACCTCTACACTCTCAGCCCATCCAACATCACCAACCTCAACATTGCATCCACTTTTGCAGCTATTTCACAAGATACTTGGCATCAACGGCTTGGCCACCCAGGCCAGCTATTTTACAAACTTTGAAATCTAATAAATTTATTAAATGTGGTACCTTATACAATAAAGTTTGTTCTGCTTGTACTTTTGGGAAACACACTCGTCTTCCTTTTTCTAATTCTAGTACAAGTACTTTTATGCCTTTAGATCTTGTGCACAGTGATGTTTCGAACTCTCCCATTATAAGTAATGGGGGTCATCGGTTATATGTGTTGGTCTTAGATGATTACACGAATTTTCTATGGACTTACCCAATTGCCCACAAATCCGATGTGTTCACCATGTTTACCAAATTCACGACCACAATTCAGGGCTAAAATAAAACAATTTCAATGTGACAACGGTTGTGAATACGCCAATAACCAATTTCACACCTTTTGTAACCAACATAGGATGCAATTTCGCTTTTCTTGCCCACACACCTCATCACAAAATGGAAAGGCGGGGCGGAATATTCGAACCATAATCAACCACATCCGAACACTCTTAGCCCACTCCTTAATGCCAAACACTTACTGGTCACACGCCCTTGCAACCGCAACCTACCTCCACAATATCATTCCCACAAAAATACATCACTTCCAAGCACCCACCCAACGACTTTATAAATGCCTTCCAACATATGACCATCTTCGAGTGTTCGGTTGCCTATACTACCCACTTATCCCACACACCACCATTCATAAATTAGAATTCCGCTCCACCCCATGCGTCTTCCTTGGTTACCCACCAAACCACCATGGCTACAAATGTTTAGGCCTCAAAACAAACAAAATTACCATTAACCATCACGTCCTCTTTGACGAGACCATTTTTCCTTTTTGCCAAAAAGCTGAAACCGACCCTCCAAAATTATAAATTCCTTGATGACCCCATCCACCCTCAATTTATGTTCCCAGCCCAATCCCATGTTACAGCCCCTACTCCACCTACACCCAATCCCACCGGCCCAAACATAACCTATGTTCCAGGCCCAATTGATGCTACCTCACCTCATCCTCCTAATAGCCGACCATCAGACCCACTTCCTCACACCTCTAATTTACCTACTGACCACCTTAGTTATTCGACTGACCCATCAAACTCGACTTCCTCACTAGCCGACTTTCCACCTCAGACTACACCATCAGCACCCGGTTCCCCTATTCACCCACAACCGTTGTCACACCCCGCCTAGGCGGAAACACAGAGTGCAACGACCGAAAGGTTTTCAAGCACAAAGTTCAAGAAATACACATTTATTCAAAATAGTACCACCATAAATGATGGAATTTGTCATGAATTTATTGAAAATTAACCATAGTGTAAGCACATGAACATTGTCTTATGGAAATTGAAAACATAGCATTTTGAAGCTGACAAAAGCCATCAAAGTGATACCACGGTGTGCATGCTCGAACCCTTCCCTCAATCCTCTGTGGCCCTCCATTAATTACCTGAAACACATGCATAAAGAGTTTTGTCAACAATAATGTTGGTGAGTCTATGGGCTTTGAATGTACTGTGAAATGAACGTGTCATCCATGTTTGACCAATCATGAGCTAGCTAAGCAAATGATCACTGTGAGAACCATGAGTCCTGTAACCAAACCTCTTGACTGTGGTGCCTCGTGCATTGTACACTAAAGACAATGTATGTATAGTAGAATACTAACACTCTTTTGCATGTGGCCGGTTAGAGCGACTAACCAAGAGTGGGGGTGTCAACCCAATAGATCTATTAAAGTGTTCCATGGCTAAATGCCTAGCTAATGGTTACAGTGAACGATGTACGAGGACTAGTGAGCTCATGAACCAAAATGTCTCATGTTCCACATGGTAGTCATGCTAGAATGTACACACACTTGAAAATGACACAAGTATTGATGCATGTATTTCCCCCAAAATGTGAAATAGTAAAATGGGGCAATAGAAAACTCACCTGTTTGAGTCGTGTGTGTTCTAGTGAGCTAGTAGATGATCACCGTCTTGACAAATGATACCCTATGATCATTATGGACACGGTAAGTCACTCGGAGGTTGTTTATCATACAATTTATTCACCCGACACTTGTGGACCATTGTGTTTTAGTGTGTTTTGTTGTATATGACGCTTGTTAGTGTTCTAACAAACATATAGTTCCCAATACTTTGTTGTTTCAGAATGAAATGTCCATGGTGAACTATATTGGGCCTCACATGGGGTAATTTGGCCGTATATTAGCACTAATTTACCATGTGTAGTTGGTTTTTGAGAAAGTATTGCTTAACACATGTTTATTTCCTCTTTTGAAACCATTTATGAGGTAACACATGTTTCGGCTCTTGTTAACACATGTATATTAGCTATAGCCAAAGCAATTTCATATTATGTGCCTAGTAATCGATCCGTTAGTGGCTTCTATTGGGCCGATCCATGTTTGTAAAAGAATAATGGATCAACTTGGGTTCATTTTAAGTGAGACTCGATTGCCTTTATACTAAAGGAAAGCTTTTAGTTTCACAAGTGTCTTAGCACTAGTTTTGATTATAAACCGATTGCTAACATGTTTTATTACACCATGACTTTACCTCAAAACATCATTTAGATAACAATGCTTAAATAGAGTCGTTTTGTTCTAGTTGTTAGACGATTTTGGCTACTAGGCTTAGCATAGCATTGGACCATTACATAGTGATCATGCTCGTGCCTAGTGAGTGTGTGAGTGTGCAAGCCGATCGTGGTTAAGGCTTAGGGTCGGGTATAGAACCTTAAGATCGAATGGAATGGTGTATAAAAGATTAGAAGGCTAATGATCTTACCTATTTGAAGTGAGGTGAAGCTAGTTGAGAGCTTGATCCTTGATCCCTCCTTCGAACATCTTCGGTTGTGGCTCACTTGAAGCCGAGATATTAGTGTGTGGGAGTGAGAGTTGTGAATGAAGAATGGTGCAAGGATTAAGCTTACACAGGACCTCCTTTTATAGTGCAATTCATGGTAAGTCTTTTCTCTTGATCTTTGCATCTTGCAAGTACATACTAATCTAGAATAAAGAGTTGACATGAGGTGAAAGGGACTTGAGCTTCTTTTGTTTGTGGTGTTCGGCCGAATCAAGGATCAAGGAGGATCCTTCATGCTTCAAGTCTACAATTGTCCTACATGAGGTCTATGAGTTGGAAAAAGTTAATCAAGAAGGGGAAAGAGTTGACTTGGTAGGTGATTAACTTAGTTTTGGCTTTTATCCTTTTGTGTGCAAGTTCTAGGCTTCCTTATCATGTGCAATGATCCATCACTATCTCACATTCTTGGGAATGTTTTGGCTGATTTCTAAAAGTCTAGGAATGATATTTGTGGCAAGCCTCTTTGTGTAAGACTCATGGTGAAAGTCTATTCTTCCTACATATGTATAAGCTTGGTGGATGAGTTGAGAGTGACCCTTCATAAGACAAAGATTTCCTTGTCTCTTCCTTGTTGTACTCGTGCAAGAGGGTGGGAAAAACAAGGGACATGTGTTGAAAACAAGGTGGCAATCCATAAGGGATAGGTTGACTTCTTATGGTGTGTTCTAGTGCTATCTATAAAGATGAAAGTTGTTCACTTCCTAGTCATTTTGGCCGTTTGCTTCTTAACCATAAGAGGAAGGTTTTTCATGTGTGATCTATCCTCTAATGATTTGTAACACCCCAACCGATGGCGGAAACATCGAGGTGTCACGTAGTGACGATTGTTCAATAGCTCATGGTACTAAAGTGTAAATTTGAATACATTGATTTGAATAATTTTACATTGAAAGGAAATTACAATATACAATTGTTCTAAAGCGTCAAGTCTAACTAAAATACAATAAAGTCAAAGCTTAAATATAAATACAAAAGCTAAAAAGAAGCGTCGCAAAATAACCTGAAACATGTACGAAAATAGTATATGTCAATACAAAAATGTATTGGTGAGCATACCCTGATTTGTATACATATAGTAAGAAAAGTGTTTAACAATTCATGTGCGGTACCATTTGCAATTATGTAATATGTAGTATTAGTCAAAACCAAGCCTATGAATAATGACTAACACATGACTAACAATTTGAATAATGAATTAACAAGACAATGACCAAGATTCTCTCAACAGAGTCTCAAGGGGGTATACCATAGTACTATTCATTGACATGCTAGGCCGCCCAGCAGTTAATGATTTTGACTAAGCATACACACAAATTCACATAAGGCAAATACACATGAGAATTGCATTAAGTATAAGAAATAGAAACTTGATTAATAGGTACATGAGTCACCCCAAAGTAGTAAAACAGTAAAAAGGGGAAAGATATACTCACCTTGATTATGATGGGCTTGCTAGTATTCAATGAAAATCGATGAATTGTGTTTGTACCTAATTAAGGGTGACGCTTTAGTATCTATAGTGTTCGGGCAATATATATATATATATATATATATATATATATATATATATATATATATATATATATATATATATATATATAATGTTTTTATTAATCTATTACTACCTTCCACTAGTTAAATTCCAAAAATAGAATCCATATGATTCTTAGTTTAAAAGAATATATTTTCGATCAATCTTTGAAGAGTAAATGCAATGTCCTTGTGGCTATCTATAATGGTCGCCCAAGTATAAATAAATTTGTGATATAATAGGATTTCTAAGACTATTCTTTGAAATTAAAATACAAAAAAAAAAAGTGACACTTTTAAGTCTATAGGTTGTAGTAAACATTATAAACAACTAGTTTACAGCTTTGATAATTTTAAAAATGTATAATCAACCAAATCATCTTTAATGGTTTAAAGAGAATACATATGAAATATGATGTTTCAAAGCATTTCTAGTTGATTCAAGATGAAAGAGTTAATAAATAAATGTTCTGGTACTTATGAAAATGGATTTAATTACTTCATCATATATAGAGGGATATATGGATTAATGTATATGTTGAATAAATAGTGACTTATTTGGTTAAACAAATAACAAAGAAAGAAAACGTTAATTTAAGTTTAATTCAAAACTACTACCTTCCAACAGTATATATCATCATTTCAAATGAGATCCTTATATCTATCGCATTTAATATAGCTTAAGTAATAACAAAATTATCTTTGATATCTTAAGCTTTTAATTAGGATAGGGAGGCGAAAACAGTGATATAATATATACCTTGAATTGTGTTTAAATCGACGTCGGTGAGGCTTCGTCAGAGTATCCGCGGCTGCTACGACGATGGTCACCGGGTATGCATCACAACGTGTAGAGTGACAACTGCAGTACTTCTAGGTTTTGGAGAGTTGGATGATTGGAAAGTTAAAAGAGAACGCATCGAGGGAGATGATGTTTAGGTTCCTCATGTTCTTGGCTCAATGATAGGTATATAAATATGAAATCATTTAACTCTACATTTAATTGTAAATTGAATTCATCGGTTATTAAGTTTTTGAAACAAAAATGGGACATGGAAACCGAAATGAATTACTTCACTTTGCAAGGAAATGATGGAATGCATTAATGACTTTATTTAATCACAATTGGTTAATGAGTGCATTTGTTAAGTTTCAAGTTTTTGTTGACTAAATCCGAAATTTGCATTATTAGTATTTATTATTATTTTATAAAAAAAAAATCGCAAACCTTACAGTCTCCCCTACTTAGAAAATTTCGTCTCGAAATTTGTTTACAAAACAACTTTTAATGTGGTTCGAGAAATATTAAGATATTTCTATTAGTTTTATCATCGGGTAGCATATGTTCTAAATTAAGATAGAGAAGTGGTAGAGGTTTTAAATGAAGCTTCTTAACGAAAATGATAGCCGTTGGTTAACTACATATTAAAGAGGTCGGACCTAACCCTATTAAATAGCCCAAAATGTGAAAATGTAAAAACTAATGGGTATTCTTGGTCAGGCTCCTAGTCCGCCCCTGCAGTATCGTTAGTGCTTATATATAGGGTGTACCGCAGCTAACCCACCACACTAACGATATTTTGGACTTGTACTGATTGTCTATCAATAGGCTAAAAGAAATCACACACCACCCCCATGTACCTGTAAACCCATGATTGCGTTCCGGACCGTAATCATCGATTTACCTTACACTAGGGTGTTATGCTTTTCCATAACCCTATCCTAAGTAATACTAGAAACAAATGCGTGCAATCAGGATATGCTAAGTAATTGATACTGCAATGAAACAATGACATGGTTAGAGGTCCTTCCCTTTCGGGTTTACCCTTTAACCATAATGAGAGTAACAGGTAAGTAATAGACATGGTTAGAGGTTCTTCCCTTTCGGGTTCACCCTTAACCTGTAACTTTTGTTCACATCGTTGAGCTCTAAACACCTATACTGATAAACTCCGAGATTTACACCGTTCCCCTTGGATTAAATAAATACTCTAATCCGAGTCATACGTGGGCACTGGCTTAGATCCCATACGAGTTATCAACTAGTATGTTCGTTGGCCATGACGATGAACAAAATAATGTAGAGTATAACAGGGTTTTGCTCACAATAGGAAAAATATATGCATACCAAATATGCGTTCATGTAAGTATATAAGTATAGCATAAAATTTCGATTGAAAGAATAGTATAAAGTAAATCGAATAAGTCGCACAATTTGCACAAAATGAAAGTAAACGAGTTAAATTAATGCTCAAAACCAATGTTGTAAGAATAACTACTAATAACTAGTGCGAGAATAGTTGCAAATAACGTGTGAAAATAACCACCAATAAAATAAAAATACGAGAATAATAAGATAATGTGCGAACATGACTATAAATAGAATGGTGTAAGAATAAAATAATGAAATTTATTGTAAATGAGAGTGCGCAGAACAGACGTATAGTTTACTGGAATGAGGTTTAAATTTTAGTAGTTTTTTTTTTTTTTTTTTGCATATATGCACTATACGATAAAAGACATTTACCAACATTCTTATAAAGATATGTCCAATATTTTGTTAGACCAAAAGTTTTGCGAGTGAGAGAGTGCAAGTGTAAAAAGATATATTTTCGTTTATAAAAACGTAGTTTACTCGAACTTTGTGATATAGTTGAAAGAATAGTAGTAATGTATGAGAGTAACTTTTTAGAAATCAAAGAATGTTTTAGATTTAAAATAGGCTCTCATGAAAAGGTTTCGTAACTACACACTTTCATGTGTTTACAAGAAGTCGAGTTTGAAAAGTGTTATAAGGCTTATTATTAGTTGCAAGTTTCCCCCCAAAACATATATTGGATACGTCATATGAAAACAAAAGGTTATCATTTTTTTCTTGTAAAATATGCAATACAAGTTTATAAAATGCAAGATGAAACCATTTCATGAAGTATGTGTAAATCTAATGTGTTTCAAAAGACCAAAATTTAAAATGGCGATGAAGGTTGTGAATAATCCCAGATGCCTTGACGAATTTTGGAAAATAGAATTTAAACATTTCTTTAAGATTGTGGGTTGAAAAATCGATTTTTTTTAATTGTTATGAAATGTTGAGAAAATCTAAGTGTTACCTGTTAGGACTGGGTAAACTTGAAACCTTTTAATTGTCAACCATTTACAAAATTTATACATTGAAAGATCGTTTGTTTGTAAGGATCGTTAAAGCATCTCTTTGGGCTCATATCGGGCCATTTGTTTCAAGTCACAAGGTGCATATGAAGTGTGTACTAATCTGGCGTATAGGCTTTGTGAAAAGACATCCAAGATAAGTTACCAAGTTAATCGTTTTAGAGAGTAGTGTACTAGTGTTTATTATGTAGGTAGGCATTTATGTATGAGTTTAATCTGACTAACTAAAAAGTGCTAACTAATGGTAGTTGGCTATGGCTTAGGTGACTGGGTGTAGCTATATTAGTATTAGGTATATCAGGATATATGGTTGAATAATAAGTTTTGGAAACCATGTTTGTTTATAAACTGTATGATGACGCAACATTCCTAAAATCAGGATGTGGTCGAAGCTAAACATAGAGTTTAAAACTTAATTCGTGAGTAAAAAATGTTTTAACGCAAATAGTGTAATACCTTATAGTGTAAAAGTCTCAAAACATAAGTGAAATAGTGTAAGCTTTAATGTGATAATATATAACGAACAAAAAAAGTTTTAATAATGACGATAAGGATCCAAAAGCGAATGAATGATAGCATTTGAAACATCAAGTGATTAAATTGAGTCTTCAAATGATAAACAAATGTAAATATCAATGATATAAAACATTGGAATTGTTTCCATAGAAAACTTTGACTAACTCAAGTATTTGAAATTTTCCTAGTGACTTGTGGGGGCGTACTTAGCCTATAAGTGAATGCTCATCCCAAGAGTTCCCCAGGTAGGTATACGGGTCTCGCGTCTGATTGGGATTTATACGAAATACCAGGCCTAGACAGAAAACTCATGATACGGGCGCTCACCCTTCCAGATTGCACGTGCCCCGTCACTAGTGAATTCCAAAACTTTAGCGAGATTAAAAAACGAGATGCAGAAATAGATCATTGAGATGTGGATTTCACTCCTAACTCAAATATGTATTTCAAAATTGAAAACTATTGTGGAATGAAACCAATCACTAAGTTAAGGATATCACTCCCAGCTTAGTAGTTAAGTTTCTTTTTGAAGGAACTACTCTTTGAGGTGTGGATGTCACTCCTATCTCAAAGATATATTCCTAAGATAAATAACATATAGAGGAGTGAAACTAATCACCAAGGTATGGATACCACTCCTAACTTGGTGATATCGTTTCGTTTGTGAAATACGAGTTGTATTCTTTTCTAAGCAAAATACAGAAAGAATAGCAAGAAAGTATCATAGGCAAAAATACCTTGAAAGAAAATATAAGAATAAAGATATACACGAGAGGACTCGTGAATGTAAGCTTAGTTATAGACTAGGCTAAAAGGCATTCTAATAACCTAATTCCCTATAACCATGGCTCTGATACCAATCTGTAACACCCCAACCGATGGCGGAAACATCGAGGTGTCACGTAGTGACGATTGTTCAATAGCTCATGGTACTAAAGTGTAAATTTGAATACATTGA